>JALAZF010000946.1:600000-989656 GCA_022829125.1 Lathyrus tuberosus | reverse complement strand
TTAGAAGTGTGCCAATCAAACTATCACACACATTTTTCTCCACGTGCATCACATCAAGACAATGTCTAACATCACGACTTGACCAATATGGAAGATCAAAGAAGATGGACCTCTTTTTCCATATATTTTTCGCAACTGCCCCTTTTTCTTTTCCTCTTTTCCCACCTTTTTCTTTTTCTCTCTTCCCAAGGACAACATTAATGTATTCCTGCCGTTGATAAACTTCATCACTGGTTAAAGGTTTAGGAGCCTCACCAAACTTTTGCTCTCCATTAAAAGCCTTTCGCAATCTACGATACGGATGACCCGGTTTTAGAAATTTTAGATGCCCAAGGTAAACGGTCTTTTTTCCAAACTCAAGTTGGTGATAACAAGTATCATCTTCACATATAGGACACATTTTATGTCCTTTGACACTGTATCCCGCCAAGTTACTGTAAGCCGGAAAGTCGTTAATTGTACAAAATAACATTACACGCATATTAAACTTTTCCCCAGAATATGCATCATCAACTTCAACACCTTTATCCCACAAGAGTCGTAAATCATCAATTAATGGACTAAGATAAACATCTATGTCGTTACCAGGTTATCGTGGTCCAGAAATCATCATACTTAACAGTATATACTTGCGCTTCATGCACAACCAAGGAGATAGGTTGTAAATAGTGAGAAGAACAGGCCACGAAGTATGATTAGTGCTCATATTACCAAAGGGGTTCATTCCATCGGTGGCAAGCCCAAGCCTAAGATTTCTTGGCTTGACTCCAAAATCCGCAAACAGCAAATCAATTTTCTTCCATTGCAAAGAATCAGCTACATGGCTAATGTTTCCATCACGAATCCTTTCATCTGCATGCCATCTAAGATTCTTTGCGTCATTCGAATTAGCAAAAAGTCTCTTTAATCGTGAAAGTATTGGCAAGTACCATAACACTTTAGCAGGAGGATGCTTCCTACTAACATTGTCATAGTGATCATTGTCATCACCATTGCTAGCCTTCTGCTTGTAACACGACACACCACATTTCGGACATTGAAACAAGTCTTCATACTCTTTTTGGAATAATATGCAATCATTAGGGCAAGCATGTATCTTGATATACTCCAGACCCAGTGGACACGATATCTTCTTGGCCTCATAGCAACGATCCGACAATTTGTTATCTTCTGGTAACATTTGCTGTAGTAATTCAAGTAATTCCATGAAACTTTTATCCGACCATCCATTTTTTTGCCTTCAGATTAAACAACTTTAACACCACCGACAATCGAGTGAACTCTGTGCATCCCTTATATAAAGGGGTGTCTTTATCACTACATAAATTATCATAAATATGAGCATTCATAAAAGAAGATTCCCCAATATCACGGAACATATCCTCTAGGTGATCTTCCATATATTCATCTTCCTCCACTCTTTGACTTTGTGACGCCCGACTTTCCTTATTATCCACCTCACCATGCCACGCCCATATTATATAATTTTGACATATACCATCACAACAAAGGTGATTATGTATTTCTTACTTTGTACCCTTTTTGATATTAGCGCAAACAACACAAGGACAATAAAAGATACCATCATTGTCGGGAAGATGTTTATCAGCGTATTCAAGGAATTCACAAACTCCGTTCTCATAAACCGGATCTAATCTATTGGCTTTCATCCAACTACGATCCATTACAACTTCTGAAATTTATACATGTATAATAATGTGAATGACACACCAAAATCTAATCCAAAAACTCAAGCATATGCATATACAATATGAACAAAGAAAAAATTAATGAATATGTACTCTAATACTAAACGTAAAGCATATGAAACATCTTATTCTGACTTGAGCATGTACAATATGAACAAAGAAAGAAGGAATGAAGATGTTGAAGAGAACCTTACTTCGAAGCTGAAGAAGCAAATGAATGATGAAGACGGTCAATATTTGAGCATAAACCAAGAAAAAAGGAATGAAGATGTTGAAGAGAACCTTACTTCGAAGCTGAAGAAGCAAATGAATGAAGACGGTCAATATATTTGAGCATAAACCAAGAAAAAAGGAATGAAGATGTTGAAGAGTACCTTATTTGAGCAATATTTGAGCTCCAAATGAATGGATACGAAGAGGGTAAAGGTTAGGGCGTCTCTGGCTCACTTGTTCGATTAGGGCGTCTTATGAAAGAAATACATAATAAGTTTTGTTTTAATTTATCAGTAAACCTTTTAATCTCGGTGGAGAAACAAACCGTAGTGGAATCTTAAGTGAAATGTACTCTATTACTACGGTTGTTCATCTTAAGCGTTGTAAAATAATTTACAATTTATTTTATAAATAATGGACTTAATTGACACACGCTAAATGTACTCTAAAAAATGGAAAAAATGTAGTTTCAGGGAATCGAAGCTTGATACATTTCATTTATTACTACGGTTGCTCATCTTAACCGTTGTAAAATAATTTACAATTTATTTTATAAATAATGGACTTAATTGACACATGCTAAATGTACTCTAAAAAATGGAAAAAATGTAGTTGCAGGGAATCGAAGCTTGATACATTTTATTTATTACTACGGTTGCTCATCTTAACCGTTGTAAAATAATTTACAATTTATTTTATAAATAATGGACTTAATTGACACACGCTAAATGTACTCTAAAAAATGGAAAAAATGTAGTTGCAGGGAATCGAAGCTTGATACATTTTATTTATTACTACGGTAGTTTCATTCAACCGTCATTAAATGGCTCAGCTTTTAAAAGGGAGCGAAATTTTTAACCTATTACAACGGCATAAAAGGATGCGTTGTAAGTCTGGCGTTGTTGTTTTAGCGTTTTGTAGTAGTGCTAAAGTCAAAATCATTCAGCTTCACATCTTGGGCTTTGAACAAGATACAAACCACATTTAGCTTCACGTCTTGCGCTTTGAACAAGACACCAAAACAACCTTTTTTTTCCTCCCATAGAATAGGAGGAACTACGATCGCTCTGATTTCCCTGTTTCATTAAACGGGAATACGTAGGCATAAGATTGGAAAAATCTTAGCGATCATACTAATCAAAAACTCAAAACCCAGTATCTCCACCAAATCAACCCAAAAGCATCAAATCTAAACACATTAACATCTTACCTTACAAATAGTCTAAGCACTCTATTTTTTTAACAAAATAACCTAAGAGAGATCCACAATCTTAATAGCATCTGTAAACCAACTATCACCTGTTTAAACTCAGTATGCAAGCAGGGTTAATTGGAGACATCTATTTCCCTTCCTTAATCAGCTTAACAGGATAAAAAATGAATCGAACTGTAGTACCCTAAAGCGATAGTGCTTCGCAACCACGCAAAAATTCGCACTACACTCCCTTCATTCCATCGGTCCCGACTTTGGAATAAAAGAATGCAGATATCTTCACATTTAGAGACCGACAATTGAGATCATCCACCAACTGTCTTCAGTAACAACTCCAGAATCCCATAATTCTAGAGCTCTTCCATCAGAAACACATGCAACGGAACCACCAAGGAACAGATCCTGCTTGCCCTAATAAGACGTTAGAACATCTTATAAGACACCCCAACAAGAGAACTAGCCACTTCTCCTGCAGTTGTTGTAGAACCTCCTCAGAAACATGAACAACCAACGGGTTGTTACCTTCGATCTAAAACATCCATCTCATCCATTAATACCCTTGAGTATGTCTGAGTTGATTGATCTGATCTTCAAACTCCTCCTTGTTTAAACGCCAGAAAGTATCTCCCAAAGATCTCATCCAGAACCAGACAGGATGCCTGCTCTGATACCAATTGAAATTCTGGCATATGCAGACAGCAGATGTCCTAACACATGTCAAGACATTGTGCTACATAATCATTTAAACACATAGGCACAACAGCAGACTGATACCTTGAATATCAGAACTGCATAATTACAGATGTTACGACATCTGTTCCAACATGTCAGACAAGACCAATAACAAAAATGTAAATTGTAGAAAGTTAAATAAGACAGTATGTGTTAACCCAGTTCAGTGCAATTCACCTACTCTGGGGGATACCAATCCAGGAAGAAGACTTCATTATCTATTAGCATTACCCTAAAGTTAAACTCCCCCGTTTACAACTTTATCCTAATCATTACCCTTAATGAACATCTTTATCACAGTTAAACTTCATCGTTTACAACTATGATATGAGAGACCTACTCACTTCCTTAATCACAACCTGTGATATCTCTGTCTTCTACCAATTCAGAATCTCTGTCATACTTTCTTGACCAACAAGTCATCTTGGAATTGCTTCAAAGCTTCGTCCAAGAACGATACACAAACCATTACATAAAACTTTTGGTTCTGTCCCTGTACCTATGCCTTCCACTCTGTATCTCATACTATAGAGGGAGACTTACAACTCCTAAGAGAGCCAATGACTCTCAAACCCTAAACCCTTATTCAACACAAGAGAACTAGGTTCCAAATTTACAAGTGATACAAAAGGTACATTCGATATCAAAACCCTAGGTCTAAGTCTTCTTATATAGTCTTCTGTTGGGCTTTCTATCTTTGATCCTGTGATTCCTTGATCCGCTCCTTAATTCTTGCAACATATTAAAACCTGCTAACTTAGTAAGTAAGTCAGGATGTCGAGTCACCAAGCTGATACATCTCCTTCGACATCTTTTTCTTCTACAGATTCTTCAATTATATCATCAGAATGTTTTAGCAAAATTTAGTCAAACATCAGGTGCTTTCAGTTTTAAATTTAGTCTGATTTATATTTAAATTACACGGGGATTATTTAGGGTGTTACAGGATTAGCTTTGATTTTCAAGCGTCTCTCTCATTGTTTAATCTTTTTCAAACTCAATTCAAACCCCCATTTCTTGTGTTTTTCACACCTTTAATTGGCATCAAAGCTCCAGTTCTGATTGTGATAAAAATTTTATCAACACTTCACTGTGTTCAGTACCAATCTAGTCTGTGTGAGAAATAATGGTTGTTGTTGCTCCTATTGTTAACAATGAGAAAGATCACTACAGTGCTAAGCCACCAATCTTTGATGGTGAAAATTTTGATTATTTGAAAGCTAGAATCTAAAGTTTCTTTCTTGGCTATGATGTAGGTCCATCTCATCAGAAGAATAGTAAACCAAGAATTTCTCATTCTGAAGAATTAATTCTGGGAGATAAAGACGCATAGGTCATAACCCGATCTTCATTCAAACCTTCTGAAGAAACTCTTTTGGGTTTGGTATCTTTGATAGAGCCAACATCTATTGATTACGCTCTTCTGGATAATAAGTGGATTCTGGCTATGCAAGAGGACTTAAATCAATTCACCAGAAACGACGTTTGGGATCTTGTTCAGAAAGAAAAAGGTGTACATGTCATTGGAACTAGATGGGTATAGAGAAACAAGCTCAATGAGAAAGGTGACATCATCAGAAACAAGGCGCGACTGGTAGCACAAGGTTATAGTAAGCAAGAATGGATAGACTGTAATGAAACCTTTACACTAGTTGCACGGTTAGAATATATTCATCTTTTAGTTTCTTTTATAGCCAATCATAACATCATTCTTTATCATATGGAAGTTAAGAGTGCATTCTTAAATGGATACATTTATGAAGAAGTGTATGTGCACCAACCCCCCGACTTTGAGAGTTCTGAAAACCCATATTTTGTTTTCAAACTTAAAAAGTCGTTATATGGCCTGAAATAAGCTCCTAGAGCTTGGTACAAAATACTAAGTAACTTTCTTTTGGAAAATAATCTCACAAGAGGGAAAGTGGGCACAACGCTCTTTTGAAAAACCATTAAGAATGATATTCTGGTTGTGCAAATTTACGTTTATGATATTATATTTGGTTCTGCTAATGCTTCATTGTGCAATGATTTTGCTAAGTTAATTGATCGGTGGTTTTAATATGTTATTTCACTGTTTGTTTTAGTTAATATTTTGTTATTGTTTATTTGTTTTATATCTCTTTTACCACATTTTATGCCTTGGTTATGTTCTTTAGTGTTTTCAGGTTCATATAAGCATTCAGGAGGAATTGGAGCGAAAAACGAGAAAATTTGTAAGAATTCGGAAAGGTTTTAGTAGGGAGTCAGTGTCCTGACACGGCCACCCGTGTCGCCTGACTCGGACCGTGTCAGCAGGAGATCAAAGGATCAATTATTTGGTAGTTTGGCAGTGGGCTGACACGGATGCCCGTGTCCCCTGACACGGCCCGTGTCAGCAGGTCTGGAGCGAAAAAAATTTCTATCACGATGCCAGGGGGCCAACACGGCCGCCCGTGTCAGCCGACACTGCCCGTGTTGGCCAAGACACTACATCTTCTGATTTTTGTGGATTTTTGTGCTAAGTGACTCCGGAGGGTATTTTGGGCTTTTCCTAGTGCTGTTATATGATCTGTGATTATTTAGGCTACTGTTTGGAAAGAGAAAAGGGACTTTGATTTTACGAAAGATTTTACGTGAAAGTTTGGATGCTATCAAGTGATCGGGAGAAGGAAGATTTTTCATGAGCGATCGCAATTGAAGATCAAAATTCATCCGTTATTCTTGTAATGTCTATCTTTTATGTTGTAATTTCTTTTAGTACTATGAGCAGTTAAACCCCCCAATGCTAGGGGGTGTCCCTGAATTGCATGTGTAATGACTTGAATTTCCATTGTTCTATGAGATATTGTTTTTTCCTTAATCTTTTGTTATGCAATTGTTCTGGACTGGACCAATGGCTAGACATGGCCCAATCCGCTTCTGCTCCAGAACGACCCAAATTGCCTAAGTCCAATCCACAGAGGGGCAAAAGTTACCTTTCTGCCCCTCCAACCAGGCAAGGAATGCAACATTCCTCCCCGGAATCACTGACCATTACGTACGGCTCCATCACTCCCCGAACAGCTGTGGGCAGGTGCTCGGAACCATGCCTATGCCCGACATAACGGCTAGTTTTGGACACCCTGCCCGACATAACAGCTAGTTTGGGTAGTTACCTATTCTTTGGGGAAAATGGTTATTTTGCCCCAAAAATAGGACCGTTGGCCACGCGCTGAGGGCTCTATATAAACCCTCTCGCTTGAGAGGGCCAGGTATCCAATATTCACCCTAAGAACTCATACTTTATACTTGCCCCTTTTCTCTGACCCTTTCTTACTTGAGCGTCGGAGTACCTTGCAGGTACACCCCCTCCTCTCTATACGACCAGCATCCCTGACGCACTTGGTGGCCCACTTCTACAGGATCTGATCCAACCTTCACAATTAGTGGCGCCGTCTGTGGGAATCATTGTTCTCCCCATCTTTCTTTCCTCAAAAACCGAATATCAAAACAAATCTCAAACATCATCACGATCATGTCCTCCCAAGACCGCACCAAGGATGCTCTCCAAACCACCATCCTCCCCGTCAACAAATCTGACGTTGACGGCCACTCATCTCTCCTCCGAGATACCCATTTCCTCAGGGACGGAGCCACTACTTCTCCTTTCCCTACCCCTATTGATCGTAATAATGATCATCCTTCACTTGAAGTCCATCCCGTTTCTATTTCGCCCAACGCCGACCCGGCCATGGCAGCCCTCCTGGAGGCGATCAACAAAACCAACACCCTGATCCTGCAGCAAAACGAGAGGATCGGGGCATTAGAAGAGTCCAACCGTCCAAGATCCCCTCCTCCATGGAGGAACCAGCGACGATCAAGGAGCCCGCAGCCCCGGAGAGACATCGACCGAAGACTGCGCCAAGAGTCTGATCCTCGCGCAGCCCAGAAGTGCGACCAGATCTCCCCACGTGACCAGCACGCTCACGACCACAAGAGGACTCAAAGGAACGAGCAATCTCCCCCGATCAAGTTTAAAGGTCGGGCTCGCTCACCTTCTCCTCGAAGGAACCGCTCACCTTCTCCGCGAAGGAACCGCTCCCCTTCCCCCCGAAGGAACCACCGCCGCGAGCATCCCCTTCGGTCCCCATCATACACCAGTTCTAGCAGCGACGACGAGCCTCGCGGCCCGCTGTCCCAAGAGATCTTGCCTACCCGTCTCCCAAAAGGCTTGGAGAAACCCCCGTCACTAGGCATGTACGACGGAACCACGGACCTCGACGAGCACATCGAGAACATCGATGCGCTGTTAGACTACCGCGGCGTACGAGGCGCCATCAAATGGCAACTGTTCCCAACCACGCTCCGCAAGGGATCGATGACATGGTACAAGCAACTTCCCGAGGAGTCCATTATCTCGTGGAGACAACTGGGCAGGATGTTCTCACGGCACTTCACAGCATCTCGCCGCCACCCCAAAACTAAGGCCTCCCTTGGGGCCATAATCCAAGGAAAAGACTAACCTCTCCACGCATATTTCGAGAGGTTCAACAAAGAAGCTGTACAAGTCCCTACAACGGACGAAATGAAGAAGTTTCTGCTCGAGCAAGGGATCCGCCCAGGCTCCGAGTTTTCTAAAGCCATTGGCCTCGCACCACCGAGGAACTTAGACGCCCTCCTCCTCAAAGCCCAATCACACATTCAGTACGAAGAGAAGGTTGCGGCCAGCAACGTCCAAGCATCACAACATCAGGAGAATGCTCGAGCATCCAGAGGAGAGGAAGCTTCGACATCTCGTCGGGGCGAACGGAGGCGCGAGGACCGTCCTCGTGACTCCCGTGACAACAAGGGACCCTCCGGGTGGTTCCATGACTACACCCCCTAACCGTCTCCAGGGAAAAGATATTGTCCGAATGTGCCAATTCGGAGTTCAAGCAGGCAGGGGTCCGGTTCCCCAAGCAACTTTCGAACAGGCCAAACGTGGAAAAATCAAAATACTGCCGTTTCCATAAGAGTCACGGCCACACTAAAGAGGACTGCATCCATCTGAAGGATGCCAATGAGATACTGATCAAGGATGGTCACCTGAAACAGTTCACGAAGAAGAAGGACACTCCTCGGCAGGACGCCCAGGAGTCCAAGAAGATAGAAGAGGAGGTACCCTCCTCGAAAGACGCCAATATGCAGGTCGATATGTCTATATCGCGACCAGAGGACTTCTACGTCCCGGACGGGCTCAGCGCCCCTGCTTATTTCGTGGCCCACAGCCTGTGGGAGATATTTCCCTCCGCCATGGTCATCTCTGGCGGGGGTTTCAACAAAGTCACAGTGGGCTCCGTGAAACGAAAGTTCGAGCACCTGATCAACACAAGCTCCAACAAGGTGACCACACTTGATCAGGCCCAGAAGGGCTCCGTCCCCATCTCCTTCTACCGGGAGGAGCTCCTCGGGGGTTCCCCGAACTCAAGCATACCTTTGCTCGTTAGAGCCCGGATGGCGAACTTCGATGTTCGCAGAATACTCGTCGACCAGGGCAGCTCGGTCGACATCATGTACTCCCAGCTGTTTTCAACACTTCAGCTGGACGAATCGCACCTTACCCCCTATGTAGGGTCCGATTTACAGGGGTTCAACGGGTCAGTGACCAAGCTGTGGGGATACGTCGAACTGATCGTGACCTTCGGATCAGCTGAGATGGCCAGATCCATCAAGGTTCAATTTCTGGTAATCGACTGCCCGTCGCTTTACCAATGCATTTTCAGAAGGCTAACTCTGGCCGAGTTGGTCGCGGTGCCCTCAACAGTCCACCTGAAGATGAAGTATTACACTTCAAAGGGAATGGTCGCCACCCTCCATGGCAACATCGAACCTGCATGACGGTGTTTCGAGGCAGCTACAAAGGGGCTCAACGCCATTGCATCCAAGCCAAAAGCGCCGGGCAAGCCAGCATTGCCAAGCAGCTCCGAGGAAGCCAAGCCTCTGCCCCAGGTCGACTCCATCGACCTCGACAGTCGTTTCCCCGAAGAAGACCAACCGGAGGAACGAGCAGCTTCTTCTAACCCGTCTACATCGTCTAGCAGCAGCTCTCATCCGATGCGCCCTATCCCGGATGGCAACTTCGAGATCGTTCTGATCGGCGAAGACCCCCAACGGGGAGTGAAGATTGGAGCGGACCTGCCCGAAATTGCGAGGAAGCAGCTCAAAGCATGCTTCCAGGAGAATTCCGACCTCTTCGCATAGAGCGCCTCCGAAATGCCCGGCTTGGATCCATCCTTCGCCTGTCACCAGCTGACAATCGACCCGGCCGTCAAGGCCATAGCACAACATAGGAGAAAGCAGTCTCCGGAGAAAACGGAGGCTGCTGAAAAAGCTGTAAAGGACCTCCTCGAGGCCAAATTTATTTCGGAGGCCAAGTATACCACTTGGCTATCCAACGTTGTACTAGTTAAAAAATCTAATGGAAAATGGTGCATGTGCATTGATTACACCGATCTCAATAAGGCATGCCCGAAGGATGCCTACCCCCTCCCCAATATTGATAAACTTGTTGATAATTCCGCTGGTTTTAAGCTTTTATCGTTCATGGACGCCTACTCGGGCTACAATCAAATTCCAATGGCAATGTCCGACAAAAAATATACGGCTTTCATGACCAAATCGGGCAACTATTACTACAACGTAATGCCCTTCGGCCTAAAGAATGCCAGAGCAACGTACCAACAAATGATGAACAAAGTATTCCGGGGAGAAATAGGCGACATGCTCGAAGTCTACATGGACGACATGATCGTAAAATCCCACGAGGAAACCGATCATACTGCCCATTTGAGGAAGGTCTTCGAACAGGCCAGGAAATACAAAATGCGTTTTAATCCGGAGAAGTGCACGTTTGGTGTCCGAGCAGGCAAGTTCCTCGACTTCTACTTGGCGGAATGAGGAATCGATGCCAATCCCGACAAATGTCGAGCATTCTCTGAGTTTCCTACGCCCAGGTCCAAAAAAATCCATCCAGTCCCTCAATGGGATGCTCGCATCACTATCTCGTTTCGTGGCTAAGTCCGCCCTGCACGCCCTACCATTCTTCAAACTCCTCTGCAAAGAGGAAGCATTCGAATGGACCAAGGAGTGTGACAAGGCCCTTCTCCATCTGAAATGAGCACTCTCAGAGCCACCGGTCCTCTCTCGCCCGGACATTGGCGAAACGTTGTATTTGTACCTGACCGTAGCAACCGAAGCAGTGAGCGCCGCTCTCATTCGCGAGACACCTGACGGGCAAAAACCCATATATTTCACGAGCAAAGCACTACAAGGACCAGAGTTAAGATACCAACAGATAGAGAAGGTGGCACTGGCCCTCATCAACACATCCAAAAGATTAAGACACTACTTCCTGGCTCACACGATCGTGATTCGAACAGATCAACCCATAAAGCAGCTACTTGGACGACCAGATATGGCCGATCGAATGCTCAAATGGTCGTTAGAACTACGAAAGCAGAAAAGCCCTCAAGGCCCAAGCTCTCGCCGACTTCGTCGCGGAGATGACATTCGTGGACTCCCCCGCAAGCGAAGCGCACAAATGGACCATTTTCGTTGACGGTACCTCAAGCTCGGTAGGGAGCGGTGCGGGCATCATACTGGAAAGCGACGAAGGAATCATCGTTGAAGTATCACTCACCCTGTCCTTCCCTACCTCCAACAACCAGCCTGAGTACGAGGCCTTCCTCGCTGGGCTACGCCTTGCCGAGGACCTGGGTGCAGAAGAAGTCGTCATTTGCACGGATTCACAACTCGTGGCCCTCCAGGTCCGGGGAGAATATCAAGCCAAAAATGACAACCTGACCGAATACTTGGCCCTGGTCAAGAAGGAGATGGCGAAGTTCACAACAGTGGAAGTAAAACATGTTCCCCACGAACATAACGTGCGAGCAGACGTGCTATCCAAACTAGCCAGCACAAAGAAGAAAGGCGGAAACAAATCCGTCATACAGGAAGTACTCCCTCGACCCAGCATCGAGAAAGCCTCCCCGACACTCGACATGCAGGTGATCGGCGACAACAACTGCTGGATGACCCCTGTCTACAACTATCTCTCCAAAAACAAACTTCCGTCCGACCCAAAGGAGGCCAACACAGTCAGGCGAAGAGCCTGCTCTTACGTCTTGGTCGAAGATAAACTCTACAGGCGGGGATTCTCCATTCCACTGCTCAAATGCGTCGAGGAAGAGATGGTCGCGCACATCCTGCGCGAAATCCACGAAGGAATCAATGCACAACATCTCGGAGGAAGGTCGCTTGCCCGGAAGGCCCTCCGAGCAGGATACTATTAGCCGACCATGCAGCACGACGCGAAAGAATACGTGAAGAAATGCGATAAGTGCCAACGACACGGGGACATGCACCTAGCTCCGCCTAATGAGCTCAAGGCTATGTCCTCCCCGTGGCCATTCGCTTGGTGGGGCCTAGACATCCTATGACCCTTCGTGGTACGATCGAGTCAGAACAAATACCTAAAAGTGGGCGTAGACTATTTCACAAAATGGATAGAAGCGGAAGCTCTAGCCAAAATAACAACCCTCAATATCCTGCGCTTCTACAAACGAAACATCCTTGCACGTTTCAGTATCCCCCAAGTGATAGTAACGGACAACGGGACGCAATTCACGGACATGAAGTTCCAAGACTTCGTCGCCCAACTGGGCACGAAACAACACTTCGCATCCGTAGAGCACCCTCAAACAAACGGGCAGGATGAAGTAGCCAACTGAGTCATCCTTCGAGGCCTCAAGCAAAGGCTGGACGAAACAAAGAAGGCATGGGTCGAGGAACTGCACAACGTACTATGGGCATACCGCTCAATTCCGCACTCAATGACAGGGAAAACACCTTTCCGTCTAGCATACATGACCGAGGTTGTAATCCCCGTCGAAGTTTACGTACCCTCCAGGCGGACAGAGTCGCCCCTAGACGAGGAAATGAACGCTGAATCATTAAGAGAAGAACTCGATCTCTCCGAGGAAATTTGAACCGGGGTAGCCCTCCGCGAAGCCTCACTAAAACAAAAAATTGCCATCAGGCACAATGCCAAGGTGATACGACGAGAGTTCGAAGTGGAAAGCCTTGTTCTAAGAAGAAACCACAAAGACTCTCGCGAAGGCAAACTAGCAGCCAACTGGGAAGGACCGTATCGTGTCCGAGCAAAAACGGAAAATGGGGCCTACTACCTAGAACATCTCACCGGGGAAGAACTTGCTCGACCATGGAACGCTGAAAAGCTAAAACAATACTACAGCTAAATTCTCGGTTCAACCCGTCGCAACGACGAACGTCAGCTACCGACCACTATGCATGTCTAGGTACAAGCGTCGCATACGAATAAAGTAGAACCTCGCTCAGTAACGAGCCGGGTAACTGCTCGACATCGGTCCTCGATCGAGCATCGCTGTCGTCAAAGTACCATGACTGGCAGAACCCTAGCTCACAATGGGACGCTCACGGCGCGAACTCAGGCCTCAAACGCGACCTGAGCTCCGCACCCCCACCAGGATATTCCCCGGACGTTCGACCAGTTCCGCTCACTGCCGAACACATCTACAATGAGCAATCCCCCTAAAATATTTGTGCAAGTCAAATACTCCCAATCACGGGCAGATATACATTCACAACGAGCATGAGTACAACACTTAGCAAAAAATAAAAGCAAGTAAAGTCATTCAGATAACAGAATCGAACATATAATAACTTAACATAATAAGTGGCCACCAGGACCACGATTGTACTGAGTTACATCAAACAATTACAACAATACTCGGCACGCAGGCCAGACAGATTACAACAACATCAAAAACACAAACTCCTCACTCATCCACATGCTTGGCAGGCTCGGACTGAGGTCCCTGGTCCTCCGCGGGCTGATCCTCGTTATTCCCTTCAAGGAGAGCATCCGGCATGACGATTCGGCCATCCTCAACGTGCGCCAGATAGTGGGTGCCCTCGACAGAAAAGTCAAGCTCAGGGTTCACCACCCGCAGTTGAGCCACGACGTTTCCGAAAGACTCCTCCGCGACGACAATACCATCATCCTCGGCCATCAGCAAATGGGCAACCAGCTCGGATCTCATCTTCAATTCCTTCACATCTTCTGGCTCATCATCACCCAGGGCATTGGCCGCCCTCAGCCGCTGGACCAGCTCCTCGATAACTTTCTTCTCCGACGCCAGCGTGGAGTTCTCCTTCTTCAACCGAGCCACCTCCTCCTCAGCCTTCTTCCAAGCATCTTCGGCAACCTTAGCTTCTTCTCTGAGGGATGCCATGGAAGCCCGAGCAGCAGTAAGTTCGGCCTCTGTTGCATAGTCCCCTTTGGCGTAAATGGCCGCCATCTCCAGCATCCTAACCAAAGCTGAAGCGTCCTGAGCCACCAGCGCCCTCTTGCTCGGGCGATCCATGCTTTCCAAGTGAAGAGACTCTGCCCGAGGCACAATCAGAGAGTTCCCCTCGAAGAATTTCCTGTCAAGGATACAAGGAGGAAGCTCGAACTTCCCTTTCTCAGGTACCCGAGTGAGATCCACAGCGTCCGTAATTCTTGGCCGCTTGGATCGATCGGCCAAAGGAAGAGGAGACCCCCGGGGAGCAGGAGTAGGAGAGGAAGAGGTCCCCGTAGCAGACTGCACCGGAAGAGGAGCACGAGCACCAACAAACCGAGACTTCGGAGGAGCCGCTCCGGCCTTGTTCCTCGCAAGAGCATTCCTCACAACCCGGTCATGTGCCTGAGGCATCTCACCTGCACAAACAAAATACGAGCACATTAGATATGAGGAAAAGAAATAATGCGAACAATGTTAAATAACTAAGACTACCCAGCAGTCTCTCGGCGTCCTCGAGAGTCTTGCACTCCAGCAGTGCCTTAATATTGATAAATCGACGCTCAACCCTCTGACTCCCATCTTCCTCGAAGACCGGATTACCCTTGCTCGTCCAGCACTCAGCAAGCCGGAAGGAGTTGACCCACTTCACCAGCACCTCGTACGCCACGGTGTCCTGCCCGCGTAGCTCGCTCGGTTGGAGAACATAGTCACTGGGCTTCTTGACGAAATGATCGGGTGCCCAATGGACGGGGAACTTATAGATTCTCTGCCCGATAAACCTCCCCTCTTCGTCGTGCAGGTCGTTCCCATCCTCACCCACCTCAATCTCCCAGACGTATATACTGTCCTGGGCAGCTTTGGACAGGGGCTTGACAACATAATAACGCTCCTTGAACGTCTGTATTGACTCCGAGAAGGGCTTAAACAACTTGCCGGGCTGCTTCCAAGACACCCAACCATACTTCCTCCCCGATAGCTGCCTTTGAAGATGGAAGACAGTGAAGAACAGAGGGAGAGTATCCCCTATGGAAAGATGCTTGCATACCAGCTCGAACGCCCGATGAAGGCCAGCGAGTTAGGATGCAGCTGCGTGGGGTCCAATTTAAAATGCACGAACACTGACTGCTGGAAATCAGTGAACGACAACCTCAGGCCCAGCTCCTTAAAGGCATATTCATACATCGTAAAACAGTCCCCGAAGTTCGTGCAGACCCATTCATCCTCGGAAGGGAAGTGCACCTTCCACTCTCCCTCTGGTCCAACCTCCGAAAAAACATCCCCCAAATACTTCGCAAAAGAAGACACGTGCTCAGCGGGTTCGGCCACCTCCCATTCCTCGGCGGAATCCACGAAGACGTCCTCGTCCATGTCGTCCATCTCCTCTTCCTCCCCAACATCGCTGGGAGAACTCGAAGCCGTCAAACTCGTAGCCGTCGAGCTACTATTATCCTCGGAGCCTGTTTCTTCCTCTGACGTATCTATGATAACCTCTCTATCTGGCCTCATTGCTATTACGATCACCTGAAAAGCAGAGAAGAAAGTGAATTCGACAACAAATCAAATCCACCCTTCCACCGCTAAGTCAAGTGAAAGGGCACGCAAAGGGCTGAGGACAACGTCCCCGGCCTAAGCCCTAACATCAAAGGAAAAGCTGACACCTCCCCGCGAGGAGGCGCTCGAAACTAATCATCCCCGAGAGAGGAGCTTCCTCGCACTCATACCCAGTTTTCGTTTGAAGCTTCGCCGAAAATCACGAAGCTTCACCAGAATCTGGGAATGTTCTACCAGAAAACTCATCACCCACTCAGAAGATGAACAGACACGGTGGTCACACATGCATAGGTGTCGCAACATCGCCGTGAACCACCCTCCTCGCTGAAACATACTACTAACTCCGGAGATATGTCAGAGGTAGAAAAATGGCACAACCACCATCCACCACCAACAATCGCCGTAAACTCACCTGTTTCGTCCTCTAAACCTAGCCCTAACCACATGCAACCTACCATTGACAACAAAAAGGAGTAAAACAAGCAAAGGATTAAAAAACTTACTTGATTTAGGTAGACGAAAGTAGCTGCTCGAAGCTTGAGGCGGTGGTCGGAGTAGGCAGACGACGGTTACGGGCAAGAATGCTGAAGGAAACGGAGAGAAATCAGAGCAAAAAGTTCCAAATGGAACGATTTTCCCCTTTTTATACAAAGGGGCACGTGCGAACATGCGCTCGTAGGCCATGATGGCTATCCACTAGCCATTATTGCCTAGTAACTGCTACACTGAGCTCTAGGCACACGTGGCGTCCCAACGTTTCCAATTCTGTCTGACCATTAGTCTCCCCAAACACCGGGCAATAATGTCACGACCACGAATCCCACGGACACCAGGGGTCACAAGCCCATTGAGACAATTCTCCTCATCTTCAAACGACGGATCCACGCTAGCTCCCCGGAGCAACGAACTGCCCTTAAGTCATCACTCCCATGCTCGGGAGCAACGACTTGGGGGCTCCTGTTCTGGACTGGACCAATGGCTAGACATGGCCTAATCCACTTCTGCTCCAGAACGACCCAAATTGCCTAAGTCCAATCCACAGAGGGGCAAAAGTTACCTTTCTGCCCCTCCAACCGGGCAAGGAATGCAACATTCCTCCCCAGAATCACTGCCTGTTACGCACTGCTCCATCACTCCCCGAACAGCTGTGGGTAGGTGCCCGGAACCATGCCTATGCCCGACATAACGACTAGTTTTGGACACCCTGCCCGACATAACGGCTAGTTTGGGTAGTTACCTATTCTTTGGGGGAAACGGTTATTTCGCCCCGAAATTAGGACTGTTGGCCATGCGCTGGGGGCTCTATATAAACCCTCTCGCTTGAGAGGGTCAGGTATCCAATATTCACCCTAAGAACTCATACTTTGTACTTGCCCCTTTTCTCTAACCCTTTCTTACTTGAGCGTCGGAGTACCTTGCAGGTACACCCCCTCCTCTCCATACGACCAGCATCCCTGACGCACTTGGTGACCCACTTCTACAGGATCTGATCCAGCCTTCACGTTCAGTAATGTTTTTAATGATTTTTCGATTGGACAAATTGAAATTGATTTACGGTTAGGGCTTAGGTCGGACCAACCAACCTAACGTTTTTGCATAAGAATATTACAGTAGATATTGCCTAGGAAATGGGATACCCTGTAATAACCGAATTATTCTTGATCAAATATAATGCTTGTGATTCTTTCTTTACCGCTAAGGAATTAGGGTAGAGACAAAATCTCAAAGGTTTTTTTGCTAAGGAATTAGGGAAAAATTATCTTAAGAATCGGTAAGATTTGTTTAGAGTAATGTCTCCTCGAATAAGGATTTAGAGTTTTTGCAGTGCAATTCATACACTTTCCTCTAGCATGCTCTCTCATATCTGTCTCAAGTCAAGTTTATAATTTTGTTCATTTTATTATTCTTAGTTATAATCTTTAAACAACCAAACCCCAAGGAAACTTTTGTTTAATTGAAAGCATCTGCACTTACATTAACGTGCAGTCCTCGCGATCGATTCTGGGGATAACCCCTATTATTACTGCATCATAAAAATAGTACACTTGCTATTTTAACGATAAAGTTTTTGGCGCCGTTGCCGGGGACTGCCAAATTATAAGTTTTTGGTGTTAATTCAATTGGAATTTTGTCACTCTGTGACTAAAATTTTATTTTTCTGTTATTATTTTTTTTATAACTTTTGGATTATTGCTATTACTACTAATCTGCGTCTAACATTTTTATGCGAGGAGAACCCTCAGCTAATTTCAATTTTGATGCAGAAATCAAAAGAACTTTACACGCAAGGCGTAGACAAGCAAGACTGGCAACTTCAGAAGCAGAACTGTCAGTTTAAACACCATAAGAAGAAAGAGTTTATGTTCATTTAGAGCAATCAGATTCAGGTTCAGAAACACGTTCAAACGCGGATAGAGATAATGTGATTATGGCTGGAAATCAACCAGCGGAGAGACTTCTGGGCGGTTACGGTGGGGCAAATGCACCGGCTGGTAGGTTAACAATTGTGAACCAACCGGTGAATGTGCCGAATTTCCATTTGCATCCGAGCACCATCACTCAACTTAAGAGGAGACCTTTCACCGGAAAGGTTAATGAAGATGCCAACAAACATCTGCAAAGATTTCTGACTGTGAGCACCACTCTCAAGATCTAGGGGCACACCGAGGAAGCAAAGAAGTTAAGAATGTTTCCTTTCACTCTTGCAGAAGATGCTGAGGAGTGGTTCTACTCGTTACCTGCTGGGAGTATTACCACTTGGAAAGAGATGGAGACAACATTTCTGAACGAGTATTTTCCTGTTTCTGTGTACATCTGTAAAAGGTATGACATTATTAATTTTAAACAGAAGGAGTGGTTGCATGTCCTACTCACAACATGGATGCAAATAAACAAATGCAGAATTTTGTAAATGGTCTGAAGATGAAAACTAAGCAACTCATTGATACAGCTGCCGGTGGCTCATCCAATTTTTCAACAGCCACTGGTATCAAAAGGATCATTGAAGCTATTGTTGTAAATGAGCATTTGGAACTGTATGACCGTAGTGTGAGTCAACCAAAAAAGATAATTGACTTAAAGCTTACTGAGCAAGTGGTTAAGATGGAAGACCATATTGCCGCTGAGGTAGAAAGAAGGTTAAAGGCCATGAAAGTGGGTACTCAAAATGTGGCAGAAGTTCAAACTGGTCAACCCGTGAGTTGTGAGATTTGAGTGGACCCTATTATACTGCATATTGTGTTGCGACTCTGCAAAAAATTGAAGAGATAAAATTCCTGAAGCAGAATAATCCCTACGCTTAAACGTATAATCCAGGGTGGAAGAATCATCCTAACTTATCCTAGAAAGATTAAAATCAACACCAATACCCACAGCAGCAACAGGCTCCCCAAAAATCACAATGGGAGATTTCCATTGAGAAGATGGCAGCTCATAACATGCAATTTCAGGAAGAGACCCGGAATAGCTATAGGAATACCACAACCTCCATAAAGAATCTGGAGGTTCAATTGGGTCAGATAGCTCAACAAGTTGCAAATTCTCAAGCACCAAGCGCCCTCCTAAGTGCCACAATAACCAATATGAAGAATCACGAGAATGTCAATGTTGTCACCACAAGGAGCCAGAAAGTTGTAGAAGAAGAAGAAAGGGCACCCAATGAGTATCAGTGTAGAGAGGTGGATCTGGAAGTGCGAGAAAGTCAGAGAGAGCCAGAAGAAGCCAGGACAACCGAAGAGAAAAGAAAAGAATTGGTTAAACCTAAGATCAAGTTACCATACCCCTCAAGAGTGACAAAGAAGGTGACACAAGAAAAATACTTTGAGAAATTCAGCTAATTGTTCAAAAAGTTAAAGATTAATATGCCCTTCTTTGAAGCACTTGAACAAATGCCTCTATATAATAAATTCATGAAGGAGGTCATTGGGAAAAGAAACCTACTGGAAAGGAGCTAAAGAGTATATTTGAAGAGAGCAGTGGGGGATCACAAGGTAGGAGAATTCCAATCAAACAGAAAGATCCTGGTTCTGTATCAATCCCCTGTACCATAAAGGATAGAACTTTTAAGAAAGTCTTGATTTATTCGGGTGCTAGTGTGAGTCTCATGCCCCTCTCAATTTTCAAAAAGCTGGGTATACAAAAAATAAGTGAAACGGGAACAAATCTGAAGTTTGCCAACCACACAACCAAGCGTTCATATGGCTTAGCAGAAGATGTGCTTGTGACCATTGATAACTTCACCTATCCAGTAGACTTTGAGATCATTGATCTACCTGAGGATGAGGAGATGACTATCATACTGGGCCGACCATTCTTGATGATTAGTCGGTGTAGTGTAGATATTAAGGCTGGTACTTTAACCTTGAAATATTTTGAGGAGGAAATAACCTTAAAAGTGTTGGAGCTCGAGAAGCAAGGTAGAAAGGAAAGTAATCACCCCCCAGTTGGAATGATCCGAACAGTGGGAAAAAGCAAAAGCTCAAAACCACTTCATGAAAAAGTCTCTAGAATAACCCATCAAGTTGCAACATCTGAGTCATCTATTGCACATAGCAAGACTCCAAAATCAAATCGAGAAGTCAATAAGAGGAAGAAACATCAAAGAAAGAAGAGAAAAAAACATCAAAGGAAGAATGTGGAAGTTGGATGTGAGTTGAATCACAATGTAGCTCTTATTTCTGAATCTGGCCGGTGCTCTGTTGCGGAAAGGTCAAGTAACAAAACAGGGAAGCTAAAGTATTCCCCATAACATGGGGGAGTGATCTGTCGAGCCAGGCGACGTTAAATGAAGAGCTACGTGGGAGGTAACCCACACTTTTAATGATTGAGCACTTTCTTTTTGTTGTTTGTTTTGTTTTGTTTGCAGGAAATAAATAAGACCTTACGAGTGCGAGCTATGATGTAGTAGTTGATGTTGCGTTACCGTCCGCCTCCTCGGTAAGGATATCTGTGAGTAACCTCTCTCGCTCTTGTTCTAACACATTGGGGCAATGTGCAGTTCAAGTTTGGGGGAGGAGTTATTGTTTTTAGTTCTTCCGTTTAAACTTGTTTTTTTGTGTTTTTGCATGATGTTTTATGGAAACCACTTTGAATCCCCCTCGAATTAAAGCTGAAAATTTTTCTTGTGAATTCTGTGATGTGTTAGGTAGTCAGGAAAGTATATAGAGTTCGAGGGAAGAGAAGTTAGAACTAGGGACATTGGGAAAGTTTGAAAACATAGGAATGACCCAAACACCCTAAATTCCCTGGAGTAAGAAAACGAGTCCAACGTGTAGATTTGTGCCATAGTACTTAGATTTGAGAAGTATTCCCCGATTAGTTCATAGTGATAGTCCGACATAATTAATAAGAATTGCATGTATAGGGTTGATTGAGAAAATGACTTAAGGCACCGAAAAAGTGAATAATGGCGATAAAGACAACTACGTCCTTCTAAGTTGGGTAACCCTCACCCAGTTATTTAGCCTAACGGCGGTTGAGTCTCAATTGTCATCCCAAAGTGGACTAAGAAACTCCAATGCGCGAGAAAAAAAAAAGAGAAAATAAAGGTGCCTAGAAAAAGTCTTGATCAATCTTGTACATGTGAGGGAAAACGATAAAAATGCCTTAATCTGATTATCCGAATGAAAGGGGTAGAAAATCGAAGAAAAAACTTAAGCCCAAAGCATAGTTGGAGAGGTAACCGAAAGGAGGCTTTAGGTCTGTGGTTTTACCGTGGTATGTGTTTGTGTAATACCTTCGTTAACGGACGATTACCAAGAAAACTAGTTTTAGCCGATCAGAACAAAAGCTCACGTATGAGTATCGACACACCTTACCTTCACAAGTTTTTCTTTTGATGTGGACAGTTTGATCTAGAAATTCTGTATGCAAGCTTGTTGCTTGAGGTCAAGCAACGGTTTATGTTTGTGGGAGTTTGATCGGTGGTTTTCATACGTTATTTCACTGTTTGTTTTAGTTAATATTTTGTTATTGTTTATTTGTTTTATATCTCTTTTACCATTTTTTATGCCTTGGTTATGTTCTTTAGTGTTTTCAGGTTCATATAAGCATTCAGGAGGAATTGGAGCGAAAAACTAGAAAAATCGCAAGAATTCAGAAAGGTTTTAGAAGAGAGCCAGTAAGATTTGTTTAGAGTAATGTCTCCTCGAATAAGGATTTAGAGTTTTTGCAGTGCAATTCATACACTTTCCTCTAGCATGCTCTCCAATATATGTCTCAAGTCAAGTTTATAATTTTGTTCATTTTATTATTCTTAGTTATAATCTTTAAACAACTAAACCCCAAGGAAACTTTTGTTGAATTGAATTAGCATCTGCACTTACAATAACGTGCAATTGTCGCTCCCAGGATTTTCATCCAGGTACAAACGCGAGAGTGGCGTGGAAAAACAGAGTCGCCAGCCGTGTAAATTTATCCCAATAGAGGGAAAGGGAACACCGTATAAACCTGAGGAAGAGGGAAATGAATGGTCATCGCAACCATAACCTGGGTTCGGGAGTCGGTTACGCGAGGGGAAGGTGCTAGCCCCCCACGCGTCCATCGTACTCGATGGGATCCACGCTTGTTGTCTATTCTAAGGGTGAGTTATCCTATCATCTAGGGCTGTGCTAAAACGAGAGAGGGGAAAGACAAAGACAGACTCAGTAGGACGTCAACGTCCTAGGCCTACGTACCCCCCTTGTGCAATGGGGAATTCAGAGTCAACGTAGTTCGGACCAAGTTCTTTTTGTGTTTTTTATGAGCAACGTTAAGCTCGCGTCCGGCAGTTAGGGTCGATGCCTGTTTGCGTCTCAGACGGAGGGTAACATGCCCTTTTTGAAAATAGCCTTTAAGTTGAAGGTCACGAAGGACAAAAAGGTTTGAAGTTGGTTTGTGTCTTTTAGGACAGAAGTGGCTTAAGTTAGTTCCTAAGCTGTATTGCACCAAAGTCTAGGGCACAGGGACGAATACTTAACGCATCGTCCCAAGACAGGACGCTCGCTAAGCACTCTAGAAAGATGAGAGGAAGCCCCTCATTTCTCATTCCCCATACTTAAGGCTCGTGCGCAATACACCTTATTCTTATTAAGTGTTTTAAAGAAATTTGAGATGAGAAGAGAGAAGACACAAAGGTAACTCTAAAGGGGACTGTGAATCCTAAAGTTATCATGCATGGGTGACCTACGGTTAATGAGGTTTGACGGCAACCTAAATCCTAAAGGAAGAAGATAGGAGAGAAAGAAAGGATAAGGGTGGCCATGGATATTTATCCATACCCTTAAAGAACTTACTTTAGTCCCTGCATAAAAGATTAGTGAGAAACAAACATGAGTAAGAGAAATGAGGTGAATGAAAATCGAACAATGGCAAACAAGAATGATAATAATCCAAACATGAATTCAGAAATCAAAGGAACAACCCCAAAGCACATGGCACAAGTGCCTTTTCAAACAGATAATCAGGTGTGGTCAGATATACACATATAAGCAGATCTCAAGTGAAAACAATTAAATAAATAGAGAAATAACTCCTAAAATTCCCAAATTAAATTTCAAGGTCCCTCAACCAGAGACAAACAACATACGAAAAATCCCTGCAAAAATTCAAAGTGTTAGTCATTCAATTAATCATACAAAATTCAGGTGGGAAGTAGGGTTCAGTGTGCCAAATGGAAGGACCTAAATGCAATATGGAATAAATTTAAAAATGAAAGAAACATATTTTTATGCACTTTAGAATGTTAATGAATGAATGCAAAAGGAATGGATCAAAAATATTTTACAGAGGCAGAGAGATAAAATAAAGAAATTTAAGTATGCATGAGATGTGTAATGCAAAAAGGAAATTAAGAAAATAATTAATTAGGATGATGAAAATAATATAAAAATAAAAATAAAATTAGTGAGAATTTTATAAAAATAACAAAAATGATGATTGAATTTTATAGGAATTTTTAAATGCAATTTACTATTTTTAAATAATTAAGAATGAAAATGTTAAATTAAATAAAATAAAAGAGAAATAAAATGGGCTGGGGTGCGTTAAGTAAAAAAAATACGTTGGACATGGGATTGGGCTGAAGAGTGGGGGGTGCGTATAGCAACCCAGCCCACTGATTGATCAGAAAAAAACAAAAATAAGACGGATACTACCGTGTGCCCACCACGTGCAAGGCGTGTGCGTTTTTAATTTGCTGGCAGCATTGTAGCCATTTGATCCATCAGACGGTTCATGATCAGTCAACGAAAAGAAAAGTAGGCTAAATAAAAACATATAATTGGAGGAGCATGGTAGTTATTGTAGGATAATAAACACCCAATTACAAAATTAAAATCAGAAAAAAAAATAAAACAAAAACATGTGGCAGCATCGTGACCGTTGGATTCATGGATCGGACGGCTGGGAAGTCATCTTCCCCATTCAAACCCTCGCCGGACTGGTTCGCCGACCACCACCGCCGGAGCTAGGGCTCCGCCACCTTCTCCGGCCACCTGCGATCAAAACAACACCAAAAAACGCAAGGGGGTACACTATCCGACCCAGAAAATCGTCAGGAACTCAAATATTCAATCAAAAAACACAAACGACACATGGATAAAGAGAATCGAAGGAAATATGCTTAGGGTTCAAAACTTTAAATCAACATTCCAAGCAATCCACACGTCCAAATTCAAAACCAAATACATCAGCATGATCAGCAATCATCACACATCAATATGGGCATAAAAAAAGAGAGTTTTAGGAGCACGAGAAATTCATCAACCTGAGATGGTACAGCTCCAATCCTTGCTTTTGGCTGCAAATGGTGGTTGAGTTGTGTTCTAGAGATCTCCAAGAGAAGTTTTCTGGAAGAACTTTGAAGAAACTCTTTGTAATTCATGAGATCCAAGGAAAGAAAGCTTTAGAGTACAAGTTGTTGTTCTCCAAAATATCACGTGTCACTAACCCTAACCAGTGCATGAATGGGTTTATAAAGACTAGGGTTTGTCTCTGAATATGAATTGGGCTTGGGTAATTACTTGTTTAATGATTTTTGAATAATTTTGGAAAAATGCATAATGTGAATTACACCTTTCTCCTTGCATGGATACTTGAGAATTATTTGATGGATCACCTTCATTTGGATTGCTAATCACACTATATTTAAATTGGGCCTTGAAAACAAATTATTCATGAGTTTTTGATGACTTGGCTTTTTTGAATAATAAAAAATAAGTGAAGAATAAACCATGGAATCACTTGATTAAAAAGCCAAAAATGCTTCTTAGGAATTGTTTTTGGATGTTGGAACATGTCTTGAAGCAATGGAATTAATCATAGGTCCATATGTCCCAAAACCTAAAAGTTGTGAAAATGAAACCCTAAAAACCACCTTGTCTTCTTTGGACCATAACTGGAGCTTTACAAATGATATGGAGACCCACTAGTACTTGTTGGAAAGAGGAGAAAAAGATCTTCAACTTTCATGTTGGAGAGAAATTCATTTGAAGCTTTCTTGATGATGAAAAGTCAAGTTGAATGAAGTGTAGATACTTGCCAAAAATGGAAACTTTTCATTATAGGTCACTTTCCAAAATTAGAAATTTTGCACCAACTCCTGATTCTTGATAAATATGTATGAAACTTGATCCTTGAAGACCATATGAGGATGTGAGACCTTGAAAACTTTGGAGAGAACCTCAAAATTCCACAGTTGACTTCTCCTCTCACTGTTGACTTTTACCCAATTCAACTGATTTTCAATCCATTGGCCAATTGAATCTCTCCTGAAACAAATTGATGGACAACCTCCCATCCCTAGGTACTTAGGGACCCAAGGAGTACCTTGGAATCAAGTCTTGCCCAAAAAATTAGAAATAAACTGACTTTATAGCAAACCCTAGTTGTGGTACCCTCAGTCTAGGAGGAAATAGCACAGTCTCCAAATCCAAATTCCTCTAAATATGATGTGTATCCTCTCCAACAAAGATAATATATGCCATTTGATGATGATAAAAACCCAAGGAGCTTGCCCATTGGAGCAATAAACCCAAGAATCTCAAAACCCTAATATATGCACTGGTTAGGAGAGGATGATCCACCTGAGCTCTCTTGGACAATACCAAGACTCTTGCTTGACCCTCTGAAGCACTGCCTCAAGCACCTTGACCCCATGCTAAGAACCAATGATATGCACACATGATAATGCAAAATGCAATGCAACCTAAGCCAGTTAGTAATAAAGTAAAGAGGGCAAATTTTGGGGTGCAACAGCTGCCCCTATTCAATCAACTTGGTCCTGAAGGTATGATAGCGACGACTCTCAGACATTCGGGATGCATGGAGATTAAATACCAAAGAACCCGGAAATTTGCAATCCTCCACTGGAGAATTAGCCATAAATGCAGTACTGTCGCAACGCAGACGAGTGCTAGCTATGCTGGGTATAAAGTCGTCTCTGCTGATAAAGAGAATTGAAAAAGGAATCTCGAAATATGCCATCCCTGCTGATAAAGGGAAACTGACGAAGAACTATCCAAAAGATCGCTATCTCTGTTGATAAAGAGAAACTAGCGAACTGATGCCATCCCTGCTGATAAAGGGAAACTAGCAAAATAAATGCCATCCCTGCTGATAAAGGGAAACTGACGAAGAACTATCCAAAAGATCGCTATCTCTGCTGATAAAGAGAAACTAGCAAACTGATGCCATCCCTGCTGATAAAGGGAAACTGACGAAGAACTATCCAAAAGATCGTTATCTCTGCTGATAAAGAGAATTAGCAAAATGCCATCCCTGCTGATAAAGGGAAACTGACGAAAGAATATCTTCAAAAGATTGTTATCCCTGCTGATAAAGAGAAACTAGCAAAATAAATGCCATCCCTGCTGATAAAGGGAAACTGACGAAAGAGAATCTTCAAAAGATTGTTATCTCTGCTGATAAAGAGATACTAGCAAAACAAATGCCATCCCTGCTGATAAAGGGAAACTGACGAAAGAAAATCTCCAAAAGATCGCTATCTCTGCCGATAAAGAGAAACTAGCAAATGCCATCCTGCTGATAAAGGGAAACTAGCAAGATAAATGTCATCCCTGCTGATAAAGGGAAACTGACGAAAGAAAATCTTCAAAAGCTTGTTATCTCTGTTGATAAAGAGACACTAGCAAAATAAATGCCATCC
Organism: Lathyrus tuberosus; assembly: GCA_022829125.1. Classification (NCBI taxonomy): domain Eukaryota; kingdom Viridiplantae; phylum Streptophyta; class Magnoliopsida; order Fabales; family Fabaceae; genus Lathyrus; species Lathyrus tuberosus. The sequence continues at coordinate 962,773 of JALAZF010000946.1, read as the reverse complement.
CTGCTGATAAAGGGAAACTGACGGACGAAAATCTTCAAAAGATTGCTATCTCTGCTGATAAAGAGAAACTAGCAAAATAAATGCCATCCCTGCTGATAAAGGGAAACTGACGAACGAAATCTCCAAAAGATTGCTATCCCTGCTGATAAAGAGAAACTAGCAAACTAGATGCCATCCCTGCTGATAAAGGGAAACTGACGAACGAAATCTCCAAAAGATTGTTATCCCTGCTGATAAAGAGAAACTAGCAAAATAAATGCCATCCCTGCTGATAAAGGGAAACTGACGAACGAAATCTCCAAAAGATTGTTATCCCTGCTGATAAAGAGAAACTAGCAAACTAGATGCCATCCCTGCTGATAAAGGGAAACTGACGAACGAAATCTCCAAAAGATTGCTATCTCTGCTGATAAAGAGAAACTAGCAAAATAAATGCCATCCCTTCTGATAAAGGGAAACTGACGAAAGAAAATCTTCAAAAGATTGCTATCTCTGCTGATAAAGAGAAACTAGCAATACCAATGGCGACTTCACTGGGGATAACGTGAAACAAAACTTCTGGTAAGAACGGGATTTCACAAAAGAGAGAGGCCAGACAAACTTCTAACGGACCCATAATCCACAGATAAGATGACTCAGCTGGGGAAAGGAGAAGTCTAAATAAAAGACTCTGCCGGGGAGCACAAGTATGAGGAACGCATCCCTCCAAAATCTCCTGAGTCATGCCATCTCTGCTGGGAAAGAGAACTGGCAAAGAAAGTACCAAACCTGTCTTATGCTTCGAATGCAAATGTTTGAATAGTGGTGTAATGCTCCATACGAAATGGAAATGCTATGTGCTTGAGGATGCAATGCGAATGCTTATGATATGCAAAAAGGGTCCCTCCAGCAAAATAAATGCCGGAGAGAATTATCCTCTGAATCTAGGAACTCTGCTGAGAAGTGTCATACTGATCGACTCTTCGGATCGACAACTTTTGTTGGGGATGAAATCACGAAAGAACTACCAGGGACCCCACCTGTCTTTCACTGAAGGTAACATCCAAAACCTGAGATTTCTCCTCTGCTGGGGGAGTTGAGAATGAACGCCAATAACGGAACCAGAAGTCTGTTACTGAAAATTGCTAATATCCAATTGGCCCAGAACCTGCTGGGGAAAATAGTCCATGATACTAGCCTGCTTGGGGGTACTGCTGAACTTAGCCTGCTGATGGGGGAGAATGACTTTACTCCCTTCTTGCTGAGGATATGACATTGTCGGTGAGAGCACGCTTCCTGACTGGATGGGGAAGGTGAACACCCTGATTCTGTGGGGAAATAACGCCTCGATCCGGAGAGAATGCCTCCCACGTCTCCTGCTGGGGGAAGTCTGCTCTGCTGAGGAAAGCTTGACCTGCTGGGGAAGGAGCAGTCTCAATGTTGGGGAGAGCAACCTGCTGGGAAGTACAATCCTGTTGCCCTGCAAGTCAAATAACAACAAAAGAATATGCCACAACCTGGCTATCCTCGTTAACGCCTAAGTAACTTCTACTGCTTTTCGTTACGCTCTGCAAAGCTCGAAATTTTATATGCAATGTTTATCAAAAATATCGGACGTTTTTTGCGAACAAAACAGTAAAAGTAAAAGTAAAACAAACAATGGAAAGCTCTTTGAGTGAAATGAATATTTTATTGAAGAGTGGCCTGTGAATAGGCATTTACAATGGGAAGCAATTCCTAGAAAGAGGTAATTGCGCAAAAACAAAAAGAAAATACACATGTCGACAATGTGGGAACAAATATCCACCATGATTCGACTCAGCTATGACCTATATAACTTGCTTATCCACAAACGTCTTGACCTTTGAAGAGACTAACTGTACTGATTCCTTTCTTTCAGAACTTCCAGGTATCGAGAATGTTCACAGATCGAACGCAGACCGTAGCCTTTCGCTTATAAATCCCTAACTTTTTCCTGGATCGCCCTTTTCGGGTTTTCAATCCACCGGGATACCCATTTTTGCCAAAGTCGCCCTTTCAGGTTTTCAACTTTGCGGGTGTACACATTTCTTTTTACATTTTATCCCTAATTTTTGCCCGAACCTTTTCCTTTTTATGGCTCGCCGGGATGCCCCTTTTTTGCCTGGATCTTCTTTTTGTGTCCAGCGGGTCTCTTTTATGCGAAGTATTTTTTGACTACGTCTGCGTTCACAGGGGAGGTAAAATCTTCGCCATCCATAGTTGAAAGTAGTAAGGCTCCACCAGAGAAAACCTTTCTGACTACATACGGCCCTTCGTAGTTTGGAGTCCAAGTGCCCCTGTGATCTGTCTGAGGAGGAAAGATCCTTTTCAAAACCAATTCACCTGTCTGAAAATTCCGAGGGCGCACTTTCTGATCAAAGGCGTGCTTCATCCTGCTCTGATACAAACGACCATGTGCGATGGCTGCCAATCTCTTTTCTTCAATAAGGTTCAACTGATCCAACCTGGAGCGTACCCATTCAGCTTCATCAAGCTTCACATCTGCCAGAACTCTCAAAGATGGAATCTCGACCTCTAAGGGTAAAACTGCTTCCATACCGTACACCAATGAGAAAGGGGTTGCCCCAGTTGACGTACGCACCGAGGTACGGTAACCATGTAGAGCATAAGGTAACATCTCATGCCAGTCTTTATACGTTACCACCATCTTCTGCACAATCTTCTTGATATTCTTATTTGCCGCCTCAACAGCCCCATTCATCTTCGGACGATAGGGAGAAGAATTGTGATGCTCGATCTTAAAACTCTGACATAGTTCCTTCATCATTTTATTGTTCAAATTTGAGCCGTTATCAGTAATGATTCTCTCCGGGACCCCATAACGGCAGATGATATCATTCTTTATAAACTGGGCTACCACTTGCTTGGTGACGTTGGCGTACGAGGCTGCCTCCACCTACTTTGTGAAATAGTCAATGGCAACCAAAATGAAACGATGCCCATTGGAAGCAGTAGGCTCAATCTTTCCAATCATATCTATACCCCACATTGCAAACGGCCAAGGAGATGACAACACACTTAGAGGCGTAGGCGGTACGTGCATCTTATCTGCATAAATCTGGCATTTATGACACTTCCGAGCGTACTTGAAACAATCAGACTCCATAGTCATCCAATAATATCCTGCTCTCAACAACTTTCTAGCCATGGTGTGTCCACTGGAATGAGTACCAAATGAACCCTCGTGAACTTCCTCCATTAATGAGCTCGCCTCGTGTTCATCAACACAACGTAGCAGAACCATATCGAAGTTCCTCTTATATAACACATCATCCTTGTTCAGGAAGAAGTTTCCTACCAACCTTCTCAGAGTCTTCTTATCCTTGGTGGAGGCACCCTCTGGATACTCCTGGCTCTTCAGAAAGACCTTAATATCATGATACCACGGTTTACCATTAGACGCATCTTCAATTGCAAACACAAAAGCCGGTCTATCCAGACGCATGATCCTAATCGACGGAGTTTCATTCCAACGGTTCACCTTATACATGGATGCCAATGTCGCCAACGCATCAGCCATCTGATTCTCAGCTCGGGGCACGTGATGAAAATCCACCCTATCAAAGAAAGGTAACAACCTTCTGGCATAGTTGGTATAAGGTACCAAATTTGCCTGACGAGTCTCCCATTCTCCTGTAATCTGATTAATTACCAACGCGGAATCACCATAGACATCGAGGTTCTTAATTCTCAAATCGATTGCCTCTTCTAACCCCATGATGCATGCTTCATACTCTGCCTCGTTGTTGGTGCACACGAATGCTAACCGGGCAGTGAAAGGTATATGAGAACCCTTCGGAGTTGTAATGATTGCCCCAATTCCATTACCATATGAGTTGACAGCCCCATCAAAAATCATCTTCCACTGTGATCCAATCTTAGGTCCTTCGTCAGGCAGAGGCTCTTCACAATCCTTCATTTTCAGAAACATAACATGCTCGTTTGGAAACTCAAACTTCATAGGCTGATAATCCTCGACTGGCTGTTCAGCAAGATACTCTGACAGAACACTTCCCTTAATGGCCTTCTAAGAAACATACTGAATATCGTACTCTGTCAACACCATCTGCCAACGGGCTATCCTTCCAGAAAGTGCTTGCTTCTCAAACACGTACTTAATCAGATCCATCTTCGAAATCAACAAGGTTGTGTGATTTAACATATACTGCCTTAGGCGCTTGGCTGCCCAAGCGAGTGCACAACATGTCTTTTCCAGCATAGAGTATCTCGATTCCCAATCAGTGAACTTCTTACTCAGGTAGTAAATGGCGTGCTCTTTCTTGCCCGTCTCGTCGTGTTGACCGAGCACACAACCCATCGAATTCTCAAGAACCGTAAGGTACATAATCAACGGTCTCCCAGACACCGGTGGCATAAGGACTGGAGGCTCTTGCAAATACGTCTTTATCCTTTCAAACGCCTCTCGACAATTTTCATTCCACCTGACCTCTTGATCCTTTCTCAGCAACTTGAAAATTGGCTCGCACGTGGCTGTCAGATGAGAAATAAACCTGGCAATGTAATTCAACCTCCCCAAGAAACCACGAACCTCTTTCTCTGTTCTTGGCTTAGGCATCTCCTGTATGGCTCTTATCTTTGCAGGATCAACCTCGATACCTCTTTCACTAACAATGAATCCAAGCAATTTACCAGACCTCACGCCGAAGGTGCACTTATTCGGATTCAATCTCAATCTGAACTTCCTTAACCTTTCAAACAGCTTTTGGAGGTTTACCAAGTGTTCTTCCTCTGTCTGTGACTTCGCAATCATGTCATCAACATAGACTTAGATCTCCTTGTGAATCATATCATGAAAGAGAGTCACCATCGCCCGCTGATAGGTTGCCCCAGCATTCTTCAATCCAAAGGGCATTACCTTGTAGCAAAATGTTCCCCACGGTGTTATGAACGTAGTTTTCTCCATGTCCTCTGGGTCCATTTTGATTTGGTTATACCCAGAGAAGCCATCCATGAAGGAAAACACAGAATATTGAGCAGTATTGTCCACTAACACGTCAATGTGGGGGAGCGGGAAGTCATCCTTCGGGCTCGCCCTATTCAAATCTTGGTAATCAACACACATCCTGACCTTCCCATCCTTCTTAGGTACAGGTACAATATTAGCAACCCACGGAGGATAATTTGTCACAGCAAGAAATCCGGCGTCCAACTATTTCTGAACCTCTTCCTTGATCTTGACAGCCATATCTGGTTTCGTCCTTCTCAATTTCTGCTTGACTGGAGTACAACCCTCTTTAAGCGGCAGTCTGTGTGAAACAATGTCCGTGTCAAGCCCAGGCATGTCTTGGTAAGACCAGGCAAAGATATCCACATACTCTCGAAGTAACTCAATCAGTCTTCCCTTAACGGTGTCTTCCAGGGCAGCCCCAGCCTTTACTTCTTGTTTAACATCCTCGGTTCCCAGATTAACAGTCTCAACTTCCTCCTGATGAGGTAGAATAACCCTTTCCTCTTGTTTCAGTAGCCTGGCTAATTCTTCTGGTAAGTCACAGTCTTCATCAGTCTCTTCTTCGGCCTGATAGATGGGATTGTCGAAGTCATATCGAGCCATAGCTAAGTCATGGGTGGAATCTGAACAAAGGAACCTGCATGATGGATGTTCTATGTTCATTATGAGTGCAACAAACAAGAAAACACATTGCCATTTTGATGTGGGTTAATGCAAAAAGTAAAAATAGAAAGTCAGGGATCAAAATATTTGAATGAAAAAACATCCTTTATTGGTGATAAAAATAGAAAATAAAACATCCAAGCCCTACAAATAAATATCACTACGCCTTGGTCAGAACGTAGGACTCAACATAACAGAAAACAAAATTAAATTACTCCGGGCGCGTCACTTGGATAACTTTCTCGGAGGACCAGTTGCCTAGACTCTGACCAGGAATGCAGGGACGGATCCATTCATCCATGTCACAATCACTATCTCCTTCATCCTCAATAACATTGACTCTGTCGAAGAAAACACCGGCACTAGTGAAACGGACTGGACCATAAAACTTGGGAGGCTCTTCAGAATGCCTAGGTGGCTTGTAACCCAGTCCATGAGTATCTTGCTTCCTTTGAACATCAATAACACTGCCCCACTTCTGAGAACCACCAGCTTTAACTATAGCACGCGCCTCTTTGAAAGAGGACATTGGAACTTCAGGTGGTATGACGACTTCAGGTTAGGCAACCACCTCAGGCTGAGTGACTGCCTTTGGGGGTTCCTGGGGAATCTTCACAGCTTCAAAAGCTTGGCACAAAGTTTCCTGTATCTCACCATCTACCTCTACATACTTGAAGGTTGATAGGTGACTCACCATGATATCTTCTTCACCACAAACAGTCACAACGTGGCCATCCACCATATACTTCAACTTCTGGTGCAGCGTAGAAGTTACTGCCCCAGCACCATAGATCCAAGGGCGACCCAACAAACAACTATAGGCAGGCTGAATATCCATTATGTAGAAGGTGGTGTTGAAAATATCAGGACCCACCTTGATCGGCAGAACTAACTCTCCAAACACTGACCTCTTGGAGCCATCAAAAGTACGTACCACCAAGTCACTTGGTGTACAAATCAACCCACGAGTATCCAACTTCATCAGAGCTTTCTTTGGTAACACATTCAAAGACGACCCAGTATCAACTAACACATGCGACATCAAAGAACCACGGCATTCCACTGAAATATGCAGAGCGTTGTTGTGATTCCTCCCAGCCGGAGTCAGATCTAAATCGGTGAAACCCAAACCATTACCAGCATTCACATGAGCCACAACCCCTTTTAACTGATTGACGGATATTTCCTGTGGTACATAAGCCATATTTAGAACCTTCAGCAATGCATTTCGGTGCGCCTCAGAGCACAACAGTAAGGATAGAATGGAAATCTTCGATGGAGTTTGGTGAAGCTAGTCAACAATCTTGTAATCACTTTTTCTGATCAACCTCATAAACTCTTCTACATCTTATGAGAAAGTATCCCCACCTTGCTTTGTCGTAGAATTATTAGCTTCCTGCCTCTGTACGGACTCATCCATCATCTGTTTACCCTTGTCTTGTCTTGAACTGCCAGCTTGATTCTCGGACGGAATAAAGACCCTACCACTCCTAGTGATAGCCCCAGTTTCAACAAGATTTCCAACCCCTGTATTCACAACTGATGTGTCTTCCAATTCATGCTTCTTACCATTAACAAACACCTCGGCCCCATATTTCCATGGGATGGCTTTGGTAGTCTCATACGGGACTGGTCCAGGAACAGTGATAGTGACCGGAGCTGGTCTCGCCGGCGCTGATATAGTTATTGTCTTGAATGGAATTATTATGGTGGCAATATCGATCTCTCTGTCAGTAACATTACTCTGCTTGCAACCTCTGTCAAACTGTAATACTCCTTCGTTGATCAGTTTCTGAATACCTTCTTTCAATAAATCACAACCGTCTGGCTGCGACACACATCCTACACAGCCTTCATCACAACCAGGAAATACCCATCCCTTCAACAGTCTTTCCTTCACCACACCCAAGGGAGTTTGGACTTCGTTCACATCTGAAATCAAACTCAAGTCTTCACCGTCTTCAATAATAGCATTGGTCTTTGGCCCACCGTGATTCGGCATCGGGTTCTGATTCACATTTAGGACGTCATTGGAGAAGTTGATGGCTTTGGAATCCACCAAATCTTGAACCTTATGCTTAAAAGCTTTACAGTTCTCAGTATGATGTCCGGGTGCCCCAGAATGAAACTCACAATGGGCGTTGGCGTCATAGCCGGGAGGTGGATTACCAGTAGGTGGAGCCAATGTTCTCGTTTGAATTAACTGCAGTTTCAACAAGAGTAGGACATAGGTGGAGTATCAAAATGCCTATCCCGCCTATTCTGATACTGTAGTCGGTAAGGAGCCTAATTTTGTTGTTGAGATGCTGCTGGCTGCTGAGGTGCTGCTGGGATAGTTACAGAAGCCACCTGCTGATTGTAGTTCTGACGAGGCCCATCTCTACCACGATATGATGACACAGAGTTTGTATCTCCCTCCTTCTTCTTATAACCATTGGCATAAGGCTTCTTACTTCCTCCAGATGAGGACCCATCACTGCCTGATATCTTCCCCGCCTTAATTCCGCTTTCCACCATTTCCCCCACTAAGATCAAGTTAGCAAACTTTCCAGTCATACATGGTACCAGCTTTTCATAGTAATGACCCTGCAAGGTGGCCATAAACATAGTTATCATTTCACGCTCCAACATGGGAGGTTGAATCCTCGCTGCCAGTTCACGCCACCTCTGAGCGTACTCCTTGAAACTCTCATTGTTCTTCTGTGATAGATTCTGCAGCTGTGTTCTGTTAGGAGCCATATCAGTGTTATATTGGTAATGTATGATAAATGCCCCTGCCAGATCTCTCCAACTACGCACATCCTTCCTTTCCAGTTGCATGTACCACTCCAGGGATGCCCCAGTTAGGCTATCCTGGAAGCAATGCATCATCAGCTTTTCATTCTTCGCATATGCAGCCATCTTGCTTGCATACGCCCTGACGTGGGTCCTCGGACAAGTCATACCATTATACTTCTGGAAGTGGGAGTCTGAAACTTTTGCGGAATAACAACGCCTGGAACCAGCCCCAAATCCTCTAGATCCATTCCCACAGAATCCTGATTCACAACACCCCTTAGCTGTTCCTCAATCAACCGGATCCTCTGATCCTGATCAGTCTGGGGACCAGCATCCCCACCTGGCAAAGAAAATACATCATCCTGAACATCATCATACTGACGACCCTGAACTGCGCCAGCACCAGTACCACCTCCCCCAACATTTTCAGCCCCGCCCGGAGGAATCACAACACCGGAAACAGGAACACTTCCGCCAGTAGGACCATTCTGACCATTACCAGTAACACCAGTCTGAAGTCCTCCATGAAGGACACCGTCATCATCAACCCTCGCAATCAGTGGCTGAACGAGAGTTCTCAACTGCTCTTGTCCCTGAGCAATCCCTTGCATCAATTCCATGAATTGGTTCATGCGAGTCCGCATCTCAATGATCTCATTCTGTAGCTGATCCATGAGTCTCTTCTGATTCTGTCTGGTAGGATACCGGTGAATATGCTGATCTGCAATTCTGAGATGAGAACAAGATAAGAATACCGGAGATAAACACCTGTCATGCAAAATGATTATGCAAAATGATTATGAATATGCAAATGCAAATGGACGTGTTTGAAAATTCACAGGGCGATCCACCCCTTGATTCCGGTTTAATAACAAGATATAATGGAACCTCTGCTCATATATTAAGAAACCCAGAGAAGAGCCAAATGTCAACAATCACAAATCCGAGATAACAAGTCTGAATATAAAACCATAGGTCCCAACCAACAAGCTTGGTGGTGATCCACATACAATAAAAGAGAACAGAAAACTATGGCATATCATCAAAATTCACAAGTGTCAATCCCCCCCATCCATTATGCTTTCTGCACCAATCTTGAATCTCCTTGAACAGCTTTCTGGTATCGGGATGCTTCGGCCTCTGAATTAGCCCTTGAATGAGAAGGTCTCTCCTGTGTATGATCCCATCCAAGTATCGGCAATGTAACTCCCAAGTGTCTTCTCCAAAAACACCATCCATGCTAGGACCCTCATGTCTAGGTTTCTTCACTTCAGCTTGGACTTTCAGTTCTTCCATGGAGGCTATGGCTTCATTGAGTCGACCCTCGACTACTTGTCTCTTGAATATCCCTGATAAGATCTCGGCGTCTTTCTTCTTGAGCGTCGACTTCAACTGATCAATCTTAGCTATGTAGTCGTCTTTCTTTCTCTTATTCTCAGCCATGGTAGTTTCTTGGTGATCATTAAACCTGTGAATCTTCAACAAAGCCTTGCCTAATTCCTCCTCCTTGGTCCTGAGAACATTACTGATACCATCCAAAGCTTGTTTCATTCTTTCTCTGGATGCGACCATGTCAGGAAGCTCTTTTTCTGCTTTAGCAAGGAGCTCTGTCTTCAACTTGGCGGTATGAACAGCTTCACCCCGCTCATGCTTCCACTGATAAATCTCTCTCTTTAGCTCACTATTCTCTTCCCGCAACCTTTCCTTTTCAACCCATAATTTGTTATACTTCTCCAACTCAACGGTGGTAGGAGGCTCGATCACCAAAGGATACAAAGTTGGTTCCACCGGGAATGGAAGAAGCTCCTCTTCTGCTCTCTTCTTAATCCACTCTTTATAGGAAGAGAAAGCCCGATTGTTACTTTTCACGAATGGAATTTTACCCTTCTTGGTCACCTGTTTCCAAGCATTCACAACTTTCCTTATCAACCCTTGATCCTCAATACCATTGAAGAATAAGGACTCTCGGACATCTCGCTCTTCGGGTGGATTCTTCAAAGGATAGTCAAACTGTCTGATAGCTAGGGAGGGATTATAGTTAATTCCACCTTTCCTCCCTATCAAGGGCACATTAGAGAATTCTCCGCATTTGCAAATAATCTCCATTCCTAGCAAGTCACGATTAATCCAAACGATGTTATCAGCAGTCAAGCCCATAACCCTCTTAGACCACTTCAGAGAATCTTTCGTATCAACGAAAGCGCCAGATTCGGGGAGACGACTCAGAAACCAAGTAGCTAAAATCGGTGCACAACAACTCATAGTTTTCTCACGCCTATTCTCATTCTTGTAATGAACCGAGTGATACACATCACCTAGCAAGGTAGGTATAGGATTCTTCGAAATAAAGATCCTGACGGCGTGCATATCCACCAGATCAGGAATATTCGGAAACAGAACAATCCCATAGATACACACAACTAGAATAGCTTGGAAAGCAGTCCAGTTCTTCTCTTTGACATATATACAAGCTTGATCAAATAAGAACTTCAACAAGAAACCCTTAACCCCTTGTTTTTCTTCAACATTATTGCTCAGAACGGGCTCACTGATATGAAGAGCAACAACCATTTCTCTCACTCCGGGGTGTTCTTCAGAAAAGAAAACTATATCGTGGCTGATGGGGATTCCCAAAATAAATGGGAACTCCTCCAACGTTGGGGCCAAGATGTAATCCAGGAAAGTGAAGCAACGCGGAGACGGATCGTAAAACTGAAGAAGTGTGTGAATGGCATCCTTCTCATACTGGGAGATATTATAGACAAATTTCAGAAGTCTTCCATACCTTCCACTGAACTCTGTACGAACTCCGGAACCATCCATATTAATCAGTTTGTGAATCAGTGTCAAAGTCGGCTCTGGGAACGAATAGGCAACAATCTTCTTTCTCTGAACATCCATGCTGAAGTAACCTCAGAAAACCAGAATCAAGAGTAAGATGTGAGCCCTGAAAAATGTCAAACATGTCAGAATGCAAGAAAAATGATATGCTCATGCAAACATGGGGTCAAGGCACACTGCTGGATGTGCTGTGCTATTAGCTGAACGAGAACCGCAACCCAGAAAGCCAAAATTCTGAACCACTGAGGAACTCAAATAATCAGACATTGATGAGAAATCCAGAAAAATAGGGTAGGTTGAAGGTTTCGGTTACCTGCAAACCTGCAAACGCCCATCCCCTCTCACATGTGGGTACTAGGATGTTCAGTATCCCGGGCTCTCAGGTCGAGAAATGATGATACGTTCACCATTTCTGGTTTGGCATCATCATCAATCGAGGAGGCCTCAACTGATTCTCCAAAGCGAAAGGTCCTCAGCTTTGGCACTGAGGTCGAGAAACAATAGTACATTCATCCCTCGGGGTACAGTACTAAAGTCAATCGAGGAGTGCCTCCACTGATTCTCTTCAAAACGTAGGGGCCATCCTATGCGAGTTCCAAAGCGGGCCCTCGGGTGCGAATGGGTTTGCCACAGGATGTGGTCTACCACTGTCACCACTAAAGAGGGATATTTCCACTAAGGTCCTCGATGATCGGTCACCAGAGTCGACAGCTCTCTAGATCAACACCCCAACATGCGCAAGACACACACGTTAGAATGCATCCCAAGATAGCCTCGTCTGGTTGTGAATTTCGTGAACACACAAACGTACCAAGCGGGCACGTAGGTCCCACTACTTTCCACTCTAGTCCTAGGGTATTCTCAAGCCTTGGTATTGGGCTTATCTCTCAGACCCACCCAACCTGCAAAACAAAGACAGTCAGCACAGCACAGCAGCATGACAATAATAAAAAAATGAAGTGCAGAAAATGCGGTAAAAATAAAAATAAAATACAACACATAAAGCAAAAAAAAAACAAAGCACCCCAAAGAGAACAAAGACAAGCAAGCGCTAGGATTGACTCGCTTAGGGATGGACCAGCATAGGTCAACCAGAGTCCCCAGTAGAGTCGCCAGCTGTCGCTCCCAGGATTTTCATCCAGGTACAAACGCGAGAGTGGCGCGGAAAAACAGAGTCGCCAGCCGTGTAAATTTATCCCAAGAGAGGGAAAGGGAACACCGCATAAACCTGAGGAAGAGGGAAAGGAATGGTCATCGCAACCATAACCTGGGTTTGGGAGTCGGTTACACGAGGGGAAGGTGCTAGCACCCCACGCGTCCATCGTACTCGATGGGATCCACGCTTGTTGTCTATTCTAAGGGTGAGTTATCCTATCATCTAGGGTTGTGCTAAAACGAGAGAGGGGAAAGACAAAGACAGACTCGGTAGGACGTCAACGTCCTAGGCCTACGTACCCCCCTTGTGCAATGGGGAATTCAGAGTCAACGTAGTTCGGACCAAGTTCTTTTTGTGTTTTTTATGAGCGACGTTAAGCTCGCGTCCGGCAGTTAGGATCGATGCCTGTTTGCGTCTCAGAAGGAGGGTAACGTGCCCTTTTTGAAAATAGCCTTTAAGTTGAAGGTCACGAAGGAAAAAAAGGTTTGAAGTTGGTTTGTGTCTTTTAGGACAGAAGTGGCTTAAGTTAGTTCCTAAGCTGCATTGCACCAAAGTCTAGGGCACAGGGGCGAATACTTAACGCATCGTCCCAAGACAGGACGCTCGCTAAGCACTTTAGAAAGATAAGAGGAAGCCCCTCATTTCTCATTCCCCATACTTAAGGCTCGTGCGCAATACACCTTATTCTTATAAAGTGTTTTAAAGAAATTTGAGATGAGAAGAGAGAAGACACAAAGGTAACTCTAAAGGGGACTGTGAATCCTAAAGTTATCATGCATGGGTGACCTACGGTTAATGAGGTTTGACGGCAACCTAAATCCTAAAGGAAGAAGATAGGAGAGAAAGAAAGGATAAGGGTGGCCATGGATATTTATCCATACCCTTAAAGAACTTACTTTAGTCCATACATAAAAGATTAGTGAGAAACAAACATGAGTAAGAGAAATGAGGTGAATGAAAATCGAACAATGGCAAACAACAATGATAATAATCCAAACATGAATTCAGAAATCAAAGGAACAACCCCAAAGCACATGGCACAAGTGCCTTTTCAAACAGATAATCAGGTGTGGTTAGAAATACACATATAAGTAGATCTCAAGTGAAAACAATAAAATAAATAGAGAAATAACTCCTAAAATTCCCAAATTAAATTTCAAGGTCCCTCAACCAGATACAAACAACATACCAAAAATCCCTGCAAAAATTCAAAGTGTTAGTCATTCAATTAATCATACAAAATTCAGGTGGGAAGTAGGGTTCAGTGTGCCAAATGGAAGGACCTAAATGCAATATGGAATAAATTTAAAAATGAAAGAAAAATATTTTTATGCACTTTAGAATGTTAATGAATGAATGCAAAAGAAACGGATCAAAAATATTTTACAGAGGCAGAGAGATAAAATAAAGAAATTTAAGTATGCATGAGATGTGTAATGCAAAAAGGAAATTAAGAAAATAATTAATTAGGATGATGAAAATAATATAAAAATAAAAATAAAATTAGTGAGAATTTTATAAAAATAACAAAAATGATGATTGAATTTTATAGGAATTTTTAAATGCAATTTACTATTTTTAAATAATTAAGAATGAAAATGTTAAATTAAATAAAATAAAAGAGAAATAAAATGGGCTGGGGGTGCGTTAAGTAAAAAAATACGTTGGACATGGGATTGGGCTGAAGAGTGGGGGGTGCGTATAGCAACCCAGCCCACTGATTGATCAGAAAAAAACAAAAATAAGACGGATACTACCGTGTGCCCACCACGTGCAAGGCGCGTGCATTTTTAATTTGCTGGCAGCATTGTAGCCATTTGATCCATCAGACGGTTCATGATCAGTCAATGAAAACAAAAGTAGGCCAAATAAAAACATATAATTGGAGGAGCATGGTAGTTATTGTAGGATAATAAACACCCAATTACAAAATTAAAATCAGAAAAAAAAATAAAACAAAAACATGTGGCAGCATCGTGACCGTTGGATTCATGGATCGGACGGCTGGGAAGTCATCTTCCCCATTCAAACCCTCGCCGGACTGGTTCGCCGGCTACCACCGCCGGAGCTAGGGCTCCGCCACCTTCTCCGGCCACCTGCGATCAAAACAACACCAAAAAACGCAAGGGGGTACACTATCCGACCCAGAAAATCGTCAGGAACTCAAATATTCAATCAAAAAACACAAACGACACATGGATAAAGAGAATCGAAGGAAATATGCTTAGGGTTCAAAACTTTAAATCAACATTCCAAGCAATCCACACGTCCAAATTCAAAACCAAATACATCAGCATGATCAGCAATCATCACACATCAATATGGGCATAAAAAAAGAGAGTTTTAGGAGCACGAGAAATTCATCAACCTGAGATGGTACAACTCCAATCCTTGCTTTTGGCTACAAATGGTGGTTGAGTTGTGTTCTAGAGATCTCCAAGAGAAGTTTTGTGGAAGAACTTTGAAGAAACTCTTTGTAATTCATGAGATCCAAGGAAAGAAAGCTTTAGAGTACAAGTTGTTGTTCTCCAAAATATCACGTGTCACTAACCCTAACCAGTGCATGGATGGGTTTATAAAGACTAGGGTTTGTCTCTGAATATGAATTGGGCTTGGGTAATTACTTGTTTAATGATTTTTGAATAATTTTGGAAAAATGCATAATGTGAATTACACCTTTCTCCTTGCATGGATACTTGAGAATTATTTGATGGATCACCTTCATTTGGATTGCTAATCACACCATATTTAAATTGGGCCTTGAAAACAAATGATTCATGAGTTTTTGATGACTTGGCTTTTTTGAATAATAAAAAATAAGTGAAGAATAAACCATGGAATCACTTGATTAAAAAGTAAAAAATTCTTCTTAGGAATTGTTTTTGGATGTTGGAACATGTCTTGAAGCAATGGAATTAATCATAGGTCCATATGTCCCAAAACCTAAAAGTTGTGAAAATGAAACCCTAAAAACCACCTTGCCTTCTTTGGACCATAACTGGAGCTTCACAAATGATATGGAGACCCACTAGTACTTGTTGGAAAGAGGAGAAAAAGATCTTCAACTTTCCTGTTGGAGAGAAATTCATTTGAAGCTTTCTTGATGATGAAAAGTCAAGTTGAATGAAGTGTGGATACTTGCCAAAAATGGAAACTTTTCATTATAGGTCACTTTCCAAAATTAGAAATTTTGCACCAACTCCTGATTCCTGATAAATATGTATGAAACTTGACCCTTGAAGACCATATGAGGATGTGAGACCTTGAAAACTTTGGAGAGAACCTCAAAATTCCACAGTTGACTTCTCCTATCACTGTTGACTTTTACCCAATTCAACTGATTTTCAATCCATTGGCCAATTGAATCTCTCCTGAAACAAACTGATGGACAACCTCCCATCCCTAGGTACTTAGGGACCCAAGGAGTACCATGGAATCAAGTCTTGCCCAAAAAATTAGAAATAAACTGACTTTATAGCAAACCCTAGTTGTGGTACCCTCAGTCTAGGAGGAAATAGCACAATCTCCAAATCCAAATTCCTCTGAATATGATGTGTATCCTCTCCAACAAAGATAATATATGCCATTTGATGATGATAAAAACCCAAGGAGCTTGCCCATTGGAGCAATAAACCCAAGAATCTCAAAACCCTAATCTATGCACTGGTTAGGAGAGGATGATCCACCTGAGCTCTCTTGGACAATACCAAGACTCTTGCTTGACCCTCTGAAGCACTGCCTCAGGCACCTTGACCCCATGCTAAGAACCAATGATATGCACACATGACAATGCAGAATGCAATGCAACCTAAGCCAGTTAGTAATAAAGTAAAGAGGGCAAATTTTGGGGTGCAACAGCAATCCTCGAGATCGATTCTTGGGATAACCCCTATTATTACTGCATCGTAAAAATAATACACTTGTTATTTTAACGATCATTAATGCAAGGAGAATTCGAAATAAGTCTAATGGGAGAGCTCAAATTCTTTATGGGGATTCAAATTGATCAACATTCGGAAGGAACGTACATTCACCAAAGCAAGTATAAAAGAGAACTTCTGCAGAAGATTAACTTGTCAGAATGTAAGCTAGCAAAGACTCCAATGCATCCCACATGCATTATGGAGAAAGAAAAGGTAAGTGGTAAGGTATATCAGAAGTTATTTTATTCAGTGTTTATTTGTGTGATCGCTTCCAATCAGATCTTAGGGTGACTCGCTGATGAGTTCTAATTTGTTGTGAATTTGAGTGTGAATAATTAGCATTCATCGGCTTAATTCGTTTGCTTTTTGTCAATAAACCTTAACTTTAGTATATATTCGGTATAATTTACATTATAGTGTATATATTACATTATCGTGTAAATATCATTGATTTTAACTGTTTTTATCTCCTTTTTGTAGGTATTCAAGCATTGATAAGTATTCATTTTTAGATAGAGCATTTAATATGCTTTCCAACGCTTTGAACCAGGCAAAAAATGGAGTTACGGTTCAAAAGCTACGAAGAAACCAGTGCATGATTTTTATTGTCTTGTCAGCGCTCGCCCCATGCTCGCCAGGCGAAGCAGGGGTGAGCCAAAAGAGTGAAATTCACTGTAGAGGCAGTAGCAAATGCCGCCTTAGTTTGCCAGGCGAACCAACTTCGCCGGGCGGATTTTGACAGGCAGAAACACCATTTAAGGGCCAAAAACACAATTTTTAGGTTATGGTTTTGGGGATTTTTGCTCCCACCTCCATCAAACTCATTTTTCAGTAGGATTAGCTTAGAAAACAACATTGGAGCTTGCACACGGATGATCCGGGGTGGATTTCTCATCGACCGACGCTGACAAACCGCGAGATGTTTGGTTCATTTCTCTTCTTCTTTGTGTATTCTTCTTTGTTGGGTTGTTATATATGTATTTACTTTGAACTCATGTATATTTATCGCCCATGACGTTGTATAAAATGTGCTTTACAAATCTTTATCGATGATTGTCCTTGATTTTTTTCTTTATGCTCGGGGTTTGGGTTGTGTTAGAGATAAACATCACAAACCTTGATTAGGGATGATTATCTGTTAGTTTCTGGATGCTAGAGATAGATTTAGAGCTAACAATCTTTATGGGTATCGGAGCTTAATGCCTTTGTGTTATTTGAGTCAGGTGCGAGAGTGTCGACGAGAGTAATACGGTTGTTCTCTCAGCTCAGTGTGTCAGAGATGGACACTGTTGTGAGCGATGCTGGATGATATTAAGGAGTATTGTAGGTTGAGTATAACTGGTCGATAGGTTTAATTTTGTGACGAGTGGATTATATGCATGCCGGATAAGCTTCTTCTCTCTGAAGAATGAATTCTTTTTGTGTTCATATTTACTTTTATGTTTCTATGTTTGAAACATTTTAAATCAAACTCAGAATTGCAGAAACTGTCGAACGACAGTTCAATAACACCGATCTCTGTGGACACGATAAATTCCCGGAAAAATACTTCCAAAAACTTTTGTTACTTGCCGCTATACCACTTCAACACTCGCTTAACTTCTGTTAAGAGAATCTTTAGGTATCTGAAAGGTACTATTAATCTTGGCCTGTTTCATAGAAAATTAAGTGAATACAAATTAGTAGGTTATTATGATGCTGACTATGTTGGAGACATAATAGAAAGGAAAAGTACTTTTGGAAGTTGTCAATTTCTGGGAGAAAATCCGATCTAGTGGTCTAGCAAGAGAACATCGACGAATGTGCTTTCAACAGTTAAAGTTGAGTATATCGCAGCTTCTGGATGTAGCACTCTGATACTCTGGATAAAGAGTCAACTGGAAGAGAGTAACATTCCTATCTTCTGTGATAATACTTCTGCTATTTGTTTATCCAAGAATCCTATCTTGCATTCTAAGGCTAAACATATTGAGATTAAACAACATTTCTTACGAGACTATGTTCAGAAGGATATTTTTCATTTAAAATTTATTGATACTGACCATCAGTGGGATGATATCCTTACAAAACCCCTTGCTGAGGATAGATTCGTTTTCATTCTAAAAAATCTATTTATGAAACCTTGTCCATCATGAAAAGATTTTATCAGAATGTTTTGTTTCCAGAGTTCTTGATTAAGATTCAGAAGTTCTCTAGTTGTGTTGTTGTTTGGTTGATTCTGAAACATGCACTTTCTGATGTGAGAAAGTTTCATGAATCAGAAAGGTTCTGATAAGAAGAAAATCCAATTGATTTATCTTCTGGATTTTGAACAGTTACAACATTAATGGTTGTCTTTTCGTTTGATAGCATGTGGTCTTTAGTGGAGACAATTGTCCCACTTCCTGAGCATGCGTATTGATGACGTGACACATTGGGTTTGGTAATTTCTTGGAACTAGGTTAAATCCCTACGTATTCCCCTTTTGTCTGCATTTTACCTTTTTGTAATTGTTGTATTTATGGTAATTATTGCTTAAACGTTTCTTCAAACCCACCTCACTCACATTTCACACTATGCTCACATTACTCCCACAATTTTCTCTAATTCAAACATAAAACTGTCCTCCGCATCTGTTCATCTTCTTCATCTCCTTTGTCTGCTCCTTTAACTCTCAACCATCTACAATGTCTGAATCTTCTCAGCTACCTCAACAGTAAGCTCCTTCCATCGTCATTCCTGAAGAACCAGTCATCACTCTTGATACTCCAGCTGATGATCTTTCTGTGCTATGTGAAACCATTGTTGATTTCCAAAATCGGAAAGATAATGGTTTTGACCTAACTGGAACGCTTGGATTCCAAGACTGGAATGCCTTCTTTGAAAGGTTAAAGGGTCCAGTCTGCCCATTTCTTGTCAAACAATTTTGGATTCATGCTATAACTGGAAAAAAAGGTTACCTCCTATGTCTTTGGAAAAAAACTTGAGATTACAGAGAAGACGATCTCTGATTTGATCTCTCACGATGATAAGAGGTCTTTCAACATCAAAACTGACCTTTCAACACTTTTCAGTTAAGAAATGTGATTGAAGAAGTAAATAATTCAGATTTGAAGGATACCTTAAGGTTTGGTTCTATACTATTTTGGGTAACATCTTTCACAGACCTCACATTAACTCAGCTGATACTTCCCACAAGTTCATGTTGTTCTTTGTAGAAGCTGGTGTCAAGTTAACACTTCCAACTCTTCTATTTAAACTTCTCAGGGATTCAGTGGTTTTTATGAGGAAGAACACTATGATGAAGAAATCTGTTAGGATGCACGTTCAGAAGACTGGAAACTATGATTTTATCAACCTGGTTCCTCTCCTTGTTGGATATGTTATTTGGATCATTCTGAAAGAAGACTTGAAAGAGTTTAGCGAAGAGGTTGCAAAGTACACGGTTTGTACTTGCTATGCTGATCGTATTTATCGTGAAGAAGAGAAGGACTTCGAAAGACAGAAACCTGCAGATAATGTTTCTGAGAACCAACAAGTTGTTGGAACGTCTTCTTCTAGGATACTTCCTGAGATTCTGAAAACACTTGCTGAGATTAAGAAAGAGAAAGCCATGGTCAGATAATGCTTAGTTAAGCAGAACAAGATATTTGAGCTTATCCTCTCCAGACTTCCTCCACCGAACTCTAACCCCTAGCTTTTATTTTTTAGGCACTTTTCTTTTTGTTTTTCATTTTGTTTAAGTGTTTTTGTTTTTATTGTTCTGTACCTTTGCGCCTTCTGGCGTTTTATCAATGCATTTTTGTTTCTTTCTTCTTGTTGTGTTTCTTTTTATCTTTTTTATTACTGACAAAAAGGGGGAGAAACATATTGATTTTGATATACCTACGTTCGTGAATCAGAACTACCCAAACATTGTAAATATTTATGCTAACAAGTACCTTGAGAATATTATGTTAGCTGTGTTTCAGAGAAAGTCATGTAACTCAAAAGACTTTGAAGCTCTCAGATCGTTAGATTACCAGTTTCTGTAGAAATGGTTTTAAATTTAAGATTAAAGAATTAACTTCACAGTTTGAGAAAGATTTCCAATCAGACTTTACCAAGCATTTAGGTTTTAAAACTTTAACAAGGATCTGAAAAATCTTTCAACAAGATTTTAAACCAAGCTTCTGAAGTGAAGTTCATCAAAAGTGTCGAATTTGATAACCAGTGCTCAATATTAGTTCAAGTAACTTCTGAAGAAAACCAGATTCTGATAGAAGATCACTCTAGTTATGCAAAAAGATTAATCAGGAAAGTGCTCTTTCATTATAATTTTACCTTTTTGGGATTATACATCTTAGGGGGGCTTTGTGCTTCTTTCTGATGTATCCTTATGTATTTACCATGTACAAATTGTTCGTCAAAATACATGGTTTTGTCATCATAAAAAAGGGGAGATTGTTAGAACATGATTTGGTTCTGCATCTAGACCTTTAAGTTTTAATGCTAACAAGGTAGTATTTTTTATGAGAAGAGTTTTTGTACCCTAACGGTTTTTTATTGTGTAGCTTTAACAGCCAGTTCTAATTATGAGAATATGACGTGCATCGTCATCAGTTTCTGAACTTTTGTGGTTCGAAAGTCATTTCTGCGCTGATTCACTCCCAAGAAGCTTCTGAGAAGACGTTATGTTGTTGCTTCAATGTTCTCTCTATCTCTACTCCTGCATGTGACTCTGATCATCGAGCTTCTGAAGAATGGCAAGCTTCTGAAGTTTCTATTGCTAAGCTGAAGATTCTCAAGCCAGAAGCTGACACTGTCAAAAGGTTTTGACTGAAGATTCTGAAGTTTCTGTTGCTAAATTAAAGATTCTGAAGATTGTCAAGCCAAACGCTGACGCTGTCAAAAGGTTCTGACTTAAGATTCTAAAGGTTCTAATCCCACCTATGTGTTTCTTCGTTTTCATGCTTCATACACTTTCTACTAGAAGCCTATGAATATGAAGATAAGGATAAAAGGATACGTGATCAAAATAGTACATGGTACAAAACGAAAATATTCCTTCCACTACCTGATGTAGCTTCGATTTTCGTGACGTGACCACTACCGCATTTAGTGCTACTTTCTGATTTCTAATATTTATCTTATGATGCTTAAAAGGAAGGGGAAGATACCTTAAACTAACCCTGCTCGCAAGTGTTTTTCCTACAAATGCTAAGAGATCTGGAATCGGGGGTTGGTTATACAAAGGGAAGCTATTAACACCCTGAGTATCTATAGTAATCTATAGGAACCTTTATTGTATATATTTATACTGTTGAATTACTTGCTTGCTTAAGTTTATTTGCTGTTTTATTAGGAAAGTTTCTCCTTTGTGAAAATTGAGGAAAAGTTTTTGTTGTTTTTCTGGTTTTCTATTGTTTTTGGGAAGGTACCTAAACCTAATGTTTTTTTAATAATGTGCTCGCTAAGACCTTACGACCTTATGCCTACGTAATCCCAACAAAAAGAGGATTGGGGAAATTAGAGCATTCGTAGTTCCTCCTAATCTATGGGAGGAAAAAGTTTGTTTTGTATCTTGTTTAAAACCCAAGATGATGAAGCTAAAAGAGTGTTTTAAAGATTTGACAAATTGTCGTCTTTAAGGGAGATATCTCACCTATTCACTATAATCATTTGAGAGTGATGTCATAAGGGAAAGAGCTTTGAACTTATTGTGTTAAGCAATGCCACTTTTTCCCTTATGAATTCTTTACATACTAATAGAAGGACCTTAACTTGGATATATAATCGACAAGTGTGCCATTTATATCAATTAGATGACACAAAAGTTTTTGATCCATGATAAAGGAGGGACTCCAACTTGGATTTTGAATCAACAAGAGTGCAACTTACAACAATTATTTGGAAAAAAAATTTTGATCGTTTGATTTGATTTGTAGTGATTAGAAAATATATCTTCCTACAGAGGTGACTCAAAGCCTTACTTGTGAGGAGATGGATTTATTTAGGTATCTTGATTGAAGCCCAAGATATGAAGCTGAAAAAGATTGAAAACTGACTCAATTGAGAGTTTATCTGTCTTGTACAAAGCCTAAGATTAAGGCTGACTGACTGGGGAAATTATTTGTCTAAAAGCCTGAGAGAAGGCTAATGACTGTTGAGGAAATTTGAAGAGACTGACTCAATACTGAGGATTTGACTGACTCTTTTTGGTGATTTTTGTTTGTATCCTGTACAAAGCCTAGGATGAATGAGGCTAAAATAATTTATTTGTATCCTGTACAAAGCCCAGGATGAATGAGGCTAAAGGAATTTATTATATAGATGACTTAAGACTTGACTTATGCTTTTAAGAAGCCTGAGGGTCCTTGTATGAAGCCCAAGAGGAGGCTATCTTGCTGGGGAGATTCTTTGTATGATGCCCAAGAGGAGGCCATGGAACTAGTTGTTTGAACTAGATTGTGATTGAAGGGGTCCTATTGTTAGACCTATGTCTAAACTAAAGATGATATAAATGTCAAGAGAAACTTAACAAAAATATGAGTAAACATGATTGAAGATTTAACAAGTATAGACATTGATATGACATGTTTGAATTCATGGAAGATTTTGCATCTGTAGGAGTTTTTTTGAATGTTTTATTGGTGTGTTCTATTCTATTCACAGGGGTATTGGGTCTTATACTCTTAGCAGAGGTCCAAGACTTATTGAAAAGAAAAGAAAAGGTGGTGGGTCTTACACTCTAGACAGAGGCCCAAGATTTATTCTATATACAAAGGTGTTGGGTCTTACACTCTAAGCAGAGGCCCAAGACTTATTCTTGTTTTGAAAACATAAGATGACTTTGAAAGAGATGGATGGGACTTACACTCTGAATAAAGGTTTAAAAAGTTAAAAAAAAAATTGATTTTGAAAAATGTGAAAAGTGATGGGTCTTATACTCTAATAGAGGCCCAAAAAGTTAAAACAATTGATTTTGAAAAATGTGAAAAGTGATGGGTCTTATACTCTAATAGAGGCCCAAAAAGTTAAAATAATTGATTTTGAAAAATGTGAAAAGTGATGGGTCTTATACTCTAATAGAGGCCCATGAATTTTGATGATTTTAAAATTAAAAGGGGTTGTGTCTTACACTCTAGCATAGGCCCATGGATTTTGATGATTTTGAAAATTAAAAGGGGTTGGGACTTACACTCTAGCAGAGGCCCAAAGAGTTTTTGAAAAGATGATGTGCCTTTCAAAGAGATATATTCATCATGGTAAGAGTTTATGGAGGAAATACTTGAACATGTAAGCAAAGGTCTAATCCATGGGAGCAATTACAGAGAAGTTCAAGTAAGCATATATTCAAGATGAATCGAGGATCCAATGAATATAGAAAGGGAAACAACCAAGCATACTTGAATATTTAAGCATGGATACAAGTTGAACATGTTAAGATAAGTTGGTAACAACCAAGCATGGATATTAGGGTTCAAACATGATCACAAACAAGTAAGAACATCACAAAGGTTCATACAAACAAACATGTATACAAAATTATTTTTAAGGCAAATTCAAGTGTTTTAGGAGCACACAAACATGGTATAATCAATACAAAGACATATGTACATATCAAAGTGGTATAAACATGGAAGGAAAATCACATGTTAAGGAAAATATTCAAGCAAAAGTTCATGGTATTGACAAAATTGAACATATACTTTTACATGTAAACATATACCTGAAACATTTATCAAAAACAAGTGGGAATAAGGATATATAACATCACAACATCATACAAGGTTCATATAAGTTAAACATGGTGCAAACAAGTCTTTACAAGCAAGGGAAAGCAAGGAAACATTCAAAAGGATCAAAGAAGTCCTTTAAGAAACCCTAAAAACACCACACACTTTGAACACTCATAAATGTATTAAAAATAATTACTTTTGGTATTTTCTTTTCACAAATATAAAATAGACATTATCATGAATAATTTGCAAAAAGAATGGATTTAAAATGATAAAAAATGAGAAAGTTATGATAGTTTGAAATTAAAAATAAATAAATAAGAAAATATGAAAGGTGGTAAAAAGAAATGTCAGGGGTGGGATTTGAACTCACGCCCTCTCACTCCAACTCACAAAACACGCTTTGGCCAACTGGGCCAGCGTGTGCTGGTGATAAAAACACCAAACCAACACATAATATATGAAACATGCGTGGTAAATTCAAAATTTTGCGCCAGACTTCATCTTCATCCTCGAGCCAACTTCTGAATTTGCAAAACTTATGATATCTCTCTCAATACACAACCATTTGACATGATGTAGACACCAAAGTTGTGTGTTTTTTAACAAGGAATTGAATGGCTCTTTTTGATTTTATTTATTTTTAGTGTGGCACGATTTATTAAGCATGAACACAGAAACCTTAGAATTTGCAAAAACTAATATGAAATTCCATACACGAATTATAAGCAGCAATTAATTGAAGGTAAATAATCTATGAACTACCAGAAGCATATTGGTAACTTGAAATAACATTTAAGATGCATGTTTCATGGAGTTTGAAAAGCTTTAGGCTTACCTTGCAAGAGGAGATCGAATCCCCAGTTGTAGGTGTTACATATGTGAAATAATGATCTGGAGAACTTCCGTATACCTCAAGGAATGTGTTGATGTGCTTAGAATGGATGGAAACCTTCTGGATTGATGGGCTCGAATCCAACTGCAGCTGAGTTAAGTGAGGTTGTGATCTTGGTGAGTTTGATGTTACAGATGATGTTTAAGTGTTTGGATCACTCATACATGATGTATGTGAGGTGTGTGGATGATTGATTTGAGTGGAATTGGTATGGTTTTGAAAACACGATTCTCACTTTTGAAAATTTTGAAACTTGGAGTGAAAGAAATAAATGAAAGAAAAAACGTATTGTAGTTTTTTGGTGTATTTGAATTGATGCAAAATAACCTCTATTTATAGGAGAACTGATTTGCTTTGGATGAATAGTGTTGGATGAGGGAGCATGCTATTGTCCAATGGATATTGCCATGTAGCTTTAACTTAAATGCTAAGGTACCATTAGTTTTCTATAGCAAGACTAGAATCTTGACTTAATTTCCATTTCCAGGTTTGAACACTCATTGTTTTTTAACATATCTGAACGGGTGTCGCTCATTTCTTGCCAATTCAATGTTTCACATAAATGCCAAATGACAAACTTGACTTCAAGGCTTTGTGATGATGATTCTCACATGCTAAGAGATATAATCCCTGACTTATGGTTCAAAGTTGAAGATATTATGTGATTCAACAAGATTCTTTCTGATCTTACAGGATGACAAGGCTTGTAGAGTGACAAAATTTGAAGGTGAAAATCGTGTGACACAAGAAATGCAACAATGTTGTCTTGAAAATCAGTTTGGTCCAGGCATGTTGTGAGGATCATATCTCCTTGCTCAAGTAGAATTAAAGGATGTTCTTGTACTTTTTGGAAAGCTGAGATATCCTACTTTAACTTTGATGTTTGCATTTGGTATTGATTCATCTTGGATTTTGAAGAAAAATGTCCTCAAAGTTGGCTAAAACACAAAACAGATTCTGCCTAAATTTTTTTCTAAGTGTCAAAGTTCAAAAGTGTGGAAACCCTAACTTCATGGCTTCATATCTCAAAATCTATGCACTTTTTGGGAATTCACCCTCATTGACAAAGTTGTAGTGTGTAACAAGCTCTTCAATTTGGTCTTTGGATCCAAGAAAATGGTTACTTGGTTTGGAAGTTATGACCTTGCAAAGTAGGGTAAAAATCATTATTTTTCAAGACTTAGAATAATTTCTAAGTTTCCTAAGGTTGCCCTTTTTACAAGTAACCTCACTTTTCTTGATTTTTCTTGATCAATCATGATTCAAATCACATATTAACATTGTACTTGACTTAAAGAGGCCATGTTTGACAAAAAAACTCCAAAACCCAAACTTGATTTTGGGCACAGTTGACTTTTGTATCAGATGAACTTTGATTTTGTGATCCTTTATGAAATCAAACCCTTGGGCTATTTTAAACATCGTGGATGGATTCCAAGGGTATTTTTGAGTGTCTTGAATCATGTTCCAAGGTTTGAGATCATGTCTTGGTCAAAAGTCAAAGGTATGGTTGACTTTTTATCAGAAACCCTAGTTTGTGGTCCAGATGAATTTAACTTCTTGCATAGCTTATGAATCAAGTCCTTTGGGTTAATCCAATCATACGAAGGGATTAATATGAGGCATTTGAGGTCCTTGAAACATATTTGGAGGTTTGGGATCATGCCTTGCTTCAAAAGTCAACTCAGGGACTGAATTAGGTTAAAACCCTAATTATGGTGTACTGAGGGCCTTGAGGCTTTATGAGCTTGTCATGATGCAACTTTGCACTTGATTATTGATGAGTGAAAGTTCTTGATCTTCATGGATGATATAGAGACTTGTGGTGTTTAATATGATGCTTATCCCTTGATACTTTATTTGCTTGAGCTTTAGGGGGATCACCTAACCTGTGAAGCAAGTAAGCACACATATCGTGTACTTGTGATGGGTTAGTGATGCATGAAAGTATATTTATATGATATGCAAATGATATGGAATCTTAGGGTCAAAATTTAGGGTATGACACCTGATATTGTGGGCGAAAGAACTGTACTATTTGTACATGCCAAATATATTTGATGTCGAGTTATATGGTCGGCCAAGAGTAAGCATGGACTAGATTACGGTAGCATGAAAGGTTGTAGAGAACTAGACAAGTATTATTCACAACCTGGGCCTGCCAGGGAGCCCAAATCCCATCAGTAGAGTTCCTACGAGGCCGGTTAGTATACCCTCGTCAACCCGGCACCAACGCCGGTCATGAACTTAACAAGTGCCACTCCAACAGTTGTAACGGTGATGGCGCATCAATGCAAATGTTACCATGTCTTCAAAGCATGCATTCTTGAAGAAGAGTTACGGTAATGATGGTCATGCAACATTTGAAGGCCAAGAGACTTCTCTTAATGGAATAACTTAAATGAAGACTGAAAAAAGCTATAAAAGGGGCTCTCACATGAGGGTTAAGCAAGACACATTCAACTGCTAGCCATGATGGAGACCATGCGACAGCAGAATGAGATGTTGCAAGACTGCATACAAGTTCTGCAATAACAAAGTCAGGCTGATGGTGACAGTGAGGAGGAGGTTCTCGAGCCGCAACTTCTTTCTCAAGAGATTTGGGACGACCACATACCAGAAAACTTCAAAGCACCATCATTAACCTCTTATGATGGGAAGACGGATCCTCAGGAGCATGTTATTGCCATTAACAATCAGATGGCCATAGTTGCCCCTGAGGATTCATTGAAGTGCAAACTCATGGCTGGAATCTTTAAGGATGTAGCTCTAAGATGGTACATGAGCCTTCATCGGCTCTCCATCATAAGCTACCAAGACTTGACTAAGAAGTTAGTACAACACTTCTCGACAAGCAAACACCGGAAGGTGTCCACGACCGCATTGTTCAGTGTTCGACAGAAACAGTCAGAATCACTACGTGAGTACCTGACTCAATTCAATAAGGAAACCCTCAAAGTATCTCATCCAAACCAGGAACTATTTGTGAGAGCTTTTCAACATGGATAACGAGTCGGGCAATTCAATGAGTCGTTAGCTCAGAAGCCGGCTATTAGCATGGACGAGATCACTACTCGGGCTGAGTGTTACATCAAAGGAGAAGAAATTAATCAGGAGAAAAGAGCCCGGGACAGTAGTGAAAAGACAATGAGCAAGGAAGAGGCGTCAAACAGGAGGAAGGAGCATCCTCGGGGAGCTACACGTGAGCGACATGCTCCCAGACCATACAGACAGTCATATGAGCTGGGCAGAGACCTCGCCCCATTAAGTACAAGCAGGGAAGATATCCTTAAAGAAGTCGGCCATATGAATCTGTTACCGGAGCCTCATCGTCCCAAAAGAGCCAACGTTATCATGGGAAGGCAACCTGAGGCTTGGTGTAATTACCACCGTGTACGGGGACATCACGCCGAGGACTATCAACAGCTGAAAAAGAAATTAAAGGTCTAATCCAAAGAGGTCATCTCTTGGCATATGTGAAGGATTCTCGACCACAAAATAACAAGAGAAGTCCCTGTCGAGATGATTAGGGACCAGAAAAGTCATCTCGGAAGAAGAGTTCAGATGCCGAAGAGGGTCACGAGACAAAGGCAGCTCGACACACACTAAACACCATTTCTGGAGGGTTTGCTGGAGGTGGAGATACAAGCTCAGCTAGAAAGAGATATGCTAGGGCAGTCATGCATATCGACCAGAGATCCCTAGAGAAACCGTAGGGTAACTTAGATGCTGTAACATTCTCCAAACAAGACGCCATAGGAGTCCTAGCTCATGAAAATGATTATATGGTTATCAAAGTATATATAAGAGACTGGAGCTTGAAAAGGGTATTGATAGACCCCGGAAGCTCAGCCGACGTATTGTATTGGGATGCTTTCAGAGGAATTGGGCTAAATCGACCGAGTTATTGCCATTCAAAGATATTCTAGTAGGATTCTAGAGAGAACAAGTTCAGGTGCTCGGGAATCTAGCATTGCCGACTACCTTTTGTAACACGACTAATGTGAAGACCGTCCGAGTGAGGTACTTGCTAGTCAATGCTGCTTCACCCTATAACATCATTATAGGTCGACCATCATTCAATGCCCTAGAAGCTTCGCTTTTAACTCTATATTTGACCATGAAATTCCCACTCAGAGATGGCCGAGTTGGAATTGTCAAAGGCCACTAGGGGCTGGCGAGAAAGTGTTATAAGGATAGCTTGAAGTTGAAAAGAAACGACCCCGTAGGAGAAGCAGATCCCAAGAATTCCCTCAAAGTCCACCTGGTCGACATAGACCAGTGTGATGATTCAGTTGAAGATAACATAGTGCCCAACGAAGAAACAAAGCAAGTCCAGATTGGGCATCTACCGTCCGTTGTTACACACATCGGAGTCAACTTATCCCCCGAAGAGGAGAAAGAGATCGTCCAAGTGCTAAAAGACAATGTGGATCTTTTTGCTTGGAAACCTTCATACATTCTAGGGATAGATCCCAATTTCATGTGCCATCACTTAGTAATCGATCCAGATATCAAGCCAGTTTCCCAAAAATAAAAGAAAGGGCGGCGATGAAAAGAAGAAAGCAATTGCAGAGGAAGTCGAGAAGCTGTTACAGGCCGGGTTCATCAAGGAGATCAAGTATCCGACCTGGTTATCCAACGTGGTGATGGTAAAGAAGAAATCCGGGAAATGGCGAATGTGTGTGGACTTTACGGACCTCAATAAGGTGTGTCCTAAAGATCCGTATCCACTTCCAAACATTGACCGGCTAATAGATGCTACATTTGGTTTTCGTTTGGTTAGTTTTATGGATGCATACTCTGAGTACAACCAGATTCACATGAATCCAATTGACGCACCAAAAACTGCCTTCATGGCCCATCAGAGCAATTACTATTATGAGGTCATGCCTTTTGGACTCAAAAATGATGGGGCTACTTACCAGAGGATAATGGATAAGGTGTTCGCTACTCAGATAGGTCAGAATCTGGAGGTGTATGTAGATGACATGGTGATCAAGACAAGTGTAAACTGGTCACATGTAAAGGATTTAATAGAAACCTTTGCATCCATAAGAAGTTACAACATGAGACTGAACCCGGACAAGTGTACCTTTGGAGTGCAAATCGGGAAGTTCCTCAGATTCATGCTCACCAACCGGGAAATAGAGGCAAACCTGTACAAATGCCAGGCTATAATTGATATGAGAAGTCCAACCACGAAAAAGGAGGTCTGACAACTGACAGGGAGACTAGTCGTATTGTCACGATTTTTATCATGTGCAGGAGACAAGTCAATACACTTTTTTGCATCCATAAGGAAGTCTAAGGAGTTTGAATGGATAGAGGCGCGTGAAGAAGCTTTTCAAGAAGTAAAGTGTTTTCTATCCTCGCCTCATATCCTAGTTAGGCCCAAAGAAAACACACCTTTAGTCTTATACTTGTCGGTCACGGATAAAGCCTTGAGCTCGGTTTTAGTACAAGACGGAGAAGATGGAGAGCGACCCGTATACTTTATCAGCAAAGTTCTAAAAGGAGCAGAGCTAAGGTACTAGAAGATTAAGCGTTTGGTTCTGGCAGTAGTTATCACAGCCCGGAAGCTGAGACTTATTTT
The DNA here is from genome assembly GCA_022829125.1 of Lathyrus tuberosus. Taxonomy (NCBI): domain Eukaryota; kingdom Viridiplantae; phylum Streptophyta; class Magnoliopsida; order Fabales; family Fabaceae; genus Lathyrus; species Lathyrus tuberosus. Next base: position 932,231 of record JALAZF010000946.1, on the reverse strand, counting down.
CAAGGTCACCCTATCACAGTGAAGACGAATTACACAATCAAACAAATACTAAGAAAGCCTGACTTAGAAGGACGGATGATCAAGTGGGCAGTAGAGCTCTTCGAGTATGACATCAACTTTGTGCCTATAACCAGTATCAAGTCACAGACATTGGCCGATTTTGTGGTAGAATTAAGTACCCCGGTTGGAGAAGAATTCTCAAGCAGATGGATCCTTTATGTAGATGGATCTTCAAATCTCAAGGGAAGCTGAGCTGGAATAATTCTGGAAGGACCCAGAGATCTAACATTAGAATACTCTTTATTGTCGGGATGAAGTTGGCAAGAGAAGTCGGAGTAACACACTTGTTAGTGAAAACCAACTCCCAGCTAGTGGTTGAACAGATGAAGAACGAGTACCAGACGAAGGATTCCACTCTGATAAAGTACCTTCAGAAAGCTTCAGGAATATCCAAACCGTTCTCAGAATTCGAAGTCGTCCACATCCCAAGATAGGATACCCAAGCCGATCTCCTAGCTCGGTTAGCAAGCTCAAAAAATTCAGGAATGAATAAGACCGTGATTCAAGAAGTTCTCGAAGCACCCAAAATTCAGTCAAAGGAAGTATTAACCATAGAGGATGTCCAAGGATGGATGAGACCCATTATCAGCTATTTGACCCAAGAAGTATTACCTGAAGATGTCAATGAAGCCCAAAAATTAAAAGGATAGCTTCCCGGTACATCATAATCTCGGACATGCTGTACAAATGGCCAGGTCAACACCTATGCTCAAATGTGTATCAGAACCTGAGATTGAAATGGTAATTAAAGAGGTTCATGAGGGAGCTTGTGGTAGCCACATCGGTGGGAGAGCACTATCCGGAAAATCCTATGAGTCGGGTACTCTTGGCCACATATGATGCAAGATTGCATCGAGTACGTTAGCAAGTGTGAAAAGTGCCAAGTATTCGCTCCATTTAAACATCTACCAGCTGAGTCACTCCATTTGATTTCATCCCCATGGCCGTTCCATCAGTCGGGAGCAAACATCCTAGGGCCATTTCCAGTTGCTTCAGAACAACTCAAGTTCCTAATTGTTGCAGTTGATTATTTTACAAAATGGGTGGAAGCCGAGGCTGTTGCTCGGATCTCTGCCGAGAAGGTTCGTAAATTTTATTGGAGGAACATCATATGCCGGTTTGGTTTGTCGGGAATCATAGTCTCGGACAATAGAACCCAATTTGCAAGCACTTTCATCGTAGACTTTTGCAGGGATTATGGAATACAAATCAGGTTCACATCAATAGAACACCCCTAAACTAATGGCCAAGTAGAAGCCGCCAACAAGGTTATCCTGAGAGGAATAAAAAAGAAGCTGGAGGAAGCAAAAGGAATGTAGGTCGAGTACTTACCATAGATCTTGTGGTCGTACCATATAACAACACATTCTACCACTCAAGAGACACCCTTCAGAATGGTATATGGAGCTGATGCAATGATATCAGTGGAAATTAACACCCCGACTTGGAGGGGTGAACACTTTGATGAAATCGCGAACATGGATAATTTGAACATCTCGGCTGACCAGATAGAAGAGGTCAGAGAGACAGCACAGATTAGAGAAGCCGCTGCAAAACAGAGGTTGGCAAGAAGATACAGCTTGAAGGTCCGGAAGAGGGAGTTCCAGGAAGGCGACCTGGTCTTGAAGAAAATCACAGACCCGAAAAATAAGGGAAAGCTTGCCCCTAATTGGGAAGGCACATTCAGGGTACTTCGAAAGCTAAACAACAGAGCATACAATCTGGAAACATTAGAAGGAGTAAAAATACCTAGGGCATGGAATGTATCCAATCTTAGGTTGTATTTCAGCTAAATATTATGTAATTCAATAATGAATAAAGGATCTGGGTTGCACTCTTTTCCCTAGCAAGGGCAATGGTTTTTAACGAGGCACCTGGACTTAAATTTTTTTTATGTCTTGTTTATAGGTACTCGACTGGAAATGATGAGTTATAACTCGAAAAACTCTTATAAACGTGTCGACTTGCTCCGCGTATATAGGTAGCCCATGAACGGGTTGATTAAACTCCTATAAATGTGTCGACTTGCTCCGCGTACATATGTCGCCCATGAACGGTTTGATTAAACTCCTATAAACGTGTTGACTTGCTCTGCGTACATAGGTCGCCCATGAACGGGTTGATTAAACTCCTATAAACGTGTCGACTTGCTCTGCGTACATAGGTCGCCCATGAACGGGTTGATTAAACTCCTATAAATGTGTCAACTTGCTCCGTGTACATAGGTCGCCCATGAACGGGTTGATTAAACTCCTATAAACGTGTCGACTTGCTCTGCGTACATAGGTCGCCTATGAACGAGTTGATTAAACTACTATAAACATGTCGACTTACTCCACATACATAGGTCGCCCATGAATGGGTTGATTAAACTCCTATAAATGTGTCGACTTGCTCCGCGTACATAGGTCGCACATGAAAGGGTTGATTAAACTCCTATAAACGTGTCGACTTGCTCCGCATACATAGGTCGCCCACAAACGCTCCGCGTACACGGGTTGAACAAACATGTCTACTAGTCCCGTGCACACAGGACGGGCAATCAACTATAAAAATGATGAAACATCCAAGCCCAAAACACGTCAAAAGATGCTGGGGGCTTGTGAGTAAAAAAAAGCCATATGTGGCTAACTGCCAAAAGCTAATAAGAACGGGGATGAGATCTCTGATAAAAGGATACCAGAGTCCATATCATAATCGGCACCTAAGCCTAGAAGAGTCCAGGACTCTCAAAAGTGTGAAGACTATACACACGTGATAGCTAAAGGCTCCTTAATAATTAGCTTCACGGTGAAATATCTGAAAAGTCTTGGAAATCAAGCATAAGCAAAATAAAAATAATACATGACACTCTATAATCAGACACCTTAAGTTAATCTAACTTAGTATCCGAGGGGCTGGATATATGCACATGATTATTTTGCAAATGAATAAACACGATAAACAGCAACGACATAAACAAAAGCCTTAGAAGAGCCAAAAATTGTACATTACAAAGCCCGAAGGCTAAAAATTCATGAGCATGAGGGGGGACAACACCACACTCCCTCACCAAAATGTAAAAGTGCATCAAGAAGGATGACTAACTAAAATAAAAAAAACATCAGGATTATGTAGCAGCCGAAGTATCATTGGCAACATCATTATGGGCCGAGTTCACATTCTCGTCAGCGTCATTGACCGAGCCTTAAGATCTCTCCGGGCTTTCCTTCTCCAGCTCGCCAAGATCCACAAGATGGCCATCCTGCACCACCTTGAAGTAATCTATCTCCGCACTGATGACTACGGGTTGAAAATTAACAACGAATGGAAAATGATTTACCGATGAAAAACGACGAACTGATGAACAATTGATGAAAAACGATGAACGATGATGATGAACGATGAATGTTAGGGATGATATGGTGTTTTGTTTCTCAGCACTGAACGTTAAAGTTGAAATGGTGTTTCATATCGTATCGTTATTCAGAGCAAAGAATGGCTACTGAAGAGAGAAGCTAGTTAGACGTGATAAAAATGAATGAAGGATACCACCACGGTCAACAACCGAAACCGTGATGATATATTATTTGCTTAATTAAATTTCATAAAGATGCTCAATATATTACAATTTAAAATATTTAAAACAAAATGAAAAATATGTCACAACGGTTCAGATACACAACTGTGGTGATATATTATTTGCTTAATTAAATGTCATAAAGAAAAGCTAGTATATTACACTTTAAAATATTTAAAACAAAATAAAAAATATGTCACAACGGTTTAGCTACGCAACCAGGGTGATATATTATTTGATTAATTAAATGTCATAAAGAAGCACCAGTCTATTACAATTTAAAACATTTAAAACAAAATGAAAAATATGCCATAACGGTTCATCTACGCAATCATGGTGTTATCAAATTTATTTAAAAAATTTAAAACAAAATGATAAATATGTCACTGTGGTTGTTTAAACAACCGTGGTGTTATCACATTCATTTTTAATTTAAAATTAAATAAAAATACAAAGGCGCGACTAAATGTTAAAGAAATAAAACATTTGATGGTGCTGAGATTCGAACTCGTGAAAGGGTGATTATATAACCACGGTCGTATTTTTCAACTGTGAGTATATCATATCAAAATTTTATTAAGTAAATAAAAGAAAATGTCCACGCGTTAAGTAATAGATGTCATCACGGTTCTTCGTAGCATCGTGATAACCTTTGACGTTGTTGTATATACATTTTGTAGTAATGTTTATCTCAACGTGCACCCATTATATTTAGCATTCTACAGTTGATTGGATCACTCACCCACTAATAAGAACATGGGGCATGACATGTCCCTACCCAATAACGGTTTAGGAATGACAGTTAAAGACGGATGTCACGTCCTCCAAGATAATATGGGGAAGTAATTATATACATCTCTCATGCTCTTAAAGAGAATAATATTGTACTTGGTCTCTTGGATCCTAATATCGATGCCTAAAAGATTCTTATAAATACCTCAGCCATAAGGTTGAAAGGAAACAATCAATTCCCTAAAAATCTACTCAAGTACAGCGTTCTTCATTTTTTTTGTGCGAGTTTGCTCTAAAACCACAACCCTAAAAACTTTTACAATCTTACACATATAAAGGTTGTGACACCTATTTTATATATATATATATATATATATATATATATATATATATATATATATATATATATATATATATATATATATATATATATATATTTGTTAACGTAGATCCACTTGTTTTTATGAAAATGTGTTTTAGATGCATCTTAAGATATATTTAATAATATTTTAATTAAAGTTTGTTAAAATAAAACTTCATAAAAACAAGAGAGTCTACGTTAACAAAGTCAGAGATTATGTTTTTCTCTAATTAATAATTTTACTTTTGAATAAGTATTGCCATGGTCCATGTGAAGATTTTATCAATGGAAAATAAAGTTATTTGAATGTCGAGATTCTTCCTAATACCTGTTATCGTGGGACCTTAAAACCTGAATCATAAATCTTTTTCATAAGAAAATATATAGTAGCATATACATTTGAAACTGTTGTTTTTAGTTTAAAATAAATGATAAAATATATATATTCAATGAAAGCATATTAAGAATTAGGTTGTTGAAAATAATAAAATGGAAGGTTAAGATTAAGCGGTGAGCCCCTAAAATAGGAGAAATTAGTATTGTGGGTCCTACGAACCAACCCTACTCGTTTGATTGCTTGCCGCCCCCATGCCAACCGGGTCAGTCAGGTCAGGATGTCGGAGGACTCAAAAGTTCCTCTTTCTTCCTTCCAACACGATGCTGACACTACCATGTGACTAAATCGACTACTAGTTAGGGGTGCCACGATGGATGATCCATGGATTTGAATATCATATTAAAGTTACTAGACTCATCATCGATATATATATATATATATATATATATATATATATATATATATATATATATATATATATATATATATATATATATATATAGGTTATGCTAATGCACATCCATGTAGATGTCTATTAATAACATATAACTTAGTGTATTTTCATATGGGGCCCATTAATTTTGGGTGGGACTTATATTAAAAAGATGAAAAAAAAATATAAAAAAAATAGATTTAGTGTATTTTTGTGTGGAGCCCACTAATTTTGGATGTATGTTAGCATTTATATATATATGTTCATTTGCCACCGGTGTCAAAATATTAATTTTAACACCAAATCCTACCCATTTATTATTATTCATTCAATGACTAAGATAAATTCGCTTAAAAGACTCATGTGTTAGTTTCAAGTGAATTTATCTTAATCATTAAATGAATAATAATAAAGGGGTAAAATTTAGTGTCAAAGTTAATATTTTGACATCGGAGTTAAATAATCTCTTCCTATATATATATATATATATATATATATATATATATATATAATGAATATGAGATGGATATAAATATTATTTTTATCTAATAAATAGGTTAATATTTTTGCAGTTTTATATAAGTGATTTATTCGATCATTTTTGTATAAGTATTAAAAGAAGATATAAATTAAAGAAAATTAAAAATGTTTTAAGTAAAGTATTATTTATTAAATATAGGTGGATTTAAAATCATCATAACTTTAAAATAAAATATATTTAATTAAAAGTGATAAAAATTGTAATAATTAGATGATATAATTAAAAATATTATTTAATTTACGACAATTTTTTTAATTAGAGAGTCACTTATCGAAAGATCTCGTTTTTCAATAATATTTATAATATTAATCGTCTACTTTTAGGGTAATGTACAAATATCAATTTTGAATATAATGTCATATATTCTATTACATTATATACAAATATCCTAACATTTGAAGATTCTCTCAATTTTAACCTTTATCACATCCAGTCACCAAAAAAGCTAATGGAGATGGGAATAGAACCCATAACCTCTCAACACAAAGCACCACTCACTACCACTAAGTTATGTTTTATGATATTATTTGTAACTATAATATACATAATACATGATTAACTAGTTAATAATTTTTACTAAACTAAAATCTATTAAATCATTTTTATTAAACTGTTTAATCTTTTTTCTTAATATACTGTAACTATTAATAATATAGTTAAAATGTTAAAAAATAATTATAATTTAGTTTTAAAATGTTAAAAATTAGGTTAGTTTAAAAATGTTTTAGTATATTAATTTAGTAATAAAATATTAATTTAGTATGTTAATGTAGTATATTAATTTTGTATATTAATATGGTACAGTAATTAACATTTTAATTAGATTAAATAGATTAAATAGATTAAATAGATTAAATTAATATTAATATTAAAACATAATAATTAAATAGATTAAATAGTTTAATAAAATAGAATAGTTTAGAATAATTACAGTAGAATAGTTTAGAATAAATTAATAAAATAAAATTAAATTATTAACGTTATTAATATAAATTAATAACTATTACTCTAGCTTATTAAAACATTATTAATATTAATTCAGAATAGGTTACGAATATTATTACCCTAGCTTTTATAATATATTATAACTATTTAAATAATATTTACAATAAATAATTAGTATAAATTAATAAATTAAATTATTAACATTATTAATATAAATTAATAAATTGGAGTTTTTAATAAACTAATGTTAAAATAATTAATAAACTGGAATTAAATTATTAACATTATTAATATAAATTAATATTTACGTTTTAATATAAATTAAATTAATCTAAATTAAAAATTATTAATATAAATTAATAAACTGGAATTATTAATAAACTAATGTTAAAATAATTTTGAAATAAATTAGTATATAATTAAAAACGAAATTGCTACACAAAAAACGAAACCAATACACAAATTAATAAACTAATGTTAAAAAACAAAATTAAAATACACAAAAAAACGAAAGGCAAAAATACACTAATTTGAAAAATTAATAATTATAGCATTTTAATAAACTAAAATTGTTACAGTATATTTAACATTAAAAAAAATTAAAACTAAATATATTATTTAGTTATAATATATTAACATCAATTTAACATCAATTAAAGGTAAAAAATGAAAAATATGTATTAAAATCAATTAATGGAAGCAAGATTATAACATGAGCATTCTACCATAGTGGTAGTGAGTGATGCTTTGTGTAGAGAGGTCATGGGTTATATTCCCATCTCCAATATTTTTTGAACATTTAACGTATTTTTAAAAATAAACCAAAAATAAATGAAAAACGAAATGCCAACGTGGCATTAAAATAATTCAAAATAAAAATAAAAAACCAACATGACCTTCCAAAACACTAAAAAAAAACGCTGCCACGTCAGCTTTTTTAGTGACTGGCTGTAATGAAGGTCAAAATTGAGAGAACCTTCAAATGTTATGGTATTTTTTGCAAGTTTTTTTTTATAGGGGAGTTTTTCGAAAAGTGCCTCTAGGGCAGGGGGCAAAATGACTATTAACCTTTTATTAAATTATATTTTGAATAGATTGTTAGAATTTGGAATAAGAAGATTAGTGAATAATGGAGAAATTAAAATGTGAAGAGGGAAAGAGGAATTGAGAGAGAGAAGTTAAACGAGGGTGAGAATTTTCTATTACTTTTCATTAACCATAACAATGATACTTTTAAGGTATTAATACAAGTGACTGGGATACAAAAATCTGACTTATCTTGACAAAATCAGACCTATAATCGGTTACACAAAATCTGTAACTGATTACAACTGAAAAATAATTGAAATTAGCTAATAGCAGTAACTGATTACTGCAAATGCGTAACCGATTACACCAACTCCAGAAGCACTTTTCTTCAGCTTATTTGACTTATTTTGACACCTATAACCCGTTACAAACTCATGTTAACAGGTTACATCACTTGGATTACTTAAAAACTCTTAACACGCCACCTTAATTCAAGTGCTCCAAATCTTCCATGGTCATGCTTATCTTCAACCTTTTGAACACAACATTTGTGACTCCCTTAGTCAACAAATCAACCACTTGGTCTTCACTTCTACAATATTCTGATCTTAATCTTCCTTCACTAACAAGTTCCCTCAAGTAGTGAAGGTTAATCTCAATGTACTTGCTTCTCCCATGTGCAATTGGGTTCTTAGAAAGATTAATCGCGGAAATGTTATCAACCAAGAGTGTAATAACATCACCCTCATTGTTGTCCAGGTCCTTTAATAAATTCATTAGCCACATGGCTTGGCACACACATAATGAAGCGACAATGTACTCGACCTCACAAGACGAGAATGCAACTATCAGTTCCTTATTCGAACACCATGAGATTGGTGTTCCTCCAAACATAAATATGTATCCAGTTGTAGACTTTCGATAATCTTTATCTCCACACCAATTGTAATCGGTAAAACAGAGCAAATTGCATTTTTTGCCTGTGTCCACTTCGGGAAAGAGAATTCTGCAGCCAATCGATCCTTTGATGTATCTTAGGACCCTCTTGACTACTGCCAAGTGAGACATATTCGGTCTCTCCACGAATCTACTCACAATACCGACACTAAATGCCAAGTTCGGCCGCGAATTGTACAAATAACACAAGGATCCAATCAGCCTCCTATACTGAGTTGGATCAACATCTTGCTCATCCTCATTGTTCGAGAATTGTAACCTTGGTTCTACCAAAGTAATGGCAGCATTACAATGCTCCATTTCAAACTTCTTTAATATCTCAAGCGCATACCTTCTTTGGTGCATGAGCAGTCCCCTTTTGGGCTTGTGGAACTCAATGCCAAGGATGTATGTTGTGATGCCAAGGTTGGTCATCTCAAATTCTTTCATAAGTTCACTCTTGAACTTAGAAATGCACTTTCCGCTGCTTCGCATTATCAACAAGTCATCTACATATAGACAAAGAATAATCATTCATTCACTTGTATCCATCTTCACATACACACCATGCTTGGATACACATTTCTTGAAGCCAACCTCTTTTAGGAAACCATGTACCCTTTTGTTCCAAACTCTTGAAGTTTGCTTCAAACCGTACAATGCTTTCTTCAACTTGTAGAACTTTAGCTCCTGGTTTCTCACAACAAAAACAGAGGGATGTTCTTCATACACCTCTTGTTTAAGCGTCCAGTTCAAAAATTCATATTCGACGTTAATTTGATAGATGGGTCAATTGTTGTTATTCTCAATACAATAAATATCCTAATGGTTTCAATCCTAGCAACCGCTGTGAATATATCTTCAAAGTTTATGCCTTTTCTTTACAAGAATCCCTTTGTAACTAATCAAGCCTTATGCTTGATTATTTCACCCTTGGGATTTGCCTTCACTCTGAACACCCATCCCACACCAATTGGCTTATTCTCGTCCGGTAGATCAGCAAACACCCGAGTATTGTTCTTCTCAATAGATTCCAGCTCGTCCTTCATAGCACAAATCCATTTTGGATCATTAAAGCATTTTATGTTTTAACAGGTTCAGAACAACTCACAATCTTGTAGTCTTTGAGGCAAACCTTTTAGCATTGTTGATCTTCTCACATTCTCTTCAATTCGGGCTTCGACGACGGGCATTTCTGCACTTCCCAATTTTGCAGAATCTGAATTTTCAAAGTTGTAACCGGTTACAGCTTTTACGTAACCGGTTATAGGCTGCTACAGTTGTTTTATCTCATCAAAAACAACGTCTCGGTTGATCACAAACCTCCTGTTTGTTGCATCAAACAACTTGTAACCATTAGCGGAGTGATACCCTACAAGTATGATCATTTCTCCCTTATCATCCAACGTCTTTCTAAGCTGCCTTGGAGCATGTCGATATGCTACGGAACCGAAAAACCTTAAATGGTTCAGATTCAGTTTGAATCCTAACCATGATTCCTCTGGTGTTACCATCTCAGGCTTCTTTGTTGGACACCTATTCAACAAATAGGCTATTATGGATACCACTTCTCCCATAACTTTTTCGGCAAGTTCTTCCCCTTTAACTTTTTTTGTACCATGTTCATGATCGATCAATTCTTCCTTTCCGCAACACCATTTTACTATGGTGTATAAGGTAGTACAACCTCATGTATTATCCCTTCTTGATCACAAAACCTCTCAAAGTCATTTGAGACATATTCGCATCCACCATCCATTTTGACCAATTTGAGCTTGTGGCGACTTTGCCTCTCAACCATGGACTTGAACTTCTTAAACACATCAAATTCTTCATCATTTCTCTTGATTAGGTATATCTATAGCTTTCTACTATGATCATCAATGAACGTGACAAAATATCTATTGCCACCAATGAAATCTACTTGCATTGGTCCACACACATTCGAATACACCACCTCAAGGTGATTCTTGGTTCTATAACCTGCATCCTTTTTGAATTCACCCTTATGTTGCTTCGCTTGCAGACATTCTTCACAAATTTCAGTCGGTATGTTGATTAATGACAACCCCGTTACCATTCTCTTCTTTTGAAAGTTTTAAAGATCTGGGAAATTGAGATGCCCAAGACGATAGTGACATATCCACTCTTCTTGATTTGTCGCTGTAGCAAGACATTTATGCTCTATAACCTTCAGTTTAATCTTGAAGGTTCTATTATAAGCCATATGAGCTTTAAGTACCAAAACCTTGTTTGCATCCATAACGCGCAACCCTTTATTTTCCATGTGAATCTTGTAACCCTTATCAAGGAATTGACCAATACTTAGAAGGTTACATTTGATTCCTGGAATGTACAATACATATTTTATCAAGGAATTTCTACCATCCCTTCCCATGATCAAAACATCACCGATCTCATCGGCCGCTAGAATGATGTCATCCATGAACTTCACTTTGTTCTTCATGGCACAATTGATTTTAACAAACCAAATCTTCAGCCCCGTCATATGAGTAGAACACCCGAGTCCAAATATCATTCCTCGTTGCACTGAACTTAACCTTTCGTACTCATCATAACATTTTCTTCTACATGTAACCTGTGAAGACATGGCTTCTCAAAATTTTTGATGAAGACAACAATGCTTATGTCATATGCTATGCTTGCTCAAATGGAATTGGATCAAAGACTTTGAAGCTACATTGAAGATTGAACAAAATTGCACATTGGTTCAAGTCTTGAAGAACTCTCAAGGATTGATCAAAGGTATAATCAATTACTCCTTAGCAATGTGCATACAAGTGTTCAAACTGGTCTTTATTCATGTCATGATCATTAGAAAATATTTTAGCATCAAAAGAAATGTTTCAGTTCTGTTTTCAACCATTTTTCACAAAATTGTCCGCAAGTAACCGGTTACTCACAGTCTGTTAACCGGTTACTCTGAGCATTTTTTCAAAAATAAAATGAACGTTACATGAAGTAACCGGTTACCCACCTCGTGTTAACCGGTTACCACTGTCCCGGTTTGTAAAATATTTGCATCTCTTTAGAAAATTAATTTTAAATTATTCTTTTTGAAGCATGGCATCCTTTGACATATTGCAACCATTTGAGGAGGTGTTTGTGTGTTATATAAACTCTCATTTTTCAGAATTTCATCTCACCTCCTTGCTCAAAAATTTCAAACAATCATTCTTTTACTAAAACCTTCATTTTATCAAAGTGTTCTTAACAAACTTTCTAAGAGTGAAACCTTTGCATAAAATATTCACACATACTGCATTTGTTTCATTTCAATTGTGTTGAACACTTGTATAACATTCTTAGAGTGATTACTACAAAGGAGAAGATCAATTGTTAAATTGATATACATTCAAGAATCCAACTTTCTGCACTTATTCAAATAAAATTCAGATTTGTGATATTTTGTTTACAACTTATTTTTAGTATTGTTAAAGATAAGTTTGTAAGGTTTTCCTTGTGATCCGGATTGTGGATACAAGAGGTCCATTGTAAGATTTATTCTTGGTTGGACTTTAAAATTGTAAAATCCAAGAGGGTGTTGTTGGTGGTTGTTTTGAGTGACTTGTATAGAAAGACTAGGAAAAGTCTTGTAAAGTCAAAACAATAGTAAACTCTCTTTCATGATGAAAGGGGAGTGGAGTACTCTCGACCTGTGAGGGGAACCACTATACGTCTCGGTGTTATTTACTTTCCGCATTTACCGCTTTCCTCACTTAGAAACTTTTAAGAAAAGTAAAATTCAAATACCGTCAAAAATCCGGATAATTGTCTAAGAGCCTAATTCACCCCTCCTAGGCACATTTATAACTTACAATTGACATCAGAGCAGGTCTTAAATTACCTGTTCCTAAAGATCCATTATGGCTTCCGCAAGTTCAAACCCGGTTTTCAAAGACGGTGGAAGTAGTAACAAGCCCCCACTTTTCTCTGGAGAGTATTTTGATTTTTGGAAGATTCGTATGAGAGCACATCTTGAAGCACAAGGAGAAGGTATATGGGAAGCTATTGAGAATGGTCCACATAATCCTGTGAATGTAGTCAATGGTGTTGGTACTGCAAAATTAAAAAGTACATATGATGAAGAAGACAAGAGAAAAATTCTAAATGAAAAGAAAGCTATCAATCTTCTTCAAAGTGCCTTAAGTATTGATGAGTTCTTTCGTGTTTGTCAATGTAAATCGACAAAAGAAATATGGGATATTTTGGTAGAAAAACATGAAGGAACGACTGAAGTTAAAAGATCTAGACTAAATACTCTAAGTCAAGAATATGAAATGTTCCGAATGCAGCCCGAAGAAACCATTGTTGCATTACAGAAAAGATTTGTTCATTTGACTAACCACTTAATAGCAATTGGTAAGACATTCTCAAATGATGAACTAAATCTCAAAATTCTAAGATCTTTGACAAGAGAATGACAACCAAAAGTAACGGTAATATCGGAAAAGAAAAGCCTCTCTACGATGACTTCCGCATCTCTATTTGGTAAACTTCAAGAACATGAGTTAGAACTTGGACAACTTGAAAAACACGAACTTCAAGATAAGAAGTCCAAAGGTATTGCTTTAAAGGTAGATGCAAAAGGAAAACAAAATGACGCTCATCGGAGGAAGACGAAAACTTCATGCTTCTAGTAAAAAGACTTGGAAAATTCTTTGGAAATAAAGATAAGTCCTTTTATGCTAAAAGGAAGAAACACTTTAAGAAAAAGGATACTTCAACTTCATCTCAAGACATTACATGTTATGAATGTGGGAAGCAAGGTCACATAAAACCCGAATGTCCACAACTTGCAAAGAAAGGAAGTTTTAAAGGCAAGAAGGAATCAAAAAATAAGAAGGCATACATTTCATGGGAAGACAACGAAATTAGTTCATCATCCGACTCGGAGAGCGATGAAAGCGCAAAACTAGCACTTATGGCTACACATAACTCCGAAGATGAAAATGACGAGGTTAGTACTAAATTTTCTCTTTATGATAATGATGCACAAGAAGCCATAAATGAACTCTTAAATGAATGTAAGGTCTTATGTAAAACAATTTCTTCACAAAAAAAAACAAATAACATCTTTAGAAGAAAACGTCGATGTTATGGAAAAAGAGTCAAAAGATGAAAAACAAAAGAAAGCAAGTGAAGAAAAACAAGAGTTGGTGTGTAAAAATTGTGAATCACTTTCATTCCAAATTGTTCAATTAAAAAGAGTCCTAGAAAGATATGAGAAAGGACAAATTGGTTTAGAAGCGGTCCTTAGTCAACAAAGATATTCAAATGATAAAAGTGGACTTGGTTATTCAAAATTTTCTAAACCAAGTTCTAGTAAAACAATCTTTGTTAAGGCTAGTGACCAAACTTCTAAGGAGAAAGTGAACAAACCTAAGAATGTGCATCCTTATCCTAAAAAGAAAATAACTCCTATTAAGAAAAGATTTCCTAAAAATAAATCATATGTTCCTAGAAATAAAAGCAATTTTGTTGCTACTTGTTTTTATTGTGGTATTATTGGCCATACACCTAATGCTTGCTATGTAAGAAACTTTAGTGTTGCAAGTGAGAATTATGTGTGGGTAAAGAAAGGTACTAATTATGAAGGACCCAAGGGTATTTGGGTACCTAAAGAAACTTAATTTGTTTTGTAGGTTTGCTTGAAGACCACTTCAAATCTATGGTATCTTGATAGTTGTTGTTCGAAGCATATGACCGGAGACATAAACAAATTTTCAAGTCTAGTGCTTAAGGCCAAGGGTTATGGTACTTATGGAGATAACAATAAAGGAAAGATTCTTGGCATAGGCAATGTTGGTTCACCACCTTTCACAACAATTGAAGGTGTGCTTTATGTTGACGGCTTAAAGCATAATCTTATTAGCATAAGCCAACTTTGTGACAAAGGATTCAAAATCAAGTTCACTAAAGATGAATGCTTGATAGAAAACGAAGTCACTAATGAGGTAATGCTTAAAGGTAATAGAATTAACAATATCTTTATGATTTCCCTTGATAACACTTCTTTGAAGGTAAAGTGTCTTATGGTTAGCAATAATGATTCATGGCTTTGGCACAAAAGGATTGCTCACATTCATATGGAGCATCTAAATAAATTGATTAAGCATATTGGCTTACCAAAGATAAAATATGTCAAAGATAAGTTGTGTGATGCATGTCAAAAAGGGAAACAAACCAATTCAACATTCAAATCTAAAGATGTGGTGTCCACTTCAAGGCCACTACAATTGTTGCATATGGACTTATTTGGTCCATCAAGAATAAGAAGCTTCAGATGTAATGTATATACTTTAGTTATTGTTGATGATTTCTCTAGATATACTTGGACATTCTTTTTAGTGCATAAAAGTTATGAATTCAAGGCATTCAAGAAATATGCAAAGCAAATTCAAAATGAGAAGTCACTTTCAATTGCCTCCATAAGAAGCGACCATGGTGGAGAATTCCAAAATGCTTCATTTGAAGAATTTAGTGACGAACATGGAATATCTCATAACTTCTCGGCACCAAGGACTCCTCAACAAAATGGAGTGGTGGAGAGAAAGAATAGGTCATTGGTGGAACTTGCAAGAACAATGCTTAGCGATTCAAATCTTCCAAAATACTTTTGGGCGGATGCGGTGAGCATGACATGTTTTATAAGTAATCGTGTTATCATTAGACCTATTCTAAAGAAAACCCCCTATGAACTTTTCAAAGGGAGGAAACCAAACATTGCTTACTTTCACATTTTTGGATGCAAGTGCTTTGTCTTAAACAATGACAAAGACAATCTTGGTAAGTTCGATGAAAAATCGGATGAAGGTATATTTCTTGGTTATTCTCTTACAAGTAAGGCTTATAGAATTTATAATAAAAGAACTTTAAGAATTGAAGAATCTATGCATGTTAAGTTTGATAAATCTAACCCCTCCAAGGAGGATATTGTTTTGTGTGATGTTGATAATGAAATTGTAGAAGTTCCTCAAGAAGATACTTCAAAAGAGAATCAAGTGGAACACCAAGAAGAACCAATTCAACAAGAGTCAAATTTAAATGATCTACCCAAGGAATAGAGGACTCATAGAGATCATCCAATTGACAAAGTTATTGGTGATATTAGTCAAGGTGTGGCAACAAGATTAAATCTTAAATATGCTTGCTTAAACATGGTGTTTGTCTCACAAATTGAACCTTCCAAAGTTGGTGAAGCCTTAAGTGACGACCATTGGATTATTGCGATTCAAGAAGAATTAAACTAATTCGAAAGGAATCAAGTTTGGGAACTTGTTCCTAGACCAAGTGATAAACACATCATTGGTACCAAATGGGTGTTTAAGAACAAGCTTGATGAGAATGGGATAATTATTCGGAACAAGGCAAGATTGGTGGCTCAAGGTTACAATCAAGAGGAAGGCATTGATTTTGAGGAAACATTCGCTCCGGTTGCAAGGTTAGAAGCTATTCGTTTATTACTTGCTTACGCATGTTCATTAAATTTTCAACTATATCAAATAGATGTCAAAAGCGCATTCTTGAATGGCTACATCAATGAAGAAGTCTATGTCAAATGACCCCCAGGATTTGAAGACTTCAAGAATCCTTCACATGTCTTCAAATTAAAGAAAGCTATTTATGGCTTAAAGCAAGCACCAAGAGCATGGTATGATCGTCTTAGCAATTTTCTTTGTGAAAAGGGATTTGTAAAAGGAAAAGTTGACAAGACATTGTTCATTAAGAAAACAAAAGGTAATACTTTGTTAGTCCAAGTCTATGTTGATGACATCATATTCGGTTCAACGAACGAAGATCTTTGTAAAGAATTCTCATTAATGATGCAAGGAGAGTTTGAGATGTCTATGACGGGAAAGATGAATTACTTTCTTGGACTTCACATCAAGCAACTAAAGGACGATATATTCATCAACCAATCCAAGTATTGCAAAGAATTGTTGAAAAGATTCGACATGGATAGTTGCAAGGCTATGGCTACACCAATGGGATCCGAAACCTATGTTGATCAAGATGAATCGGGTGCTTCCATTGATATTTCGAAGTATCGAGGTATGATTGGTTCTTTATTATATTTGATGGCAAGCCGTCCTGACTTAATGTTTAGTGTGTGTTTATGTGCTCGTTTTCAAGCAAATCCAAAGGAGTCACATCTCACCGCTGTGAAAAGAATCATGAAGTATCTCAAGGGAATGACGAACGTTGGTCTATGGTATCCAAAAGGTAGTATGTGTAATTTAGTTGGTTATTCTGACGCGGATTATGCAGGTTGCAAAACTGATAGAAAAAGCATGAGTGGAACATGTCACATCCTAGGAAATGCTTTGGTATCTTGGTCGTGTAAGAAATAAGCGTGTGTTGCTCTTAGTATGGCTGAAGCGGAATGCATAGCAGCGGGTAGTTGTTGTGCACAAAATCTTTGGCTAAAGCAACAATTAAGTGACTATGGAATCGATCTTGGATGCATACCACTTCGATGCGACAACACAAGTGCAATTAATATTACAAAGAATACCGTCATGCACTCAAGAACCAAACACATAGACATTCGACATCATTTTCTACGTGGTCATGTGCTTAAAGGAGATGTTGAAGTCACATTTGTGGATACACATAATCAACTAGCAGACATTTTCACAAAACCACTCGCAAAAGAACAGTTTTTCAAGATTCGTCGAGAACTTGGCATTTTAGATGAAGGTGATCTATAACTCTTAAATATTTCTTCATTACACATTCAAATGAAGCCAAGGTACACAAAAGTTTAATTTTTTAAATATTACGAGTGTTATTTAAAAATTGCTTTATGTTGAAAAGGTGCTATTTCGTGTTTTTACACTTACTTAATCTAATTTTTATGAACTATATTTTTCTCTCAAAGTTGCCTTACTATGTCTATTAACATGTCAAACTTAAAAATTTTGGAAAAATCTCTTGAGTTATGCGCTGCAAAGCTGCTGTTTTTGGAAGTTTTGCCAGTGTAACCGGTTAACAAAGGGTAAATAACCGATTAACCTTTGTAATTTTTGCCCCAAAACGTCATTTTTACACGCAGTAACCGGTTAATAGATGGTAAGTAACCGGTTACCACTGCTACTTTTTGAATTTTTTTAATTAAATGTTTCGTTATTGGTTTTTGTTCTGAATGTTTAATTGTTTTGTTTTATTTGTTGGTCAAAAGTGTTTAATAAAATAAGTTAATTGCATCTAATTGTCATAAAATGCATTAAACTTATTTCCTCCACTCATTCTTCCACTCTTTCCAACTTCATCTCCTTTCCTACATTCAAAGGAAATTAAAACCCACTCTACTATATTTCATCCTCATACACCTCTCTCTAATCCATTTTTGGATTCTCTCTCCAAACCTAAAACCTCATCTTCCAAAAAGCTTCCAAGCTTCCATGGCTCCTTCAAGGAAAGATAAGGGTAAGAAAAAAGTGGGAGAAAGCTCTGACACGGTTGAAGAACATCGGCTGCCACCCGTCAAACTTCGGAGAATGGATTTCAATGTCAGAATAAGAACTCTAATGCAGATAAAATATGTTAATTTCTCAGCCTTTCCAGATCATAGTTTTACCTTTGAGACATTGTTGAAAGAATCTGGTGTTAAGGATCTTGTTTGTGAAGTTGGACCTTATTATCCAGACCTTATTAGGGAATTTTATCATACTGTCACTTTTGGAAAAGATGAGTTAGTTGAACCCTTACTTACTGCTACTGTTAAGAATAAGGAGATTTCAATGGATTTAGAAGAACTAGGTAAATGTTTGGGTGTTCCACATGATGGTGGAGAACTTCGTCAAGGTGTTTTACCTAACACTAGGAATTGGAAAGATTTTGATAGTTTGGCATACTTTGTGGAAATTTCTAGAGGAACTTATGATGAACTTGTTGCCAAACAACCGGCAAATGCTGGAAGGGTTCTCAAATATGTTCCTTTCTTGACTGTTAGTGACCGTATGCTGCACTATATTTTGGCATACATTATGGTTCCAAAGCACTCAAATCACTCCCAAGTAAGTGAGTTAGAAGTACAACTCATTAGGGCAATGAAAATGGGTCTAAAAACCAACTGGGCATATGTGATTTTTCATCACATAGAACATCAACTATCTCTTTCTGGCGGTTTACCGTATGCGAGAATTGTGTCAAAAATTCTGGAGTATAATAAGCTATTGCTCAAAAGGGAGCCACATAATCAAATGACTGCTAGGGCATGTGAAATCAATGCAACAACGATTACTAAAAACACCGGAATTATTGTGGCACCAAATGGAACATACCGTTACAAAGATAAAGTGGTTGCCCCGGTTGTTGCTCCGGAATGAGGGTTTACAAATGAATTTCTCTACAATGAAATTCAGAGCTTAAGGACAATAATGACCCACAACCATCAACAAACCACCCGTGGCATAAAGTCTCTCAAGAAGCTATTCCGGTCCATGTTCCGCAACCAAGCCACCCATGAAGAAGAACGAGGAAATGATGATGGTAAAGAGGAAGGAGAAGGAGATGATGATGAGGAAATGGAGGAAAATTCTGAAAGTGATTAAGTGTTCTTGTTTTTATGTATGCATTTAGTTTCTCTAAGTTCTAAGTTTAGTTCATTATGTTTCTAAGTTCTACATGTTTAAAACTTGCTAAGTTATATTGTGTTGTTTTGTACTTGATTGATAAATTGGTACTTTCTTTGAACAAGTTTAATCTATTAAGTATTTTGTTATAATTTGTGTATTCATCTATTTATGTGTGTTAGTATTCTTTGTCATCTCTAAGCGGTCAGTTCAAAAATGCATATTCGACGTTCTTCATACACCTCTTCTTTAAGCGGTCAGTTCAAAAATGCATATTCGACGTTAATTTGATAGATGGGTCAATTGTTGTTATTCTCAATACAATAAATATCCTAATGGTTTCAATCCTAGCAACCAGTGTGAATATATCTTTAAAGTTTATGCCTTTTCTTTACAAGAATCCCTTTGTAACTAATCAAGCCTTATGCTTGATTATTTCACCCTTGGGATTTGCCTTCACTCTGAATACCCATCCCACACCAATTGGCTTATTCTCGTCTGGTAGATCAGCAAACACCCGAGTATTGTTCTTCTCAATAGATTCCAGCTCGTCCTTCATAGCACAAATCTATTTTGGATCATTAAAGCATTTTATGTTTTAACAGGTTCAAAACAACTCACAATCTTGTAGTCTTTGAGGCAAACCTTTTAGCATTGTTGATCTTCTCACATTCTCTTCAATTAGAGCTTTGACGACGGGAGTTTCTGCACTTCCCAATTTTGCAGAATCTGGATTTTCAAAGTTGTAACCGGTTACAGCTTTTACGTAACCGATTATAGGCTGCTACAATTGTTTTATCTCATCAAAAACAACGTCTCGGCTGATCACAAACCTCCTGTTTGTTGCATCAAACAACTTGTAACCATTAGCAGAGTGATACCCTACAAGTATGATCATTTCTCCCTTATCATCCAACTTCTTTCTAAGTTGCCTTGGAGCATGTCGATATGCTACGAAACGGAAAAACCTTAAATGGTTCAGATTCAGTTTGAATCCTGACCATGATTCCTCTGGTGTTACCATCTCAGGCTTCTTTGTTGGACACCTATTCAACAAATAGGCTATTATAGATACCACTTCTCCCATAACTTTTTCGGCAAGTTCTTCCCCTTTAACATTTTTCGTACCATGTTCATGATCGATCAATTCTTCTTTTCCGTAACAGCATTTTACTACGGTGTATAAGGTAGTACAACCTCATGTATTATCCCTTCTTGATCACAAAACCTCTCAAAGTCATTTGAGACATATTCGCATCCACCATCCATTTTGACCAATTTGAGCTTGTGGCAACTTTGGCTCTCAACCATGGACTTGAACTTCTTAAACACATCAAATTCTTCATCATTTCTCTTGATTAGGTATGTCTATAGCTTTCTACTATGATCATCAATGAATGTGACAAAATATCTATTGCCACCAATGAAATCTACTTGCATTGGTCCACACACATTCGAATACACCACCTCAAGGTGATTCTTGGTTCTATAACCTGCATCCTTTCTGAATTTACCCTTATGTTGCTTCGCTTGCAGACATTCTTCACAAATTTCAGTCGGTATGTTGATTAATGACAACCCCGTTACCATTCTCTTCTTTTGAAAGTTTTAAAGATCTGGGAAATTGAGATGCCCAAGACAATAGTGACATATCCACTCTTCTTGATTCGTCGCTGAAGCAAGACATTTATGCTCCATAACCTTCAGTTTAATCTTAAAGGTTCTATTATAAGCCATATGAGCTTTAAGTACCAAAACCCTGTTTGCATCCATAACGCGCAACCCTTTATTTTCCATGTGAATCTTGTAACCCTTATCAAGAAATTGACCAATACTTAGAAGGTTACATTTGATTCCTGGAATGTACAATACATATTTTATCAAGGAATTTCTACCATCCCTTCTCATGATCAAAACATCACCGATCTCATCGGCCACTAGAATGGTGTCATCCATGAACTTCACTTTGTTCTTCATGGTACAATTGATTTTAACAAACCAAATCTTCAGCCCCATCATATGAGTAGAACACCCGAGTCCAAATATCATTCCTCGTTGCACTGAACTTAACCTTTCGTACTCATCATAACATTTTCTTCTACATGTAACCTGTGAAGACATGGCTTCTCAAAATTTTTGATGAAGACAACATTGCTTATGTCATATGCTATGCTTGCTCAAATGGAATTGGATCAAAGACTTTGAAGCTACATTGAAGATTGGACAAAATTTCACATTGGTTCAAGTCTTGAAGAACTCTCAAGGATTGATCAAAGGTATAATCAATTACTCCTTAGCAATGTGCATACAAGTGTTCAAACTGGTCTTTATTCATGTCATGATCATTAGAAAATATTTTAGCATCAAAAGAAATGTTTCAGTTCTGTTTTCAACCATTTTTCACAAAATTGTCTACAAGTAACCGGTTACTCACAGTCTGTTAACCGGTTACTCTGAGCATTTTTTCAAAAATAAAATGAATGTTACATGAAGTAAGCGATTACCCACCTGGTGTTAATCGGTTACCACTGTTCCGGTTTGTAAAATATTTGCACCTCTTCAGAAAATTAATTTTAAATTATTCTTTTTGAAGCATGGCATCCTTTGACATATTGCAACCATTTGAGGAGGTGTTTGTGTGTTATATAAACTCTCATTTTTCAGAATTTCATCTCACCTCCTTGCTCAAAAATTTCAAACAATCATTCTTTTACTAAAACCTTCATTTTATCAAAGTGTTCTTAACAAACTTTCTAAGAGTGAAACCTTTGCATAAAATATTCACACATACTGCATTTGTTTCATTTCAATTGTGTTGAACACTTGTATAACATTCTTAGAGTGATTGCTACAAAGGAGAAGATCAATTTTTAAATTGATATACATTCAAGAATCCAACTTTCTGCACTTATTCAAATAAAATTCAGATTTGTGATATTTTGTTTACAACTTATTTTTAGTATTGTTAAAGATAAGTTTGTAAGGTTTTCCTTGTGATCCGGATTATGGATACAAGAGGTCCATTGTAAGATTTATTCTTGGTTGGACTTTAAAATTGTAAAATCCAAGAGGGTGTTGTTGGTGGTTGTTTTGAGTGACTTGTATAGAAGGACTAGGAAGAGTCTTGTAAAGTCAAAACAATAGTAAACTCTCTTTCATGTTGAAAGGGGAGTGGAGTACTCTCGACCTGTGAGGGGAACCACTATACGTCTCGGTGTTATTTACTTTCCGCATTTACCGCTTTCCTCACTTAGAAACTTTTAGGAAAAGTAAAATTCAAATACCGTCAAAAATCCGGATAATTGTCTAAGAGCCTAATTCACCCCCCCTCTTAGGCACATTTATAACTTACATAACCTGTTACAACATTTACGTAACCAGTTACAACATGCTTCTGCAGTGTTTTCAAAACTCTTATTGTTGTTGTTCCGCAACCTGCTGCTGCTGCATTCATCTTTTATGATCATGACCAAGAGTGTATTTTCCTCATCAAACTGTTGTCTTGCAACCTTGGCTTCATCTCCTTAAGGTTCCTTCTTTTTTGCATTGCACTCTTATGCAAAATTAATGATCGAACCTATGACAATTAAAGTATTGCTCATTGCTTTTGTCAAACCTTTTCCTTTCACCTCTAAATTTGCCTTGACCACCATTTTTGTTGCAGCTGCTCTCATCCATTTGACAAGTCGAATTCTTGAAACTTTTAGACTCTCTTCCACCAAAATTTTGAAAAATGCCATTTACTCTTCATGAGCCATTTTCTTTTTGATCTGTTGTCCTTCTCGTTTAAGTGAGCTTGCAAAGCGCTCTCCTCCTTTGCCTTATCATAATTTCTTTCCTCCATCCTTTGCTCATGAGCCTCAAGAGAGCTTTGAAGCTCCTCTTTGTTCGTCGTCGCATGATCCTTCGATTCCTCAATCACTACAACCACATTGTCAAATCTTGGCGTTAAAGATTGCAAGATTTTCACGACAACATACTGGTTCATGAATCTTTCTCCACATGCCTTCACTTGATTCACTAATGAAGTGATTCTTGTTGTGAAATCGTTGATCGTCTCCTTTTTCCTCTATTTGAATCAATTCAAATTGACGCTTGTGAGTTTATATCCACGCCACCTTCACCTTGTCAGCCCCTACGTATGTTTTCTCTAAGATTTCCCACGCTTGCTTCGATGATTCACAACCACCAACTTTCTTAAAGTTGACACCATCAACACATTGATGGATTAAAAACAACACCTTAAAATATTTCTTCTTCTCCTCCTTAGGCATTGCTCGCTGCATCTGTTGCACCTTGGACAAGAGGATTCACCCTGTTCTTGAGATCACTTCAAAAACATCTTTGTAGCCAAACAACATTTTCATTTGTTTGCACTATTTGTCGTAATTCTTTGCATCAAGCATGAGTAGGTTTGCATGGATTCTTTCATGGAGACATAATTCATGTTGCACACACTATGTGTTTGTGGATCAGAACCAAACTCTGATGCCAAACATTAGAACTTGGAACCAAAAGATTAGTGAATAATGGAGAAATTAGAGTGTGGAAAAAGAGAGAGGAGTTGGGAGAGAGAAATTGATCAAGGGGGAGAATTTTCTATTACTTTTAATTAACCATAAAAGAAAAGTCAAAACTCGGACGTGTAACCGGTTACACTAAACTTGTAACTGATTACAACTGAAACAAACTGAAATTGACTAACAATGATAACCGGTTCCTATGAATGCGTAACCGATTACACCAACTCCAGAAGCATTTTTTTCCAGCTTAATTGACTTATTTTGACACATATAACCGGTTACACACATATTGACCCGTTTAAGCACTTGAATTACTCAAACTCTTAACATATAGATGTTACTGGTTAATTATTAAATTTAATAATTAATAATTATTATTCCTTTGTATTAAAATAAATATCATTTTATCATTTTGAGTCTATTTTGATAAAAATTAGAAAAACTTCTTTTCTATTAAAAAGTTATTAGTTTTATTTTTTATTTTTTTTCATTTATTTAATTTTAATTCTTATTATTAATTATTAATTTTTTTGTGAGAAGTTTTTGTAAATTTTTTTTAAAATTATAATTTAATATGATGATATTAGTGAATGGCCTAAAATTAATCTACCTTCATAATTGTCTTAATATGAATCTATTATAAATAGCTTTTAAAATAAAAAATCTATAGTGGTCCAAATTAAAACGAACTCTTTTGTTAGATCAAGTATAGCTTATAGTCATTTTTATATTTTGACCAACTGTCTAATCTAAAATAGGCGGTTGGGACGACTCTAGAATTTTTTTCCCTACAAAATCTACCTACACAATTAAAGCTATATGTTTACTCTCCCAATTCAAAATAAAAATCTTTTAATATTGTTATATATAGATTGAAAAAGTAATGATTGAGTAATTAAATATAATAATTTTATAAAATTATTTTTAATTATTATTGGTTGTTATAAAGGTGTAATGTGATGTAATATCTTAAAACTTATGTAAACAATATTTATTAAGAATAAAATTGGTAAAAATTATTTATTGTTGTCTTAAAAACGCAGAAAAACTCTTATGTTAGTGATCGGAGAGGACCAGAAGGAGATCGTCGTGGCCTTCGTGTAGGGCAAGAGTTGATGCTCGTAGGAGAGGAAAAAGGGGTGGAGGTACCTGCAAGGTACTCCGATGCCAAAATAAGTGTTTGGACAAAAAAGGGGAAAAACAAGTAAGAGATGTCAAGTATATGATATTTGATACCTGCCTCTCTCAAGCGAGGGGGTATTTATAGGTGGATTTCTGGCGAGTAAAGCGCCTGATCTACCAATGAGGGATTGCCAGATGGAGGGCAAGGCGCGTGGTCTTTTGACTTGGACTAACTGTTTCCGTGATATCCGGGGAGGCAGTTGGTCGCGTGAACTACCCTGCGCGTGAAGGGGACATGCCCAACGGCTATATTGTGCCTATTGGGCCTGTTCGTCAACTATAATGGATTGGGCCTGATCCCTAAGGACAGGAAGCCCTGCCCGGTCCAGAACAGGAGCCCTCCAAGTCATTGCTCTGCTGGAGAGTAATGACTTCAGACAGCTGTGACTACGACCGTACCGTCGGGGAAGTGGTTGCTCTCGTGGAGTGCCCCATTCGTGCCCGACCAGATGTGGTCGTTTGATGATTAAGCTGAATGTCGGCCAAGGTTTGTAGCGTGCTCGCAGAGATTAATGTTTTTCGCCTAGCAGCCCTGCACGAATGCGTTCGTTTTGACGAGGAGACTTGCTCGTGGGAGCCAAGGACTTGGGTGTATTTTCTGCAATAAGCCAGGCGAAGAGTTTTTGTGACACGTGGTGAGCATTTATGGATTTTGTCAGTCCTAGGGCCGTATAGGCTATGATGACCTTCACGATTCCCCACGATCAAATGGTTATAACAGGGTGGAGGAAGGTTTTATTTTCACAATTCTCACAAGTTCTCACTCTTTGCTCTTATTTGCTCTGCAACTAGTCCTTCGCCGGAGTTCCTCTTCGCCATCGTTGATCCTCCTCTTCTCCGTCAACCTCTTCTTCTTCCTGTAAGTTTGTTCTTCCCTTTCTGTATTTTTTTTATGAACCTTCAGTTTTCTGGGTGTTGTTCATGGATTCTCCGGTGAGTATATGAATTTTCCGGTTGAACTTCATGTTTTCCGGTTAAACTTCATGTGTTCTTCGATGAACACATGAATCTCTGGAAAATTCATGAAGAACATGAGGAACATGATGAATTTCAGGATTTTTGTAGAAATTGTTAGCGTAGATCCTTGTAGAATCTGGTTAAGTGTAGAATTTTGTTTGTAGTCGGGCACTAGGCCTGTTCGGAGCTTTGATGTGATTTTGAGGTGAGTACGCGTCCTCGTATGGATATCTGCGAGTTCTGGTCACGGAGACCTCTTCTGATGATTGGTAGGTAATTTATACGGGCTCGCGGTTGTCCTTGGCTTCATCAACGCCCTTTCACTTGATTAGTGGTGGAAGGGTGGATTTGATCTTGGATGTCGAATTCATTTCTCTTCCTCTGCCTTTCAGGTGAAAATGGCTGAACCCCAAGATTATGTTGTGCCCGACACGCAAGATAGTCAAAAGGGGCCCAGTGTGCCAACTGATTATTCAAATATCAAGATCGCAGGAGGGGACCTTGACTGGCTCGCACATGAGCCTCTATCGTTCTGATCAACTTTCTCCGCAGAGGAGATACGAGAATTTGACTTGTTGGAGAGACGTGTAGATGACGCTCCTCGGACGTGGAAAGCATTTCGCCCTGGGGAGTATGATAGAATTTGCTCCTCGTACCCAGGATTGCATTTTCCTATGTACGAGTTCGCTTTTACGGAGGCCAAGATGCGTCTCCCTTTTACCGACTTTCAACTTTCCCTGTTCACCCATCTGGCCTTGTGCCCGTCTCAGCTTCACCCCAATGCCTTGGCTTTCATCTGGGCTTTTGAGCTAGTGTGTCGTTACCTTAATGTCGGCGCGACCACAGATCTTTTCTTCTGCCTTTTCCAAATCCAAAGGAGCACAGCGGGGACGAAACAAAGTTGGGTTTCGTTTAAACAACAGAGTAGGCTGTTCTGGCCGTATTCTGATTCAATTCGCAACTTCAAGGATAGGTTTCTGATCGTGAAGCCTATTACCGAGGAGGCAAAGAGGACTATCTCGACCATTGAGAAGGTGGTAGTGAATGGTCGGGAGAGGGGTGGTGTCGTCTCCATATTTCCTTTGGAACAGGTCTATACCCACTTTAAGCGCAGAACGAATCAGTTCCTGGTGAAGCACGAGCAGCTTTTCCCGGCGGATAAGGAGGGGTATAGACTTCTTCACAAGTACGTGGAGAGTTTTTCCCCGGGTTTCGTGGTTGATCGGCATGGGAACGTGGAGATTGGGGATAGCGGGGAGGCCGTTACTGCAGCTAGATATATTAATATCAGGGCTCTCCTCGACTGTGATAATGACGATGATGCGATGAACTTGCTTGGTATGCTCCACTATTTGATTTTATTTCTTTGAATTCTTGGTCCTGACTTGTTATGTGTGTTCGCAGGTATGATGGCCGACATGCGGGAGCGTTTGATGAGGTCCTAGGCGGCGAAGCTTCACAAGAAGATGACCGTAGGTGCCAAGGGCGTGGCGACCAAGCAAACTGTACCGGAAAGCTTCACAACTGTTCCTTCACCTGTTCCGGAGGTAACTTCCACCCCGGGGACCCCGGACACCTCACATAAGAGAAAACGAGATGTCGTTGGGACGTCTTCGGGTGCTGGCCCTAGAGGTTCTGGTGCCGGTCATCTTATCCTGCCCGCCTGCTATTCGCGCCGAGATTTGTTTGCTGAATAGGAGTCCATAGTTGTTCCCGATTCTGAATCCGTCACTATTCTAAATGCCAATCCCAAAGCGAGGAGAAAACAGCTGTGCCAGGATGCTGCGGGCATGTTTAGGGTGCTTGAAGCAGCCCTTGTCCTTGCCGATGATGAAGCTGCTACTCGGGCGAGCCTCGTGACGTCCAAGAATAGAATTTCCGAGCTGGAGACGGAAAATAACAAGCTGTACAATGATTTAAAACAGTTTGAAGGTCACGAGGAGGCCAAAGTGTTGCTTCAGACGGAGGTGACCCAGCTGAAGTTAGATGCGCTCAAGGCTGACGAGGAGAAGGCGAGTTTGCAGGCGAGGATCGCTGAATTGGAAGGCTCGACTTCAGCTGTCCAGGACGAGAATGACGACGAGAAGTCCCTGAAGTCGCGTGCTGACTTGATCGGGAGGATTAGAGTCTTTGGCGAGGATAACCTGAAAGCAGCTGAGTTCGGCTTTAGTGCTGCAAAAGAGCAGATGGTGGCCCTCAACTTTGATGTGCAGCTCACGACGGATGGGATGGGTTTATTCAATAAGGTGGTGGACGGTCAGGTCATTCCTGCCGAGGAGGAGAGTGAAGTCGCTGAATAGGACTTGGTGTATGCATGTTTTGTGGGCCTGCGTGCCCTTATCATTTTGTATGGGCGCTGCCCCTTTTTGTATTTGTAACATTACCCGGTGATGACCGGTGTTTTAATATACTTGGATTTTGTGGAAATATTTTATCTTGGACGTTTGCTCTGTTTATTTATACGTGTGTGCTCGGAGAGTTGCGAAGTGGTTTTGCCCATGATGAGGCTAGGACTTCGTTTGAAGTACTAATCTCATAGGCTTGGACTATTCCCATCGCGAGCTGGGTGTCCTGCCTGAATGGTGCGGCAACGGCGGAGCTCGGTCGAGGTATCCCCGTTGCGCGCAGGATCTGCTCGTGCAACCAGCAGAAGTTGGCCGGCGTTGTAATGTGTGTCATGCTTCACCAGGGCATGATACGCTGACCGCGCAACTCTCCCTGTTTTGGGTGATTACGTTGGCAATTTGTCTATCCTCGTGGTTAAGGACTTAGCTGTAGTACTGCTTGAGTTTTTCCAGCATTCCACGGTCGAGCAAGTTGTTTTTCGTCCAATGTTTCCAAGTAATATGCTCTTGTGCCCGTTTTGGACTTGACCCTATAAGGTCCTTCCCCGTTTGCTGCCAGTTTCCCTTCGCGCGAATCCTTCTGGTTTCTGCGCAGGACCAGACTGCCTACGGGGAAGTCGCGCTTTATGACTCTGGCGTTATGTCACAGCGTTATTTGTTGCTTTAATGCGGCCTCGCGGAGAGCAGCCCCTGATCTTATTTCTTCGACCAGATCGAGCTCCTCGCGTATAGCCTCATCGTTCATTTCTTCGTCGAGGGGAGCTTCTGTCCTTCTGGAGGGTTCCCTTATCTCCACCGGTATTACCGCCTCTGTTCCATACGCTAGTCGGAAAGGGGTTTCCCCAGTGGTAGAGTGGGGTGTTGTTCTGTACTCCCAGAGGACGCTGTGGAGCTCCTCGACCCACCTCTTCTTGGCCTCGCCTAGCCTCCGCTTCAATCCGCGGAGGATTACTCTGTTCGCTGCCTCCGCTTGCCCGTTGGTCTGGGGATGCTCGACCGAAGTAAAGTGTTTTTTTTTCCCAATTTGGCGACGAAGTCTTGGAATTTTCTGTCTGTGAATTGGGTTTCGTTGTCGGTTACGAGGGCCTGGGGTACCCCGAATCTGGCGAGCATGTTCCTTTTATAGAAACGCAATATGTTGAAGGCTGTGATCTTGGCGAGCGCTTCGGCTTCAATCCACTTTGTGAAATAGTCGACGACCACGATTAGGAATTTATTTTGATAAGATCCCATTGTAAAGGGGCCTAGGATATCCATCCCCCACCAGGCGAAGGGCCACAGCGAGGAGAGGGTCTTCAACTCGTTGGGCGGTGCCAAATGCATGTCCCAGTGGCGTTGGCAACGGTCACATTTTTGTACATGTTCTTTGGCGTCGTGTTGCATGGTTGGCCAGTAATATCCTGCGCGCAAAGCTTTTCGAGCCAGGGATCTTCCCCCTAGGTGTTGTGCGTTGATGCCCTCGTGGATCTCTTGTAAGATTTCGGGGACCTGGGCCTCGTCGACACATTTCAACAGGGGGATGGAAAATCCTCGTCGATATAATTTGTCCTCGACCAGTACGTACGAACAGGCTCGTCGCTTAGTCACGCTGGCCTCCTCACTATCCTCGGGGAGTTCCCCCTTGGTGAGATAATTGTACACCGGGGTCATCCAACAAAGGGGATCTCCGATGACATTGACATCTAGCAGGTCGGGTTTTATAATGCTCGGGCGGGCCAGCATTTCTTGTATGATGGATTTGTTCCCACCTTTTTTCCTGGTGTTGGCTAGTTTAGAGAGGATGTCTGCTCGGGTGTTTTGCTCGCGCGGGACGTGCTGAACTTCCCATGCTTCAAACTCAGCTATCTTTTCTTTTACCATTGCCAAATATTCGGCTAGTTGGTCATTCTTTGCTTGGAACTCTCCCCGTACTTGGGCCGCTACGAGCTGGGAATCGGTGCAAATTTTTGTTTCTTTCGCGCCGACGTCTTTGGCCAGTCGTAATCCTGCGAGGAAGGCTTCATACTCGGCTTGATTGTTGGATGTTTTGAAGGAGAGGACCAGGGATACTTTGATCATCGTCCCTTCCTCGTTCTCGAGGATAATTCCTGCTCCGCTTCTCGAGGGGCTCGATGCGCCATCCACGTAGACAATCCACCTCCGTGTCCCTCCTGGAGGGGATAGTTCCGGAGTCATTTCCGCCACGAAGTCGGCCAGGACCTGTGCCTTGAGGGCTTTCCTCCCCTCGTAGTGAATGTCGAACTCGGCCAATTCAAGGGACCATTTTAGCATCATGCCCGCCATATCTGGTCGGCTTAACAGCTGCCTAATAGGCTGGTCGGTTCTGACGATGACGGTGTGCGCCAGGAAGTAATATCTGAGTCTCCTCGCGGCGACTATGAGAGCAAGGGCCACTCGTTCTATTTACGTGTACCTGACTTCGGGTCCCTGCAGGGCTTTGCTGGTGAAATAGATGGGTTTCTGCCCGTCGTTCGTTTCTCGAATAAGTGTTGTGCTTACTGCTTCGTTGGCCACAGAGAGGTACAGGTATATGGTTTCCCCCCGGTCTGGTCGGGACAATACTGGAGGTTCGGAAAAAGCTTGTTTGAAATGGGCAAGGGCCTGCTCGCATTCGTCCGTCCACTCGAAATTTTCTTCCTTCCGGAGTAATTTGAAGAAGGGCAGGGCGTGCTGGGCGGATTTGCTCACGAAGCGGGCAAGGGACGCGAGCATCCCGTTGAGGGTCTGTATCGCCTTCTTCGACAATGGAGTGGGGAACTCCATGAGTGCTCAGAATTTATCTGGGTTTGCTTCTATTCCTCTTTCAGTGAGGTAAAACCCGAGGAATTTTCCTGCTCGTACGCCGAAGGTGCATTTTTCTGGATTGAAACGCATCTTACATTTTCGAGCTTGGTCGAACACCTTTCGTAAGTGGGTGGTATGGTCGGATTCTTCTTGGGATTTTACGATCATATCATCCATATATACTTCGAGCATGTCCCCGATTTCTGAACGGAAGACTTTGTTCATCATGCGCTGGTATGTGGCCCCAGCATTCTTTAGTCCAAAGGGCATTACGTTATAGTAATAGTTCCACGAGGAGGTCATGAATGCCGTGTACCTCTTGTCCTCGTCTACCATTGGGATTTGGTTGTATCCCGAATAAGCGTCCATGAAGGACAAGAGCTTGAAACCTGCGGAATTATCTACGAGTTTATCTATGCTCGGTAGCGGATAAGCGTCTTTCGGGCAAGCCCAATTGAGATCGGTGTAATCAATGTACATGCGCCATTTTCCATTACTTTTCTTTACAAGTACAATGTTTGAGAGCCAGGTCGTATACATGGCCTCGGAAATAAATTTTGCCTCTAAGAGGTCTTGTACAAGTTTTTCGGCAGCTTGTACCTTTTCCTCGGATTGCTTTCTTCTTCGTTGGGCAATGGCGCGAGCAGCTGGATTGATTGTCAAGTGGTGACATGCAGTTTCTGGATCAAGGCCGGGCATATCCGCCGCACTCCAGGCGAACAGGTCGACGTTGTCGTCAAGACATTTCTTCAACTCCTTCTTTACCTCTTCGGGGAGACCAACGCCTATCTTCACTCCCCTGTTGGGGTTATCGCTGAAGGTGATGATCTCGAATTTCCCATCTGGGACTGGTCACAGAAGTGCAGGAGATGGGGAGCTTGTTATTCCTGACTTTTTGTCTTCGTCACGATTTTCTCTTCCATCTTCAAGAAGCCTGCTGTCGAGGTCGATGATATGCACGGGAAGCGTGGGATTTTTGTCTGGCTGGCCACCTTCAGCTGGAACCTCACCTTCTCTTGGACGCTTTGCTGATTTTACTGTTGTCACGATCTGATTCTGTCCTTTTGTTGCAGCCTCAAAGCATCTGCGAGCAACCTCGATGTCGCCGTGCAGAGTTGCGACGTGTCCTTTCTCAGTATAGTACTTGAGCTTAAGGTGGACCGTAGAGGGGACAACAATGAGTTCGGCAAGAGCTGGTCTGCCGAGGATGCACTGATAAAGCGACGGGCAATTAATGACTAAGAACTGCATTTTGATTATTCGAGATGCCTCTTCCTCGCCAAAAGTGACTGGTATCTCCACGTAACCCCAAGGTCGGGCCGTTGCTCCGTTGAATCCTTGGAGATCTGATCCCACGTATGGTGAGAGGTTGGACTTATTCAGTTTCAATGCGCGGAACAGGTTGGTATACATGATGTCCACGGAACTGCCCTGGTCGACCAGGATTCTCCGAACATCGGTAGAGGATAATTTAGCCCTGATCAGCAGAGGTATATGGGAATTTGGTGATCCTCCGGGGAGTTCTTCTCGGTAAAATGTGATCGGCTGCGAATGCCCTTTACATTTTCTGATCGTGTACAACTGCTCGGGGCTACTGTCTATCAACTGTTTAAACTTTCGCTTGATGGACCCTATTGTAAGCTCGTGGTACCCCCACATGAGATGACCATGGCCGTAGGAAAGTCTTCCCAGGTGTTGTGGATGAATGCCTGGGAAGTCGGGTCGAGGTGGTCAGGAACGAAGAAGTCCTCTGGTCGGCTAACGACCATAGCGATCTGCGGGGGAGGACTGGATTGGGCTGATTCTGCCTCTTTCTTCAGATCGGAAGTATCTCGTCGGGAGGACTCTCCCTTCTTCACGTATTGCTTCAGGTGACCCTCTTTGATGAGGATCTCTATTGCGTCCTTAAGGTGCACGCAATCTTCTGTTATGTAGCCGTGACTACGATGGAAACGACAGTATTTGCTTTTGTCGACGTTCCCTTTGGACGTGGTCAGTTTAGGGAACCTGACACCCCCTTGTTTAAATTCTGTGTTGATGCAGTCGGAGAGAATGTGCTCTCGCGAGGTCATGAGTACGGTGTACTCTGTAAACCGGTCAGCTGGCTCTTTGCTTTCGCGAGGACGCTCATCGCGCCTTTTCTCTTTCCCTTGCCGGGATGATTCTGGCTCGTCTTTTTTTGATGCCTAGGGTGCTTCGCGATCTTTTAAGTCCCGGGCATGGAATGCGGCTTCTTTTTCCTCGTAACGGATGTAGTCCTCAGCTTTATGAAGAAGTTCTGTCAGTGTCCGGGGAGCTTCGATCCCTACCGCCTTACGGAAATCGCTTTTGGGCCGGAGTCCCTTTTCGAGGAGGTACTTTTTCATGTGATCCGTTGTTCGGACTTCCACCACTTCTTTGTTAAATCTTTCAATGTATGCCCGCAGGGATTCATCCCTGCCTTGTATAATGGCCTCCAGTGTAGCCTCCGACTTAGGGTGTCGTTGGGAAGCTGTGAAATGTCGGGCAAACTGGCTCTTTAACTCCCTCCATGAAGAGATGGATCCGCGAGGAAGTCGTTTAAACCATGTCATCGCTCCCTTTCTCAAGGTGATGGGGAACATTTTGCATCTGATAGCCCCGGAGACACCGTGATATTGGAGCATAGCTTCTATATTTTCGATATGCTCGCGCGGATCAGTCGTCCCGTCGTAGGTTGTCAACGTGGGTGGTTTCTCCAATCTGCAGGGAATTCGAGTGTCGAGGACGTCTCTGGTGAACGGACCGTGAACGTCATCGTCACTGCTGGAACTAGGAGAGAGTGAAAGGGAACGGTTGTGCTCGCGGCTTCGACTTCGGTGAGGAGAACGTCCGCGGGTTCGTCGGTGATCGTACTTATCCGCGTGTCGAGACTTCTTGGAAACCGGGGAGTACCTGGATCTTCGCGGGGGAGACTGGTGGTGTCGTCGTGCTAGATCGGGTGTAGGGTTCCTTGATCTTGAACGTTTCCTCTCCGGGGAGAGGCTGTCGCGTCTTCGCTTCGAGGGGGTCCGTGGGTGCAGGGAAAGACTCGTCAGTTTTTCTGATGCAAGGCGTTCCTGGAGGATATGCTCGAGAGCATTGAGCTTCTCTCCTTGCTGGAAGATTAGGAGGTTCGAGTTGTTGAGAGATGCGATGAGCGTTGCGGTACCCAGATCAGCATCCTGAGGAATCGGGATAGGCTCGAAGGTGAGCTCCACGGCTGGTGCCCGTGGCTTTGGTTCGTCGGGTTTCGGGGAAGCAGGCTTTCCGTCTCGTCGGTCACTTTCCTGCGGGATATGTCCAATGAAAGCATGGTCGTTGTTGTTGTTGGCTGCAAGGGCCACAAAGTCTTGGTGAACATCGTTCTTGATGAACGCCATGTCGATCTGAGATTTGAAAGGATGAAGCTTTGGTCTTTGTTGAGCAAGAGAGAATCTTGGTTAAAGACGGGGAAGTTGGGTTCCCACAGACGGCGCCACTGATCAGAGAGGACCAGAAGGAGATCGTCGTGGCCTTCGTGTAGGGCAAGAGTTGATGCTCGTAGGAGAGGAAAAAAGGGGTGGAGGTACCTACAAGGTACTCCGATGCCAAAGTAAGTGTTTGGACAAAAAAGGGGAAAAGCAAGTAAGAGATGTCAAGTATATGATATTTGATACCTGCCCCTCTCAAGCGAGGGGGTATTTATAGGTGGATTTCTGGCGAGCAAAGCGCCTGATCTACCAATGAGGGATTGCCAGATGGAGGGCAAGGCGCGTGGTCTTTTGACTTGGACTAACTGTTTCCGTGATATCCAGGGAGGCAGTTGGTCGCGTGAACTACTCTGCGCGTGAAGGGGACATGCCCAACGGCTATATTGTGCCCAACGGCTATATTGTGCCTATTGGGCCTGTTCGTCAACTATAATGGATTGGGCCTGATCCCTAAGGGCAGAAAGCCCTGCCTGGTCCAGAACAGTTAGAATAATTTGTTTTTTGCTAGAAAGACTCTTATTTTAAAATAGAGGAAATATCATTATTTAGATTAATTTTTATGAAAATATTATCATTACGTTTACAAATCACTATAATAATAATAATAATATTATTATTATTATATATAAAGCAAAATATAATAATATTAGTTTATAGAAAAAGAATACTATTATTATATTAACCCCACATCCACAGTTTAATTTTTATGCATACTATTTTTGTGAAATAGTTTTTATAAGTTAAATTTTAGAGAATGAGTGTTGTAGTGCTGAAGTAGGTATGATTTGATGAACAATAATAATTATTTTACTACTTTTTAGTCACATATAACCTCAATCGATAAGAAGTTAATGAAATAAAGAACTATAATTTTCAGATGGAAAGTAAAACACATGCAAAAGGTACCACTGTTAAATTGTAATTCCTTGAGTCAAAGTGTCGAAGCAAGGGTGTGTTGAAATAGTTGTTTCACACTGATTTGATTTTGATTTGATTTGATATAGTTCCAAAATAGGTATTTTGGGATTTTATAATTTTGGGCTTTGGCTTGGAGAACAAGTAAATCTAAATTTATAAATAGGGATGATCGGTAAAATAGCAAGTGTACTATTTTCACCGATGTAGTAATAGTAGGGGTTATCCCCAGAATCATCTCTCGAGGACTGCGTGTAACTATAAGTGCAGATGCTATTTCAATTAAACAATATATGATGAAATATGTGTCATACCCCAAATTTTGACCACTTAGATTTCCCATCATTGTGCAAATCATCATCATAATATGGATGTACCTTCATGCCTCATCAATCTCCTCAAGGATTGTTGAGCATTCACTACCATAAAAAATTAGGGTTTCAAGCCCTCTCAGAGCCTTAGACAAAGGATCAATCAAGGAATGACATGATTTTCAACTTGTCTAACCTCTCAAACATCCACAATGGATCAAAAGGACTCCCACTTCAAGGATCAAGCACAAGGTTGCTCCCTTCTAGGTGGATCAAGTCTCAAGATCGACAGTGTCACCAAATTAGGGTTTTGGTCGACCAGGGCCTCCAAATGGAAAATTTTCATCTGGGCACAAGCCAATGATCCAAAACATAACCTAATATACTTCATGGGATCTCATGGACCCAATCATCAAGTCAATTTTGCCTCAGGGGATGCATTCATCAAAACTCAGGAATTAGGGTTTCTTGACTTAATTCACCCCTAAGTAGACTTTTAGGGCAAATCATGAGCCAAGACCTCAAGAGATGGTTTGGGGGTCTCTAATGAACTATATTGATCCATTTGGAACAATGGATTAATCCAAGAAGCTTGAGCAACAAGTCTCAATTTCATCTGCACCACAATTAGGGTTTCGCGAGGAAAGTCAACTGTAACTTTGACTTTTGACCAGGACATGCTCCCAAGCCCTAAGACATGATTCAATATACCGTATGACACCCATGGAACATGTCCATCAAGTTTGATTTAGGTCAAGGACATGATTTCATGAAGAATTGCACAGTTTGGAATTCATCTGATAAAAAGTCAACTGTGCACAAAAGTCAACTTTGACTTTTTGAGATTTTTCACCAAAATGGATTTTTAACCCTAAAATGATGTTAATGTATGATTTGAATCATCATTCATCAAGAAAAATCAAAGAAAGTGGGATAACTTCTAAAAGGGGTAACCATAAAAACTTAGAAAAATTTCTAAGTTATGGAAAAAGTGACACTAATGTGCCAACTTTGGAGGACCATAACTCCTAAACCAAAAGGCCATTGTTCCCCATTCAAAGCTTGATTTGTAGATCTCATTTCCCTCTACAAAAGCTTCATACTGACATATGTCCAAATTCCTCATGGATTTTGAGTTATGGAGTGATCAAAATCAAGAAAAGTCACTTTGTTCCAACACTTAGTGAAAATTTCACTAAGTCAGATTTTACCCTACTTTTTACCAAATGTAGAGGGATTTTTCACTTGGATTCAAAAGAGATCAAAACCAAACATGTTCAAACAGTTGTTGTATCATGTAAGGACTTTCCAAAATGACCAAGAACATTACCAAATTCAATTTGAGTCATGAGTTATAACATTGGCAAGTTGCCTTGTTGAAATCTGTCAAGGCAAGGCAGATTTTGCATTTTTGCTCGATTTGCCAAAATCAGCCAAATCCAAATGCTCCTATCCACTTGGACACCTCTGAGGATTGAATCTAAAGGGGACAATCACTGAGCCAAGCCTCCAAAGTGTTTGGAACAAGAAATAGCATGTTGAACCTAGAATTGCCAAAATAGGGACAAGACTCCAATTTTGGATTGGAGCATTCAATGGAAGCATCAAG
Organism: Lathyrus tuberosus; assembly: GCA_022829125.1. Classification (NCBI taxonomy): domain Eukaryota; kingdom Viridiplantae; phylum Streptophyta; class Magnoliopsida; order Fabales; family Fabaceae; genus Lathyrus; species Lathyrus tuberosus. The sequence continues at coordinate 894,601 of JALAZF010000946.1, read as the reverse complement.
GTGGCATGGACTGAGCCATTCTCAACTGAATTCAGTCAAGACTTATCCAAGACCAAGGGAACCAGCAGCCTGTGCCCTAACCTCTAGTCATTGGCTAGAGGAGACTTGGATTTTCATTTGCCAACATTGGCCAAACCTACTCAGCAGTTGCCATTCACTATTCCTTGCAAAACAAACTTGCTCTACTATAAATAGAGCTCAATTGTGATCAGTTTAAGTACACCAAAGCCATCAAACAGATGCTTTCCTCAAAATCTCTTCTTTCACTCCAATTTTGCCTTCTAAGGCAAGTCACTATCGGGTTTTGAGTTTGGGAGCTTTTCCAATCAAACCAATCATTCACTCACCTCAAATACATCATATAGAAGTGATCCAAACACTCACATAACATCTGGAACACAGATTTCACAAAATCACCAGCCAATTGCTCAAGTTCTTGACAGTTTTGCAGTTGAGGTACCATCTTCAGCTCCAAACCATTCAATCCATTCCAAGCATTCATACACACTCCATGGCACCTAGGGAAGCTTTCCAGATCATTGGAACCTAGTTGTAACACCTCCAACACAAATCACGATCACCAGCTGCAAGTGGTAAGCATGAGCTCTTCTAACTCTATGATCCATGCAATTTTTGCTGCACAATAATTTGGCCATATGTTCATAATCATGCATGGAATGTTTCCCCTCAATTAATTGCACTGTTTGAATCGTGTATCAAAAATCCTAGCCTTCATGCAGAAATTAGGGTTCTTGAGGATTTTTCGTGATTTCTTGTTATATGTTTAATTTAAATGAAATTAAATACCATAGACATGATCGTGAGGTTGAAACGAGTTGATTGGTATGTGGATTGCATGATATGATTAAGTATTCAGTGAGATTGGAGAGAAAATGCAAATCTGGGCAAAACTGAAAAACGTGCGTGTTCTTGCCTTTGTTCTTGGCGCCATTTTCCAATATTTGAATATTTGAATTTTGTGATTTTATTTAATTGATTCAAAAATTAATTTCTCTCTGAGTTTTAATGATTTTGAGTTGATTCTTTTTTTAATAATTCACAAAAATGTTAAAATATTTTATTTTCCCAAAAAATCCCAAAAATATTATTTATTTTGTATAATTGATATTTTTGCAAAGAATTAATGTTTTAATTGTTTTTGACATTTAAAATATTTTTTCCACCTTGATTTTGCAACTTTTAATGCTTTCTAATTATTTTGTAGGTCAATACTTAATTTTTGAAGCATTAATCCAAGATCACAATTTGTTTTTCCTATGTTAAACAATTTTGATCATTTTAATTGAATTTTTATTCAATTAAAACACATTTTTGAAAACAAATTAGGGTTTTTGGATTAATTCAACCCTCATAAATCATTTTCAAAACACTTTGGGCCTCTAATAGAGTGTAAGACCCAATCCTTTTTTTGACCAAATCATTTTTGGGTCTCAGTGTATTGTATAAGTCCCGATACCGTAAAAAACAAACGGCACGATCGTCGCCTTTTGAAAAATAACCTACTGGGCCTCTCCTTGAGCTATAAGACCCATTCAAAATTTTTGGGCCTCTAAATAGAGTGTAAGACCCAACCCCCTTTTAACCAAAATCATTTGGGCCTCAGATATTGTATAAGCCCCTTCGCGTTAAAAGAAAATCTCGGCGCGATCGCCATTTTTAACGAAAAGTCAACTGGGCCTACCCTCGTGTTATAAGCCCCACTCTTTTTCTTTAAACCTTTTGGGCCTCTTGAGAGAGTGTAAGACCCATCCCTTTGTACAGAAAATCTTTTTGGGCCTCAGTCACTTGTATAAGTCCCTCTGTACAAATTCAAACAGTGCGCTCACTGATAAAACCCTGGGCCTCTCCTTGAGCTGTAAGCCCCAAATCTTTATTTTTCAAAGCACTTTCTCCTTTGATTTTGAATATACTGTTGTTTTCAATCTTTCTTTGTTGAACAACTAACCAAACAGCATGGAAGCTCTACAACCGAGTAAGTGTTTATACGCTTTCATTTACCGTTTTCATATACATATAACTGTATTGTGGGGCTGTTTCACTGTAAGTCTTCTTTCATAAACTCATATCAACTGTGTAATAATAGTATAGATATTTAGAGTTTCCCCGGCAACTACGTCTAGAACTAGGTGACGCCGTTTCGTTTATTCATAGAAATAGACAACTAGATCCCCAATAGGATCACCAGATACAGTCTTCTCTTCGGCTGTCCTCATTAGGAATTGTCAAGAAACTCTACTCCCAGAGATGAATGTATTCTCCGTGAATTGCATCTCTTGAGTTTCTTCCAAATTCTCGGACTTTCCTGGCTTGATCTATTCTCGGTGAATGGCATGTCTTGAACTTCTCGGGGTTTGGGGACCCACAGGCTTCTTAAAAGCACTTGTCAAGAAACTCTACTCCCTAGAGATTATATTTTCTCCGTGAATGGCATCTCTTGAGTTTCTTCCAAATTCTCGAACTTTCCTGGCTTGATCTATTCCTCGTGAATGACCTGTCTTAAATTTCTCGGGGTTTGGGGACTCAGCGGCTTCTTAAAAGCATCGGCCTCCTCTTGGGCATTGTTCAAGGACCCTCAGGCTTCCTAAAAGCATCCCAGCCTCCTCTTGGGCTTAGTACAAGGACCCGCCGGCTTCTTAGAAGTATTCACAGCCTCCTCTTAGGCTTCGTATAATGATCTCTTCCTCCAGGAATGATAGCCTCCTCTTGGGCTTCGTACAAGGACCTCTCGGCTTCTTAAAAGCTTCCAGCCTCCTCTTGGGCTTCGTACAAATTGTCCCGACGACCTCCTAGAGGTATAGGAACAGAACTTAGTCATCTTCATAGAACAGTCCTTTCCAAGAGTCTACTACTGTTTCTCAAAGCATAGTACAAAAGATGAAACTCTAGACACGGACAATCTAACATCCTTGAGTCTCAAAGACATTCTCAAGTGACCCCTTCAAAAATAGGAAGGAACCCCATGGACTCGGACAATCTCAATACCCTTTGGATTTCCCACTTCCTTAAAGAACAGGAATAACCCGGATCCTCGAATCAAATCCTTGAGTACAGTGTTCCTCATATAAGAACTGATTTTCTCTTTAAATCAGCATACTGGACCTGTCACTCGACTGAAACAGTCACCATAGCCTCCTCTTGGGCTTTGTACAATGATTCTCCCCAGCGGAGTCAAACAACGTTTAGCCTCTCTCTCGGGCTTTGTACGAGACACATAAAGAGACTCCCTCGTTGAGTCAATCACCCTTTCGCCTCCATCTCGGGCTTTATACGAGATACAAAAAGGTTCTTATTGAGCCAAACAAATTTTATCCTCCATCTCGGGCTTCGTACGAGATACAAAAAAACTCTCTTGTTAAGTCAAGTAGCCTTCATCTCGGGCTTTATACGAGATACCAAAAGACTCCATCGTCGAGTCAAAACCTTTTAGCCTCTCTCTCGGGCTTTGTGCGAGACACATATTAGCCTCCTCTTAGGCTTTGTATAAGAAAACCACTGGTTGGTCCAATCAACCTTTTAGCATCAAAGTTGTGCCTCGTTCACAGTACACGAACTTCAACAACTCTTTCCCCTTCATCTAATTGCTGTAAGCGGCAAGCCTCTGGATCATCTACATCCATGCCAATGTCCCTCTTTTAGTATGAGAAATTCCTAAGGAAAGATGGCATTGCTCTAAACTGAGTTAAAGTCTTCTCCTTCAGCTTAAAATCCCCTATAAAGGAAATTATGGCATTGCCAGATTCACAAATATCGGTTAAAGTAATCCTCCTTTATAGTCAGTCACCCAACAGTTGTGACAAACAGACCCCTTTAGAGATGACAAATTCTCTCTAAGGTCAACACTTTCAGCTTCACATCTTGGGCTTTGAACAAGATACAAATAGACTCTCTAGCTTCACGTCTTGGGCTTTGAACAAGACACCAAAACAACCATTTCCTCCCATAGAATAGGAGGAACTACGATCGCTCTAATTTCCCTGTTTCGGTAAACGGGAATACGTAGGCATAAGATTGAAAGAAAAAATCTTAGCGAGCACACTAAACAAAAACCCAAAATCCCATACTCTCATACATTCGTCCTAACATCCTAATCGATAACCTAAAGTACCCCTTGTCAACAAAATAACCTAGGAGAAACCCCGAATCTTTGTAGCATCTGTAAACCAACAGTTTTAACTGTTTAATCTCAGTATGCAAGCAGGGTTAATTGGAGACATCTATTTCCCTTCCTTCATCAGCTTTAATAGGATAAAAATGAATCGAGATGTAGTACCAGAGCGATCGTGCTTCGCAACCACATCCAAAAATCACTCGCCACAGAAAAATGGCGACTCTGCTGGGGACAATTACAGGTCTCTTTAGGGATCTTGTTCTTTTTTCTGTCCCCTAGGTAGAAACCTTGACGTCATTAGGATCTTAGGTCAAAACGCCGTTAATTTGGAATGAAACCACATGATGGTAATTCCGCTGGGGAACCCATTTTCTGTCAGGAACTTAGGATTCATAGCTTTAAAGGTCTAGGATGATTAGGACAAATATATATACTGCTTTTCCTAATTGCTATACGTGTTTATTTTTCTGCTAATGGGAATGCGTGTGATGCCGCATGTGGAAAGATTGAGTATACACTTAAGATAAGTGATGGCGACGAGGTCGACCATCAACCTTAGTGGAGGCTGACCAATGCAACCCATTCTCTCACCTAGACAATGGGCGATTGTGATGTCTGAGAAGCTGAGGAGCCAAACCCTTTTGTAGTGCGGAAATTATTGGGAATAGTTGTTACACGATACTACCCTCATTTGAGGCTGGTGATCTATTCTCAGTGAATGGCACTTACTCTAAGATTGCTCTACAACTCGCTGGCGATCCGCTTGTTGTTTTGCTTTCCTGGGAGGAGCTGATGATAATGAGTACAAGTACAAAAATCACCCTAGTATAAACCTTTGGGGATGGGTAGAGCCTTGACTTCATGACAACGACCCTTTGACCCCATGTTTTTCCTATGTTTTTGTGTGCTGCATTCATGCATTCATTTAAAAAACATTAAAACAAGAAAAAGTTTCTCTTCTAGTCTTTCTATTTTTCAAATTAAACTAAGACTGTGATTGTAAATATCAGAGAAAAGGGTTGCGCTAATGGATTTCGGTAGAAGGAGAACCCATAGGTATACCTTCAAGGTTCCAAAGCTAGAGGATTTGAGAAAGTTAGCGAAGATGATCACTAACCCTGAGGCTTTCAGAGCCAAACAAGGAGGTCTGCTACCACTGTTAAGAGTCCATGTGATTGAGGGAATCATGGATACGCTCATTCAGTTTTATGATCTAGTTTATCACTGTTTCACATTCCCGGATTACCAGCTCGCACCAACGCTGGAGGAATATTCTTATCTGATTGATCTACACATTACTGATCGAGCTCCATTTTCTGGACTGGAAGAAATTCCAAAGAATCAGACCATTGCAAGAGCAATTCATTTGGACGAGTCTAAGGTTAGGACTCACCTAACCACTAAGGGTGGCATCCAAGGTTTGCCAGCCCAGTTCTTGACAAAGAAGGCCCTGTATTTTGCCAGTATAGGAAACGTGACTGCTTTTGAAAGCGTCTTTGTCTTGCTCACCTACGGGTTATTTTTGTTTCCCAACATCAATAACTTCGTCGATATCAACTCCATTAAGGTTTTTCTCATTGGAAACCCTGTGCTGACTTTGCTCGCAAATGCGTATCATTCTGTACATTTGGGAAATTTGTACAGCGGAGGGGAGATCACATGCTGTGTACCTTTGCTTTATAAATGGTTTATCTCCCACTTGCCTAAGTCTGCTGCTTTTTGGGATTGCAAGAGTGCCTTACGTTGGTCGCAGAAGATCATGTCTCTTACCAACTCTGATATAGATTGGTGTAATAGGATCTATGATGGAATCAGAATCATTGATCGTTATGGAAACTTCCCCAACGTACCCCTCATAGGAACTAAAGGAGGAATCAACTATCATCCGGTGTTGGTTCACCGTCAGTTTGGATACCCGATGAGACACGTCCCACGGGGTGTTCATCTGGAAGGTCTTTTCTTCAAGGAAGGAGAAAACGACAGAGCACTAAAGACGGAAATAGTGCACGCGTGGAAACACGTTCATAAGAAAGGACAAGAGTCTCTAGGAAAACCGGACTGTGTCTCGATGGAGCCTTATCTCCATTGGGTACAAACTAGAGCTCTCAATCTAAAAATGCCTTATCCTCGTTACGGAAATCTTCCGCCGAGGGAATCTGTCATGTATTTCATGACGGGAACTGAAAAGCTTTGGGTTACTCTCAACAAAGTTCAAAAGGAGAGAAGGTCTTGGAAGAACAAGTACCGCACCCTCGACATAGAGTGCATCAAAATACAGCAATTACTAAAAGAAAAGGACGCTCTGATTGAAATTTTGGAGCGACATGCAGTGGATAATCAAGATGACCAAAGGAATTTGCTCGCTCCTTTCACCTGGAAAAGGAATGACAACCCGACAACGGCCCAAGAGCCCCGGTCAAAGAAAAGGAAGATACCAGAATCAGCACCCGAGTTCTCTCGGGACCCATTAGCTTAGGTTTCTGTTTCTGCACCTTGTAATCTACTGTATTTCCATTTCTGTAATCCTTTTAATTTCAATAAAAAGGGGTTTCCCCACCGTTTGATATTTGCAATCTAATTGTCGAAGTTTATTTTGATTAAACCAATTAATATAATCATTGCATTCATCATTCTCACATCACGTATTCTTCTTCCCTACGAATCTCACGTTTGTGTCTCGGTTCTAGAGTCAAACTGTCTCATTCGTACAATACTCGGGCCAATCGTCAGAAAAAGATAGATGATCTTGAGGAAGAAAACAGAGAGTTGAAAGAAGAGATCGACGCTCTGAGAGAGGATATGAGAAAGCTTCGTAACGACATGCAAGCCATGGCAGAAGCTCAGCTACAAAGGACGGTGATCTCAGAGATCACCTCAACGCCCATAGTGGAGAAATATGATCCTAGGTATCAAATGCCGAAAGATCGTCCTTGGGGCATGCCTGTTAACTATATCCCGGAAGGATATGTTCCGCCGATCACTGAAGATCGGGGAATCACAGCAGAAGCCACTGGGCCTGAAGGTTACAAACTTCGGGAAAGCGAAGATGCCAGAGGCATACTAAAGACTCCTGAAGGTTACAAACTTCGGGAAACGCCAAGATTCGCTGCCATAGTCACGGTACCACCCCCTGTGGTGCACACTGTCCCGGAAGGACATATTCCACAAATACCTTCTAGTAAAAAGGAAACTATGTTTGACCGAATGGATGAATTCCAGGAACAGTTCTTAGAAATGCAGAAGGAACTGCAAGCCATTCGCGGTCAAGATCTATTTGGAAAGGACGCCGCAGACCTTTGTCTGGTCCCCAATGTGAAAGTTCCGCACAAGTTCCAATTGCCCAACTTTGAAAAGTACAAGGGTAACTCTTGCCCTCAGAGCCATCTGGTGATGTACGCTCGGCAGATGTCAGCTCAGACGGAGAATTAGGACCTACTGATTCACTACTTCCAGGATAGTTTAACCGGTGCCGCACTCAAATGGTACATGGGTTTAAACCGTGCCACAATCAGCACATTCAGAGATCTAGGCACTGCCTTCATCCAACAATACAAATACAATTTGGACATGGCACCCGACAGAGATCAACTCAGATCGATGTCGCAAAAGGACAAGGAAACCTTAAAGGAGTATGCTCAAAGGTGGCGTGAGAATGCCGCTCAAATTTGTCCAACTCTTGAGGAAAAAGAGATGACAAAGATCTTCTTAAAAACCTTAAGCTCATTTTAATATGACCGAATGATTGCCAGTGCACCCAGTGATTTCACCGAGATGGTCGGCATGGGCGTACGTCTTGAGGAAGCCGTCCGAGAAGGACGTTTGGTAAAAGACACTGGATCGACGAGCGGTACTAAAAAATACGGTAGTGCTCTCCCTAAGAAAAAAGAGCAAGATATTGGGAATATCTCTCTCAGAAAGCAAAGGCGACGTTATCAACCGGTAGCAGCTGTAACTCCTGCTATCAGCATCGCACCTACGTATCAGCCTCAGGTTGCGCAAAGCCAACCTGATCAGCAAAGGACACAACAGTCTCTTCAGCAGGCTCGTCCTCAATACAACAACAACCGTACAACACGACCATCAGGGTTTGATCTTATACCCATGTTGTACGCAGAACTATTTCCGTTACTACTGGCTAAGGGGCACATTCAGACTAAGTCTCCTCTTACAGTATCGGAAAATCCGCCTTTTTGGTTTAAGGTGGATCAGACATGCCCTTATCATCAAGGAGGACCAGGGCATAACATAGAGAACTGTCTCAATTTCAAATCTGACGTGCAAAAGCTTGTTAGGAGCGGGCTCTTATTTTTCAAAGATACGAATCTCAATTTTCTCACAAACCCGCTGCCTCAACATGAGAAAGCTGCAGTCAACTTGATTGAGAAGGAATTTAACAATGTTTACCAAATTCACGATGTACTCTTGTTGAAAACCAATTTGGTCAAGATGCATTTTAGACAGAGTGGGTACGGCCACGTACTACCTCATAATTATCACCAGTGTGATATCTGCTCTAAGAGTAATAGAGGATGTTCTGTAGTGTGAGCAGCTCTACAGGAACAGATGGATCTCGGATGGATCCAAGAGCACCGAGTTCGTGAAGTTAACATGGTCTATACGAATTCCAACATCATTCAAAACCACGACATCTATGCAATGAATGTCAACTTGGTGGCGATGCATTCAAGGCAAAGCCAGTATCATAATCTGCCACGGCACGATTACAGTTCTTGTCTGACTTGCTCGGTAAACAAACAGGGATGCTCTTTCATACAGGAGGCCCTCCAGCGTCAGATGGATCTTGGATGGATCCAAGACTACCATGATAGGAACCCTTATCAGATCAACATGGTTCAGATCTTTGATATTCGCGTGATGAATACCAACCTGGTAGAGTTACATACTGAGCAGGTCTGACTCGGATTCTTAATATCACACGACTATCAAAGCTATAAAGCGGGTTGCAAAAACGATCGAGGTTGTACCCTTGTCCAGGAGGCACTTCAGCACTTGTTAAATCACTGGTGGATGCCAATTTATATGGATGAAGATACTCAGCAAATTAGTATCAATAACAGAAACCCCACTCGACGTCAGAGTCAAGATGTCCGATCTGTGGAAGCTAACCTAGTGAGGTTACATTGTATTCAAAGTGGGCGTGGCCAGGTGCCACCACACAATTATGACCGTTGTAGCATCTGTTCGGAAAGTAACCAAGGGTGTTACCTTGTGAGAGCAGCTCTTCAGGGTCAGGTAGATCGTGGAGAGATTCGTCCATATCCGGGTTCTGGACCCATCAACTGGGCGCCGGACTACCTTGCCGATCAAGTTGAGGATGTTATCATGATCGCTGGTTATCACAGGACCAGGGATGTTTTTGCCATCATCCCTCTACTTGACGAATCTAAAGTTCCCAACCGAGAACGGATCGAGATTACTTACGATGGTCAGAAAAATCAGAGGGCTCCCGTAGTCATCTATCTGCCGGGACCACTACCATATGAATAAGCTAAGGCAATCCCTTATAAATACGGTGCAACGACAATTGAAAATGGAAAGGAAATTCCATTACCCTCCGTTGTGAATATTGCAGACATCAGTCGTGTAACACGGAGTGGTAGAATCTTCAACCGAGGGGTTAGGGAAGCTAACAAAGAAAAGGAACTTCAGACGGAAACTCCTGATCTACCAGTCGGTCAATCCAGTAATCCCGACCTTTCGAAAAATAATGATGAGATGCTGAAGCTCGTCCAAAGGAGTGAATACAACATTGTCGATCAACTGTTACAAACTCCTTCAAAGATCTCGGTATTATCATTATTACTCAGTTCAGAAGCCCACAGGGAGGCTCTACAGAAAGTCTTGGAGCAAGCTTTTGTGGAACAGGATTTAACGATTAGATAGTTCGATAATATTGTCTCTAACATCACTACCTCCAATAATTTGGGATTTAGTGATGAGGAGTTACCCGAAGAGGGTCGCCGTCATAACATGGCGCTCAACATTACAGTTAACTGCCAGGACGATGCTTTAGCCAGCGTACTGGTAGACACAGGGTCAGCCCTGAATGTTATGCCGAAGTCCACTTTGATGCAATTATTATTCAAAGGCCCTCCGATGAGAATCAGCGAGGTCGTCGTCAAAGCGTTCGACGGATCCAGAAAAACAGTTATCGGCGAAGTTGATCTTCCTATAACTATCGATCCTCATACTTTCCAAGTCACTTTCCAGGTCATGGACATCCGGGAAATGTACAGTTGTTTATTAGGAAGACCTTGGATACATCAGGCTGGGGCGGTTACTTCCACCTCCACCAAAAGCTAATGTTCGTCCAGAACGGCCAACTCGTCACAGTCTGCAGGGAGCAGGCCTTGCTGGTGAGTAACTTGTCATCATCTGCTGGTATAGAACCCGAGGAGGTTATTGGAACTCAGTTCCAAGCACTGTCGGTGAGCAAGAACAATCAGTTCAAAGGAGGGACCTCGATTTCCTCATACAACGATGCTTTCAAAGCGGTCGAGAGTCCCGATACGACAGGATGGGGACAGCTTGTCATTCCTACTGGCAATACAACAAAGAAGGGTCTTGGTTTTTCTGCAACCTGTACCCGGACAGCTGCCAACGATGAAAGTCTTCATCCCCTTCAAAACTTCTTCCACAGTGGAGGTTTCCTTCACCCAGTGTCTCAAGCAGTACATGCTATCAATGAGGAAGATCCCTCTGACACAGATGAAGAATGGAAGTCCTACCTTAACGAGGACGATTATATGTCTCAGGAAGAGGTGCCTATACCATTTTTCTATCCCGCACAGAGTCCGAGATTTATACCACGGTCAGATGTCGAAATGATATATGGAGATTGTGATCCGGAAGGATGTCGTGCTCTGCCAAATTCATTAGAGGAGGACACTCTGATGAAAGACAATTTTGACTACACCTACTATGGCCCAATGGATGGTCTGCCAATGTGGCAGCCCTACCCAGGAAACTTGGGGCAAGAGAGTCAGCCGAACAATGAAAATCAGCTGACCGTCATTGAACAGAATACCTGTGTCCCCACCATGTCATGGGATCAACATTCAGGTCATTCAGAAACTACTCAACATGACAATGAATTTACAACATTTACCGGACTAGAATTCATCAACTATGCTTTTCCCGAGGTCAACGTCATCGAGAGGGATGACTCCTCCAGTTCGAAAGAAGTGTGGGACACCTTGGGACAACCGAGTGGAAAATACGACTATATGGTCAAGTACACCACTCCCGAAAGCTCTCGTATCAGGCTCGAAGATATCTAGCCAACTGGATGGGGAGATATAGTTGAGAGCACAAATGCTATGCAAAATACAACAGAGGAATCCTCCTACGACAATTTTGCCTGAGAGACAGATTCCAATGATCCTGCTCCACCAGAAATCAGCGTCATTTCTGAAGACAAATCAAGGAAGGTGCCAGAATTTGTGATTCACCGAGGAGTTCGCCGCCAATGGGTTGTTGTCGATGTTCCGAAGGTCGTTCATCAGTCAAAGTAATTGCCATCTTTAACCTTTCACCCTGCCCAGGTGAAACGGATGTTTTGATAGGGCTCACTTTCTGTAAATTTTCCCTCTTCGTTTAGCCCAAAGCGACAGAGTTTTGTTTTATAGGGCTGTAGTTTCAAGAATCGACTTGTTCATTAATAAAATAATGTCGTTCTGTAATTTCCGCATTAATTGCTGTTTTCTCTTTTCGCTTTTCTCAGAAAATGGTAATCCTAAAAAACAATTAAAAATAAAAACAAGCAGTAATAAAAAAAATACACTGCACACACTCGCATTTTCTCTATCTCTTCTAAACACGAATCCTCACGTCATGAAGATTGCTTGTTTTAAACCCAGTTGAAACATACGATCCGATGCCTTCTCCCGACTTTGGGTTCCCGATATTTGGGGCTGAAGAAGAAGTTGACAACGAAATTCTAGAAGAGATCTCTCGACTACTCAGACAGGAGGAAAGGTCCATTGAACCTCACAAAGAGCCATTGGAAACGATCAATGTGGGTTCGGAAAAAGAGAGGAAAGAAATCAGGATTGGGGCACTGCTCAGTCCAACTGCCAGAGAGGGTTTAATAAAGCTTCTCAAAGAATTCCCCGATGTATTCGCTTGGTTCTATCAGGACATGCCAGGGTTGGATACCAGCATCGTGGAACATCACTTACCGTTGAGATCGGAATGTCCGCCAGTAAAGCAGAGGTTGAGATGGACTCACCCAGACATGGCCATCAAAATCAAAGAGGAGGTACAGAAACAGATTGATGCGGGTTTCCTCGCCACGTCAGAATATCCTCAATGGTTAGCCAATATCGTACCCGTTCCGAAAAAGGATGGAAAGGTTAGAATGTGTGTCGACTACCGAGATCTGAACAAGGCTAGTCCAAAGGACGACTTTCCTTTACCACACATTGACATGCTGGTAGACGGTACAACAAAGTTCAAAGTCTTCTCCTTCATGGATGGATTCTCATTCTATAATCAGATCGAAATGGCGCCGAAATACATGGAGAAAACTTCGTTCATTACCCCATGGGGTACCTTTTGTTACAAGTTGATGCCGTTCGGTTTAAAGAACGCCGGGGCAACCTATCAAAGGGCCATGACAACTCTTTTTCATGACATGATACGCAGAGAGATAGAGGTATATGTCGATGACATGATTGCAAAATCTAAGATAGAAGAGGAGCATGTGACCCACCTGTCAAAACTATTCGAGCGTTTGCAAAAGTACAAACTCCGCTTAAATCCCAACAAGTGCACCTTCGGTGTCCGTTCAGGGAAATTACTAGGGTTCATCGTCAGCCAGAAAGGAATTGAGGTTGATCCTGACAAGGTCAAGGCCATTCAAGAAATGCCTTCTCCGAAAACTAAAAAACAAGTCAGGGGATTCCTGGGACGTTTGAACTACATCTCCAGATTCATATTCCTCATGACCGCGACATGTGCGCCGATTTTCAAGTTACTAAAAAAGAATCAGGATTGCGTTTGGTCAGAAGATTGCCAAATCGCCTTCGACAGTATCAAGGAATATCTATTGAATCCTCCGATTCTATCACCTCCAGTGGAAGGAAGACCACTGATCATCTACCTCACCGTCTTGGAAGACTCAATGGGATGTGTACTTGGCCAACAAGACGAAACCAAACAGAAAGAGTATGCCATTTACTATTGACCAACCTCCTATGGTATAATCTTCCTAATAGATTGTGCTACGATTGCTTAACATAGCGCTAAATTGGTCCCGAATCTATTCATTGACTCTAAAATTAAACTAACATTTTTATTGTGCTAACTTTACTTTGTGCACTTTTATTTCTTCCTCTTTATTTTTATGCCTTTATTTTGAGCATTACATTTCATATTGTTTATGTTTATTCTTCTTTTTCCTTTGTCCACTTGGGTATTTTCTTTTTCTTTTAAAGACATTAATAAAGGAAAAATCCTAAAAAATTTGGTTCCCTAATCTTTGGACTAATGGCCACTATCCTTAGCTTGACTTGTAGTTTGACTTTTGGACATATGGACTTTGGTTACTTTTCCCTATGCTATTGGATTGTTCGAGACCTTGGTTCATTCATCTGATACTTGAGACCTTTGGTTGACTTTTGAAGACTTGGCTCTGATACATAGCTTTGACCTTATGGCTTAAGTTCTTCTTTCATCTGATGTTTGTCTTATTCTATGCTTACTTGTTGCTTGTGGCTTAAGCCAAAGGAAGGGAATGTTTGCTTGATTCTTTTCAAATGCTTGCTTATCCTGGTTAGTTCACAATATGCACACATGGCTTCCTCTTGGGCTACTTTACAATGAGGCCATTTATTTCTTACTATTTACTTTATGCAATTAGGATAGTCTCTTCATCTCCCCCCTTCTTTAATTTTCAAAATCTTCTTCCTTTTTCAAAATCTTCTTATTTTCAAACTTGAACCACTTTCTCAATAAACCTTGACTTTGTCAAGTGATTTTCAAAACTTTTTTCTTAAATAAATGCTAAGACATCTTAAGCATATCAAAAAAATTTCAAAAGACTTAAAAAACACAAAAATCATTATAATCTTTTGTGCCTTTGTGCACCTTTTCCTTTTAAAAATTTTCTTAAAGATAGTCATTAGTTGTGTTCTTGTAGTGATGCAACTCCTATACTTCCACAATAATGTAGAGAAGTGGTGACATTTTCCACTTAGATGTTGAGTGATAGATTTGTTGATTTCAATCCAAGATCTTCCATCTCAAGATGTCCTTCCTCATTAATTGTGGGTAGTAAGTTGAGTTTTCCACTCGAATACGATGAAATGTTCATTCATTTAAAATTAATCAAAACAAACATTTTTAATTTGTATTACGAACTACAAGGTTTTGATCCTCCGTTGCACTTTGTTGGTACGTAGGCACGAAGCTCAGGAAGTCTTGTCAAACAAAAATCTTAAAAAAAAACATTTCCTTTTCTCATCTCCCCAATATTTTGCAAACAACACCTTTTTTAAGTCAAACACGGATTTTCAAGAGGTTCTTATAGAGTACTATAGATGTGAGGGGTGCTAACATCTTCCCTTCTCATAACCAACCCTTGTACCCTTATCTTTTTGTTTTATTAGTTTTGTTTTAAAACTTCTATGGATTTTATTCGTTCTTTTCCCATTCCTTTGGAAACAATAAAGAGCGGTAGTGACTCTTGCTTTGTGAGTTAAATTAATTAATAGCTTAATCTCCATTTTCACCGCTACACCTACCATTCAACACATTTTGTTCCGGTACAACCTTCTTAAATTGCTTCAAAGATGAAAATCCCATTCCCACCTTAAATAAGAATTATTTTCTATGTTTTTCATCTTTATTAAAACTTATCACTGCAGGCCTAACATCAGCACTATCATCATCTTCCCCACTATCAAGCTCATCAGTCATGTAATCATCTTCTATGACACGTTTCCTATCCATCTCAGCTGTAGTAAAACCCATATTTTTCCCTTGACCTATACCAGCACCATCAGCAGGCTCTCTTCTAGACTCACCATTATCCACTCCATTGTTTGACCCTTCACCTATGTCTTCATCAAAATCGGTCATTCTCTTTTCTTCACTATCTTCAAAGTGTATATTATCCAAAGAGTCTTCAAATGATTCACTGTCCTCAACACCCTCATTTTCCTCAACATATTCATGCCCTTTTTGTTTCTCTATTAACCTCTCCATATAAGTCTTCTCACCACTTGATAATCTTGGCTCTGTATATATCTCAACATCACACTTACTCTTCTCAGCACACAAAGCTAATATTGTTGCATCCTCATCATTAAATAAGGGTTTTATATCCTTTTTAAGACAACCATGTTCAGCCTTCCACCACATTTTCACATCATCAATGTTAAAGGAAGATTCCATCCCCTTAATTAAGTCACATGCTTCAAAGTATGACAAAAAATCAGAGTCTTGCCCACTTATAGCATCAACATTCCCCCTTCATATCTTAACCTTACATCCTTTACAAATGACCCTTTGGTATAAAATACAACCTTAAATAACCTCATATCCTGTACATTACAAAATTAAACAAGGGTAAAATCAGACATTACCTACATAGTCAAAGCAAAAACCCTAGATGTTTACAGTCAACATAACAAGTACTCAAATATGTATAGTTTTCAAAACAAGTGGGGCACAAAACATACATGCAATATTCGAAAGCAATAAACAATATAAGTGGGACACAAAACATACATACAATATTCAAAAGCACATGTGGGACTAACCTTAATGTTAGGACCGCCGGCAACGAATACAAGCTTCGTCAATGTTGGGACCACAAGTTATGAAATACGAATGGAGTTTTGGAGAGAGGGACCACAATCTTCTTTGGTGCTTCGTCAGTGAGTCTTCAAGCGTCTTTAAAAGGTAATAGAGTGAAAGTGAATTAGGGATTTTCTTCTGATTAAGGTTTTTTTTATCAAGATGAGCCATGTAATTTTACACCTGGCATGCCACGTAAATAAATTAAATACATCTAAAAGAACTTAATTATTTAATCCATCTGTCTTGCCACTTAAGCAGCCGTTAGTTGTATTTGACGTTAGGGATCGGTTGTTCAGACGAAATTTTTTGAAGGGACGCTTTCTTGATGAAAATTTTTGGAGGGACTAAAACGAAATCTGTAATATTTAGAGGGACCAAAAACTTATTTAGCCATTATTATTATTATTATTATTATTATTATTATTATTATTATTATTATATATAGAGAGAGAGTTAGTTATAAAATTACGATTATCTCGCATAGTTTGTTAAATATATAAAATTGTATTAGAAATAATTTGTTATCCTTACCGTCTATATAAACATTTGTCTCTCCTATATTTGAATTAACGATTAATATCAATTCTTTCCCTTTCATATCGGAACTTTTTGAAAAACCCCTGGTAAAAAAAATTTTGATAAATTTTCCTAACATTTGAAGATTCTCTCAATTTTAACCTTCATCACATCCAGTCATCAAAAAAGCTGACGTGATAGTTTTTTTTGGGACCACAGGCAACCAATGCAAGCTTTGTCAATGTTGGGACCCCAAGTTATGAAATACGAATGGAGTTTTGGAAAGAGGGACCACAAGCTTCGTCCGTGCTTCGTCAGTGAGTCTTCAAGCATCTTCAAAAGGGAATAGAGTGAAAGTGAAGTGAATTAGGGATTTTCTTCTGATTAGGGGTTTTTTATGAAGATGAGCCATGTAATTTTACACCTGGCATGCCACGTAAATAAATGAAATTCATCTCAGTAAAAAATATAAATTATTTAATTCATCTGTCTTGTCAAATAAGCAGCCGTTAGTTGTATTTGACGTTAAGGATCAGTTGTTCAGATGGAAAATTTTGAAAGGACGTTTTCTTGAAGGAAAATTTTGGAGGGACTGAAACGAAATTTATAATAATTAGAGGGACCAAAAACTTATTTATTCCTTATTATTATTATTATTATTATTATTATTATTATTATTATTATTATTATTATTATTATGTTAAAAAATTACAATTATTTCACATAGTTTGTTAAATATATAAAATTGTATTAGAAATAATTTGTTATCCTTATCGTCTGTATAAACATCTGTCTCTCCTATATTTGAATTAAGGGTTAATATCTATTCTCCCTCTGTTATATAGGTATTTTTGGATAATCCCCCTTTAAAAAAAAGTTTGATAAATTTCCCTAACATTTGAAGATTCTCTCAATTTTGACATTCATCACATCCAGTCATCAAAAAAGCCGACGTGACAGTTTTTTTAAAATTTTTTTTACTGATGTGGATGGGTAAGTTGATTTTTATTTAAATGTATTATTATTTTTAATGCCATGTTGGCATTTTATTTTATATTAATTTTTTGTTTCTGTTAGAAAACATGTTAAATACTAAAAAATTAGTGGAGATGGGAGTTGAACCCACAACCATTTGCTTTTTATTTTAATTTATTATTATTTTTAATGCCATGTGTCATACCCCAAATTTTACCCCTTTAGATGTCATCATCATTTACATGAGCATCGTAGGTGAATCATCTTTGCATAGCTAACCAAACTATCAAGCTCTGTGGTTTTGTGGAATTAGGGTTTTGCACAAGAAAGGGGGAGCTCTGATTGATCAAGATTTGAGAGAGAGATCATCAAAATAAGTCCTCATACACTTCAAGGATTCCTAAGGTAGTTTTTAGTTCTACACAACTCATTTCAAGGGCTTCTTAAGTGAAGGGGAGATGTTTTGAATTCATCTGATCAAAAAGTCAACTTAGGCTCCAAAAAGTCAGCCTTTGAGTTTTTTGGTCAACCATGAACATTTCAAGTCATATTCCATGATCTCGTGTAGTTGGATCAAGAAAAATCAAGGTGGCACAATAAAACCAGAGGATTTAAAAAAATTAGGGTTTTGGAGGAATTTCACTAAGTGTGGAAATCATGGTTTTTGGATATCTTGCAAGGAACATATCTCACTCATTATTAATCCAAATGAAGCAAACTTGTACTCATTTTAAAGGTGACATTCCATACTAAAAGTTTGTAGAAGAAGTCAAGATCAAAAGACAAAAGGATTTGAAGTTATAAGCGATCAAAGTTGGAAGAAATCATGATTGGTGTTCATACTTAGAAAATTTCTAAGTCCCAAAAATTCAGGTTTTTTTCACCAAGTTTGAGCCAAGTTTTCGTGAGTTTCTTGACCTCAAATCAAAATTCCTTAAACATGAAAGTTATTCTTTGTTCTTCAAGCTTTTCAAGCACATCAAGAACTCTCCATTTAGATTAACCAATCTCAAGTTATGTTGCTTCAAAAGTGGTGTTTCAATGTTGTCAAAATCCATGACTTATAATATTTTAAAGTTTCTTTTGGGGACATATTGGTGGACATGGTTTTAATCCAACTTTCTCAACCATCCAAGTCCTAATTCAAGATGTTTTCCACATGAAAGTTATTCTATGATCTCCCTACTTTGCATTGAACCAAAAATCTCATGAGTTGGAGTAAAGTTCATCAAGTTTTGATTGCTTAAAGTAAGCTATATGGATAATGATCATGCATAATTTTTGGTATGTTTTCATGTATCATTTCTTTTCCTTCATGCAGCAACAATACCAAAAGGAGGGGCCACGTTGGAAAGGTTTTCTCTACTTGTCCTTTAATATTAAAGAACTCCATCCATAAGGACATGTTTTTCTTCTTGGGTCACTTTGTTGAAAGGCTACAGCATGAAAAATGGAATCTACTAGTGCTATGAAAAGTAGTTTGAACAACTTTTGAGAAAAACCAGGAAAATAAGCCGGAAAAGCCAAGATTTTGGGAGACTTAAAAAAAGAAACACGCAAAGAAAAGGGATTGGACATAAGGAAGAGACTTCACTTGTACTTGAGGATTTGGTGAGGTACTAAAAAGGGACAAGGCACCAAGAGATTGTTTTGGATACAGTTTTGTTAAAACCACATTTTTTGACTGCATAAGAGGTCACTCTCCTTCATAACAGGTGGCAAGAAAGATAACCATGCTCATTTTTTCTTCTTCCAACAAATACACTTGTAAAGCAACATTACCACCACTTTCATTTGGTTTTGATGTGCTTAAAAACATTGCCTTTCATTTTTTGATTTGATGCACTTAAAACAACGCCACTCTCATTTGATCTTGGCTGCACTTAAAACATTTCCACTCATTTGGTTTACTGCACTAAAAACCCCTCCACTATTATTTTCTTCACAAAAAAAATTGCAGCATCAAACTCCATACTAAACTCACCTCGACTATCGTTTTTCTCCATTCAAACAACTTTGGTTCATGCACCATCGTCAGCTACACAGCCATACTCACCATCGACAACTTTGCAGCAACATTGTGGTGTTTCCCTATTCAATAATTTACTTTGACGATCACGACGCTTTCGACTCTACCACAGCGTTCGCACGTCACAAGCAAAGGTATCTGTATCTTTTCTCAGCATTTTAATTCTCCATGTTTATTATTATTGTGCTTTCATGAGAATGACATCTTGCTTTTTGTATGGGTCGTAAATTAGTACTTGTTTGTCACCCTCAGTATGTATATCACGTTGTTGTTACGATGTTTCATGTCGGTTGTATGTGTGTAGTATTCCATATCAGTATATGTTCTATGTCGTCATGTTGTTTATCATGTGAGTGTCGACGTGAAAGGCTTACAGCTTTTCGTTTTCTTTGATCATGCGCGGGTGTGGCTTGTGTTGTTATATGATATTGTTGTTTGGTTTTAAGAAGAAGAGAAGAATTTACTGTTTGAGTGCATGCATGAATCGGAGGAATAATGAAGAGTACATGAGGCGTGGATTGTCGTTTTCTTTAACACCCATATCCTTTTGGAATGAGGTTTTATTTTTTTAAAATCTGTTTTTGTTAAGATCAGATTCATCTGGGCTTAATGTTGTTTGGCCGATAGGGTTTAGAATTCATGATGATGGGCTCACCACATCAAACCACCTGGCCATTTCACCCCCCACCCTTTCATCTTGTTTCCATACTTTTCCTTTTTTTAATTAATTAATTTTATTATTTTAATATGCAGATTTTTTTTATAAATTGTTAAATTTGTTTCTTAAATCTTTAGCTTCAATTTAGGAACATTTTTCATTATTTAGTTCACTTGTTAATTATTAAAAAATGTCAAACTCAAAATTTTTTGGATTAATCTTGAAATTTTTTAAATTATGTTTAGGATGCAAATATTTAGGGTTTATTCGTGACCATTTAATTTCTACTATTTTCTTGGACTTCTAACTTATGTGACTTGTTTGCTTTCATATTCTGAGTTGTTGTCCTCGTTTAATTCTTGAAACTCGCCTTATATTCAAAGTTGTTACTCGTTGTGATCTTGGATACTTTGTTTCATTGAGTTCATGTTGGTCATATACCTTGATTTTTTACTTTATACCTGTGTTGTCATTCTGTACATAAACTTAACCTTGACACTCGAGGACTTTTCTCGTTTTGGTTACAAGTCCCACAAATCCAAAGGAAAGTTATCATGTTGACTTATAAGTCATTTTCTGAGATAGTTTAGACCTTTCCCTTTTCACTTCCATGAACTTATTAGGATAAACTCCCTTGGCCTTATTAGAGCCACTTTGTTTTATAACTCAGAGATAGGTTTGGAGTTTTTGAACTCCATGTGGGTACCATTATGATGTGTACTCATTTCCCCCTTTTTGACTTTGTTTAAAGTCAACCTTTAGGTTTTCCTTTCAATGTAGACTTAGAGAGTTTTTTTAACTCTATGTGAGTATCATGATTGTGAATACTCACTTCCCCTTGGAACCTTGACCATAGTCAAGATTTCCTCATCCCTAGTTAGGTGAACTACGGAGGCTCTGATACCTCATTCCTAGTCAGGATACGTAGGCACAAGATGCGATATCTTGTCGATCCCTCTAACCCACTAACAACTAATAACTAACCTCCCTTATTTCACGCCGTCGCGCGACCGGGACTAGTTTACCTTTTCCATTATCCTAGCCTTAGGATTGGAGTCGCCGCACTCCATGTAAGTGTCATAGTTATGAACACTTACTTCCGTCTGGAACCTTGATCATTATCATGTGTTCTTCACCCTTAGTTAGGTGACCTACGAATGCTCTGATTCCATCCTAGTCAGGATACGTAGGCACGAGATGCGACGTCTTGGTGAGCATACTTAGTGTATATACCCTTAGGTCTTTACCTTAGCGCAGTTCCCTTAGCAAGCAAACAATAACATAACACAAATACTAACAAGAGGTTCCAGTAGATTACTACAGATACTTAGGATGGTAACACCTTCCCTAGGTATAACCAACCCTCGAACCTTAGATCTCTTGCATTGTTCTTACATTGCAATTAGGGTTTCCGATCTTTTCCCTTCCCTTTGGATAAATCAAAGCTAGATGGTGAATTTCAAAGATGTGTGATTCAAGTTAATTAATAGCTTGATATCCAATTCTCACGCAACAGAAATGACGACTTCACTGGGGAATAGAACGCCCCTAAGAGGGTTAAGTCCACCTTGTTTTGAATTTGTGTTATTTTTTATGTTTTCTTGCCTGTATACTTGTATATTTGTATCTGCTTGGGTTTTTCTGTGTGCAGGGTTGCTACTTTGAGTGGTGAGGATATGTCCTATACCCGGACTTGAGTGCACCTATGATAGGAATGTGGTATATTCAAGGAGACTTTGAGGGTGTTGATTCCCGAAAAAAGTAGACTTGAGAAACCACCACTCAGTTGAGGCCCTATTGAGAGTTAGTCATGTTAAATGAGTCTATTCGTGAAAATGTTACTACTCTCGACCTAGGAGCCCATGACACTGATGACCATTAGTCACCTTTAACCCCACTTGGCCTTTTAGGATATAGTGCGATGGCTATGAGGAAATCGATTCCCAAAATAGTTGATACGCGATACTACACTCGGACGAGACTCTCTTGAGAATATTATTGACTACCGAGTCATTCGGGAAATCGATAATATCTGAAAGATGGGTTGTTGACTCTGGGAACTTTTTAGAACCCTGTTCTGCAGATCAAGAACCCTTAGTGCACACCTATTGGGATGGGTAGACCATGGCTCCATGCTTGTGATCTTCAAACCTAGGCCCTTGTTTGTTGCCTGTACATATGTGTGAATATGTGAATACCTGTATATGTGTGTTTATGCATTCATTCACTCATGCTTCCATGGGCATTCCTTTTCAAAAAGGGTCTTCATAAACTTAGAGATTTAGTTGCAAACATCTTCTCTCTAGTAGTTGATTCAGAAATAATTTCATCAGCCAGTTTCCCTGTGTAAGACGCATGTTTGTTTCTTCGCAGAAGTTGTTGAAGAATGGCTGAGTAGAATTAGGAGATTGAATGAGTTAGTGGTGAGTTGGAAGCCCTACGAGGGAACGTAGGACAAATTATGGAGATGTTGCAGGCTATACGTGTAAACATGGACACTCAGACCACCGTGGTTTCTGAAACCGTCAACACGGTAATGGATCCTATACCTGTAACTGTTGCTAGTTTACCTCCTTATGGTCCTCCCTTTGGGTTTGTACCACCACCGTTTATAGTGCAAACTACTCAACAGTTGTCTCAACAGACAGTTCCTTTGACTTTTGAGGTTCCTCAAGAAGTTCGTACCTCTGTACCAGCTATCATGCAAACACCAGTACAACCTTACTTCCATGACGCGCGTCAAGTCCATAACATCCCAAAAATGCCTGAAGAGGGGGATAAGCGACATGAAAAGCTGAGGGAAAATATGGAAACTATCGAGAAGACGCTGAGAGCCATAGAAGGCAATGAAATATTTGGCGCTGATGTAAAGAAGATGAGTTTGGTATCTGGGTTGGTCATTCCACCAAAGTTTAAGACTCTGAGTTTTGACCAATACGAAGGTGCTACTTGTCCAAGAACCCATCTGATCTTGTATTACATAAGGATGACCGCATACGTTGACAACGACAAGCTGATGATTCATTGTTTTTAGGATAGCTTGAAGGGTGCTTCTGCCAAATGGTACCTAAATCTGGATCAATCCCATATCCGCAGTTTCCAAGACTTGTCAGATGCCTTCATTAAGCACTACAAGTAAAATATGGATCTCACTCCAGACAGAAGACAACTCTTGAGTATGTCTCAGAAGGACTCCGAGTCGTTTAAGGAATACGCTCAACGTTGGAGAGAAACGGCTTCGCAAGTAGAGCCACCTTTAACTGAAAATGAGTTAACTGACTGGTTTGTCGACACTGTGAGGCCAGAATTTTACGAAAGGATGATCAGTAGTGTGACTGCTAATTTTTCCGATATTGTGGTTGTGGGGGTTAAAGTAGAGCTTGGTCTGAAGACTGGGAAAATGAACAAGGGAGCTGGTAGTTCAAACAATGATACTAAGAAATCCTCCAACAATTTTCACAAGAAAAGGGAAGAAGGGACCAATGGCGTGATAACTGACAGAAAGAAGAAAAACCAGCCTTGGAAACGTCAGCAACAACAGCAAGTTTATATTCAGCATCCTGTCTATCCTGTTCAGCAACCTTATATGGCCGCCGTCGCGCCCATATTCAATAACCAAGCTTCTGTTTACCAGGCGGCTCATCAATCGCGAATCTATCAACGATCGCCTAACGCTCCTGCTTATCAGCAATGGACTCAAGCTTCTCGTCAGAACGCTCCAAGTAGAAGACATGGTGGTAGGCCTCCTACTCCTCCCATTCCTATGACGTACAAAGAGTTATATCCTTCTTTGGTGCAACACAGATTAATAACTACAAGGTCGTTGGGCCCACCTCCTGATCTACTTCCTCCTTCTTACAATCCCAATGCTCACTGTGCGTTCCATGAAGGTGCACCAGGTCATAATTTGGAAGATTGTTTTGCTTTGAAGCATATTGTGAGGGATTTGGTGGAGAGAAAGATTTTGTCTTTTGATAATTCTCAACCTAACATTAGAAGCAATCCTTTGCCCACCCATGGGGCAGTTAATGCTGTGGAGGAAGCATATGGTGAGACGTTGATCTTGGATGTTGATGAGATCAAAACTCCGCTTCAAGACTTTCGTGCAAAATTGATAAAGGCTGGTTTGATCATGGATCGTCATTCTGAAGGAGAAGTTTGTAATGTCAACCCCAAGGGATATTTATTGGTGCAGAAGGACACTCAGAGTCAAACCGACGATGGCTTCCTACAAGTGTATAGCAAGTTGAAGATGGATTAGGTGTCTGTGGTTGAGCTCCTCCTTGATTTTCTGTATTTGATTTCCCTAAAGCTGGCAACATATTTGTTTGCTTCAGCCTTCGTTGTAATTTCTATTTGTATTTGGTGATATTGTTTGTAAAGACTGTCGGCTTTGGTTAGAAATTGTAATCTTTAATGAATGAAGTTTTCTGTTGAAACTATTGTTAATGTTTACAATTATTTTTGAGTTTTTGAGACCTTTTTAGCTTGCATTTGCATTGCATGTGCATGTCATTACATTTGCATTACATCTCATTTCTCAGCCTTGAGTTTCATCTTCTTTCTCTTATCTCTAGAAGGATACCCAACACGCATTCTGGACACATGGTGACGACGAACAAGATTTTGAAAGGTCAGATAGCCTTGAAGGAGGAGATCAGAGTCCTCAAAGGTCGGATGAACTGGGTCTTGGAGACTTTGCAAAACTTGATGAAGAAAGAGGGGCATCATTACCCTGTTGCACCCGGAGAAGTTATCATTTCACCACCTCCTATGGTTCTTCCACACCAAGGACATGCCCTTGAGGGAACTTCGCATCAACCAACATTTGGTCCTGTGCCCAAATGTTATCCTCATCAGGTGGCTACTAGGATAACATCTAAGTGTCCAGTGGTTGTTTCCCCGCAAGGTTCTCGAAGCCAGAACAAGAAGAGGTATTCTGTCAAAAGGGACAAGGCTCACTACAAGCCAATTCCTGTACCGCTGAGAAAACTATATCCACTGTTGATTCGGAACGCGTTGGTGACTCCGCGACCTCTCAACCATGTGCTAGGACCTTGACATAATGTGAACTTGACTTGTGAGTTTCACAAAGGGGCTGAAGGGCGCGACCTGGATACTTGCCTGGCGTTAGAAGCTATTTTGAAAAAGCTGATCTATGACAAGGATTTGATCCTCGAAGAAGATCACCTAGAAGTTGAATGCAAATATCGTATTGGGACAATGGGGCATCCAGTTGAAGAGTGCAAGGATTTCGTAGTGAGATTGCTAAGCTTGTTGGAGCTGCTGAAACCTCAAGAAGGTAAGCCAAATGCTGATGCCTCGATTCCCAAGGCAAGAGACAAAGGACCTGTGAAACCTCTCAAGGTTCTGTACCATAAGGAGCAAGTGATCAGTGATGGAGGTGTTGTTGGTGTGGTAAAGCAGCAAGCAAAAATTAATTAAGTACCCAGTTTTGTCGTCTCCACAGAGATCGGTACGAGAAAGAATGCCGTTCAACGATCTCTACATTTCTAAGCTTGTGGTGCAAAAGTTTTGGTTTAAAAGATTTAAGGCACCAAAATTAAAGGCATAAAATATAAAGACTGAAAATATAAAGTAAAGACTGAATTATAAACGGAGCCTTGTTGGGATTGGATCTCATCAATTGATAACACATGCATTCTTCATATCATTTTATACATAAATCACTTGTTTTTCTAATATCATCACGTATCACTCACGACATACATATCCTCTCGATCCCCGCATGTTGTGAGTGATTTTGTATCGATCAATAATTGCTCTCGCACATTACCAATCAATACAAAGTATTTAAAACCTACATGAATGTTAAGCCTACATCCATTTCTGGCATCTAGACCCAACATATATTACTATAACATCCATATCAAACTAATGAGTAATTCACATACAAAGCAATGATCAGAATACGTACATATGATTAATCCTTTTTACATGCATTCAACTAATTGGCCAAATGTATGTGAATATCGTTCTTCATCACTATTATCACACATCCTCGCAATACCGCATCGATCCTACTCATGCGATTCATGCTACTAATCAACACAATACAATAAAAGATACAATGAATATCAACTCACAAAACCATGTCAAAAGTTTACTCATTGATAGATGAAAATCCAAGATCAAGGATTTGAAATAGGTTTTGTCAAGACCCACAAATAAGCAATCAAAGACAATCAACAATAGAGGATCAAAACTAGTTCACAAACATACATTAGATGAAATACATAGGGTATTAAAAGATTACATCCAAACCCCAACAAGAGATCAAAGATCTTACCTTCTCCCTCTTAGGGTTTGAGTTTCTCTCTCTCTAAAATATTCTTGAAATGAAGAGAGATAAAGTATTGATGTTAAAATTACAAGTTATATCTAAAAAATTGATGAAAAGTACTTATATAATACATTCTGAATCTGTCATGTTCGCACTGCGAACATTTATTCGCCCAGCGAACATAAAAAAAGGCACCTGATGTGCCTCAGGAACAGATAAACCGCCTCTGCGATTTTGCATAAGTTCGCAATGCGAACTTTTATTCGCAAAGCAAACATTTGCTGGAATGTTCACAATGCGAACTTTGGTGCCTTTTCTTACTGTCTCAAGTCTGGGATTATTCGCTGGGAAGTTTGCAAAGCGAACATTCGCTAGAATGTTCGCAAAGCAAACTTTCTGAAGTTTTTTCATTTCCTTTAGCAACTTGCATCTCTTTTCTTGTGTCTTACTTCTTTGATGACTTAATGCATTTTTCTGCACAATAACACACAAATTACAAGTACCAAAGGTATTTGCAATATAATTGAAGAATCACACTAGAACATGAATTAAATCTATGAAAACATGAGAATTGAGTTGAAAAGTACCAAGAAAGATGGTTCAATTTAAGTCAAAATTTTCACTTAACAAACTCTCCCCAACTAGATTTTTGCTTGTCCTCAAGCAAAGTGTTAGTTCTTGGATTGACTAGAATTTTGGTAAAACAAAGTTTGTTCAATGTTGATGTCATATGGCTGATGTCTTAACATTGGTTAATGTTATATTTTTAAGTTGTTGAAGTTTTGAAGTCTGATGTCACATGCGATGTCATGACATCAGATATGAAGTTTATTAAAACATTAAGTTTGAGATGTTTTTAGGGTTAAGCGTATTAGCTGGATTTTGGGAGAGCTGTTAGAGTTATTGGATGCGAATATCTTGGAGGAGATATTTTCTGTTGCAAACAGATTTGATGCAGATTTGTAGGAGTGTTTAAAGGCTAAAAATTTAAGAAGATTTTGAGAGAAAATCTGTTTTGAAGATTCAGTTTTAAATAACAAATCAGGTCAGATATTGTAGCAGGTCCAAGCCCAAATTAAATAGCTATATAAAGCGCATCAATCCTGAAGGAAAAGTAACGAAGAAAGAGAGCTAAAGACTGAGAGTCGTTTGTGTCTTCGTGTATGTGTTGTAAACCATTCTAGTGTGAATTGGTGTTGTTGTTTTGAGTTGTTCTTGATTAAAGCTGTGAAGCAGAATCAAGTTGTGTTTTTCAAAGTGTGTGATATTTGAATTATATCACTGAAGTGATTTAGGGATTGAGTAGTGTTCTCATACCTAAGTGGTCTCTTAGGTAGAAGGTTCATTAAGTAGTGATTAAGTTTAGGAGATGTCAACTGGGTTGTTGAGTCTGTAAATTAATTCTACTGATAGTGAAATTCATCCCTGGCTTGGTAGCCCCCAGACGTAGGTAGTTAGATCGAACTGGGTGAACAATTCTTTGTGTACTCTTCTGTTGTTTTATATTGTCCATTGCAGAGTGTGTTATTGTGACATCACACATAACATCACATATCTGGTACCATAATTTCAATTGGTATCAGAGCAGGCATCCTGCTCTGCATCTGGGTGAGATATAGGGTTGATACTTTCTGGTAAGATGGACAAGGAAGTTGGTGGATTTGTGAATAGACCCCCTATTCTGGATGGCTCTAATTATGATTATTGGAAGCCAAGGATGATTACCTTTTTGAAATCCTTGGACAGCACGGCTTGGAAGGCTATCATAAAAGAATGGAAAGCACCTGTTGTTGTTGAGAAAGATGATGCTGGGAAAGAAAAAGAAGGCAACTCAAAACTGAAACCTGAAGAAGAATGGACCAAGGAAGAAGATGAGCTTGCCCTTGGTAATTCTAAAGCTCTAAATGCTATTTTCAATGGAGTTGATAAGAACATCTTCAGGTTGATCAACACCTGTGAAGTTGCTAAGGAAGCTTGGGACATCTTAAAGACTACTCATGAAGGAACCTCAAAGGTTAAGATGTCAAGACTTCAACTTCTGACATCAAAGTTTGAAAGTCTAAAGATGAAGGAAGATGAAACTATTCATGATTTTCACATGAGTATTCTTAAGCTGTCTAATGCCTCTAGTGCTCTTAGAGAAAAGATGACTGAAGAAAAGCTGGTGAGGAAAATCCTTAGGTTCCTTCCCAAGAGATATAAGATGAAGGTGACTGCAATTGAAGAAGCTCAAGACATCAGCAAAATGAGAGTTGATGAGCTAATTGGATCTCTTCAAACTTTTGAGTTAGGGTTGAATGAAGAGGAACCTGAAAAGAAGACCAAAAGTATAGCCTTGGTATCTAATACTCAAGAAGAGAAGAAAGGGAATGGTGCTGAATCTCAGGAGGAGCTATCTCAGGCTATTACTATGCTGGGAAGACAGTTCAACAAGGTGTTCAAGAGAATGAATAGAAACTACAAACCTAATGTTAAGAACATCTCCTCTGACATCAGCAAGTAAAAAAAAAAGGCTGAAGAGAAGACTGCTTAAGACAAAGGGATCCAATGCTTTGAGTGTGAAGGTTATGGGCATGTCAAGAAAGAATGTCCTACATTACTTAAGAAGCAGAAGAAGAGCATGACTGTTTCCTGGTCTGATACTGACAGTGAAAGTGAAGAAGAGTCAGCCAAGCATGTCAAAGCATTGACAGGGACATGTGTGTCTGATGGATAATCAAGTGATGAGGAACTGACTTTTGAGGAGTTAGCAGCCTCCTATCAAGAGTTATGTCTGAGGAGTGCAGAGGTTTGTCAAGAAAGTGAGAAACAAAAGAAACAAATTGTTTAGCTTGAGACTGTTAAAGCTGATCTTGAAAATGAAGTCTTGTTGGTTAAATCTCAACTTGATCAAATGACAAAATCTGTTAGAATGTTGAACAGTGGATCTGATACTCTTGATAAGATCTTTCAGGCAGAAAAGGTAGCAGGAGACAAATCTGGCTTAGGATTTGTTGTTGAGGAGAAGGTTTCTGCTGAAGCTAGTACTTCAAGAACCAAAAAGGACAGGTCTCAACCAATGTCTCAACATAACAAAAAGAGACATAATCTTAAACCCAAGCAGGTTGCTCACCAACAGCCTCAAAATGTTGGGAAAAGGTATGCTCATGGAGCTAGGTAGTATATGCCTCCTCAATACCATAGGAGCATGCAGGCTTCTAGGTTTAACATGTTCCATCAGATGTCTCAACATCAAGGGAATATGTATGGCTTTGGACCTAATAATGCAGTGCCTCATTTTTATGGTAGAAGGAAGCCACATCATCATAGAAGACAGCCTAAGAGACAAAATCCTCACTACAGAAGACAGGCAAACTATGGAAGAAGACAGCACCAGTACTATGGATGGAAGCCATAGCAGTTTCATCATCAAGGTGGCAGGAATTTTAACAACTTCAGAGAAGAGAGAGTAAGGTGCTTCTATTGTGGAAGATTTGGTCATATGCAGTTTTCTTCCTTTAAACTGCATGGATATCCCAAATCTGTCCCTCAACCTAGACAGAAGAAGAACAGGACTAAGGTTGTTAAACAGTGGGTTCCTAAAGCTGAGGTTACATGTCTATTGGCTCACATTTCAGATAGACACTCTGCTAAGGATGGACGGTACTTTGACAGTGGCTGTTCAAAGCACATGACTGGATTCAAAAACCAATTGGTGGATGTCAATTCTTGCTCCTCAATTGATGTTACTTTTGGAAATGGAGAGAAAGGGGTGGTAAAAGGTGTTGGAAAAGTGAAGTGTCATGATGAACCTGATCTTGACAATGTGCTTCTTGTCAAAGGTTTGAGTGCTAATTTGATTAGCATAAGTCAGCTTTGTGATGAAGGACACAAGGTCAGCTACACTAAGGATAAGTGTTTGGTGACTAATGAGAAGAATGAGGTAGTTATGAAGGGAGTCAGATCCAGAGATAATTGCTATCAATGGGTACCTCAAGAGTTCAGCTCATCAAG
Source organism: Lathyrus tuberosus (assembly GCA_022829125.1). NCBI lineage: Eukaryota > Viridiplantae > Streptophyta > Magnoliopsida > Fabales > Fabaceae > Lathyrus > Lathyrus tuberosus. The sequence goes on along the minus strand of JALAZF010000946.1, from coordinate 864,171 downwards.
TGATGTTGAGGATGATGTTATGACATCTGACTGTGACATCAGAAGGATCACCAAACAACCTAGTGTTATGCAATTGTTCACAGGAAATCTTGAGGAACCTAAGGTCATAGAGGATGATCACTCAGATATGAAGAGTAATGACGATTTCTCTGAAGATATGGGTGCTGGTAGTGGTGATCTTAAGAAGTTTTGGAAGCAAGATGATAAGCAGACTGATAACTCACAAGACAACCATCACAGGTTGGCAATCTCTGTTTTGGAAGATGGAGATGTTGGAGTTAAGGTTGAAACATCTCCTAGCCTTAAAATAAAGAAGAATGTTGAAGTGGTTAATCTGTCTGACAAAGAGCTGATTGCAAAAGTAGTTCATGGGGTTGCTAAAAGACTGAAATCAAGGAAAGGGAAAGCTATTGAGTCACCTCCAAAGGACATCTCTCATATGAAGAAAGCTGTTATTGTTAGAACTACTGAGAAAATTCAAAAGGCTTCACTAGATAACATTCCTTTGCATTTCATAAAAAGGTGGAAGTATGTTTTTCAAAGAGGACTTAATCTGGAAAAAAGAATTTGGTAAAGATGCTCTGAATATGATTAAGTTTGCTAGGCTGATGGAAACTGGTCCTAGTTTTTACAAGTGCTATAAGAGACTTGTCAATGAATTCAATTCTGTTGACATTGCTGATAGAAGAAGTGAGAGAGATGAATGTGAGTTGAAGGATACAGACATATCCGCAAAAATTTGGTTCCTAAAGGGAAAATTATATGCTGGGCGTATTAGTATTAATTATGTCATCGTTCTCAAGATGGCTGCTGCAAAATTGGTCCTCATTAATCACAAAACAACTATTTTTGATGGACTAGAGAAGTCTCTTTATGAGAATAGATCTAAGAAGAATTACAATCATGGATCAGGGACTGAGCTTATAGGTTATGGTAATGCAAAGTACATAGCAGCAGGGAGTAGTTGCTCTCAACTTGTTTGGATGAAGCAACTGTTGACTAAAAACAATGTCAAACAAGATGTTATGGCATTGCACTGTGATATGAGTATCTCCAAGAATCCTATTTAAAACAGTAAGGTAAAGCATATTGATATAAAGGACTTGGTTGAAGATAAGGTGGCTTTGGAACATGTGGCTACTGAGTTCTTAGATGCAAACCAATTTGATAGTTTAAAATTGGGGAGTTGCATATATAAGGATTAGTTGGAAGATGTGTTAGGATGCAGTTGTCTTATGTGTGTGATTCAAGATAACAATTATTCAACTGCAGAAAGTTTAAAAGTTTGGAAGTATTAGTTCATCTAAAGCTTTAAACATAGAGTTTTGTTTCTTCTTCTTATTCAATCTGTCCCAACCTTTTGAGTTTTTAAATGTAATCCAGTCCTCATCACCATCTCCTTCATCAGAATCATATTGTTGCACTGGAGGTTTCTTGATGGTCTCCATCCTTGTCTCGGATGTTTTGCCTGTTCTTGTTGCTCTTGAAGAAGTTCCAGTTGTTGTCTGTGTTTTACTCTTCTTCTTCAGTGGATCTGGTTTCTTGTCCTCCTGCTTGAGGTTCTTTGCTGCATCTTTAGAGTTTGACAGGCTCATTCTTGGTTGCTGTGTGGTGCTGCTAGAAGGAAGAAGGCTTGTTTTTATAATGCAAACAAGGAGCATTGTTTGTATCGCCTGACCAGTCAAGGTGTTGGAACTTTTTTTTTTTTTTGGGGAAAGCTTGGTGTTTGACTGTGTCATTTATTATGTCAGGACATTGTGTTTGGTGATTGTCCAATTGTGGCTAAAAAGGGGGAGAGTTAGCCTAGCCTTTGTGTGTAGAGTGTGACCTATCTCAGTTCTGGTGTGATGCAGATATTGAGGGGGAGTGTGCATGTTGAACAGCTGTTTATGCTGGTTCTGGTTTTGAGGGGGGGTTTGACCTTTGTTGATAGGTGGTGTGCGGCATTTTGAAGTGGGAGTTGTTTGTTTTAAAATTTTTATCCGCTGCTGAAGTCTCTGATGTTGCAGAGATTGTTTTAGCCAAAATTAGCCAAAGGGGGAGATTGTTAGTTCTTGGATTGGCTAGAATTTTGGTAAAACAAAGTTTGTTCAATGTTGATGTCATATGGCTGATGTCTTAACATTGAGTCTTAACATTGGTTAATGTTATATTTTTAAGTTGTTGAATTTTTGAAGTCTGATGTCACATGCGATGTCATGACATCAGATATGCAGTTTGTTAAAACATCAGGTTTGAGATGTTTTTAGGGTTAAGCGTATTAGCTGGATTTTGGGAGAGCTGTTAGAGTTATTGGATGCAAATATCTTGGAGGAGATATTTTCTGTTGCAAACAGATTTGATGCAGATTTGTAGGAGTGTTTAAAGGCTGAAGATTTAAGAAGATTTTGAGAGAAAATTTGTTTTGAAGATTCAGTTTTAAATAACAAATCAGGTCAGATATTGTAGCAGGTCCAAGCCCACATCAAATAGCTATATAAAACGCATCAATCCTGAAGGAAAAGTAACGAAGAAAGAGAGCTAAAGACTGAGAGTCGTTTGTGTCTTCGTGTATGTGTTGTAAACCATTCTAGTGTGAATTGGTGTTGTTGTTTTGAGTTGTTCTTGATCAAAGCTGTGAAGCAGAATCAAGTTGTGTTTTTCAAAGTGTGTGATCTTTGAATTATATCACTAAAGTGATTTAGGGATTGAGTAGTGTTCTCATACCTAAGTGGTCTCTTAGGTAGAAGGTTCATTAAGTAGTGATTAAGTTTAGGAGATGTCAACTGGGTTGTTGAGTCTGTAAATTAATTCTACTGATAGTGAAATTCATCCCTGGCTTGGTAGCCCCCAGACGTAGGTAGTTAGACCGAACTGGGTGAACAATTCTTTGTGTACTATTCTGTTGTTTTATATTGTCCATTGCAGAGTGTGTTGTTGTGACATCACACATAACATCACATATCTGGTACCAGAATTTCACAAAGTATGCCCGTCATGAAAACAAGAGAATTTGCTCAAGCATAAGATTCAACCAAGAAAAGGTTAACTGTTCAACTTCAAACAAGAGAAATTGTCTCAAATAAGAGGATTTAGTCAAGCATGAAAATGCGCACAAGCAACATTCACCACTCAATAGAATTAAACAATGACAAAGAATTTAGTTCTTAAACAAATATCATGGAATATTTCAAATAACAACTAAATTTTCATACTTGAATCACTCTAACACTCCTCTTCAGAATAAGAATGAATAAATTAACGTGTTTGCAACCGCGGGACAATTTCACTCACCTGACAAAAAATGCTAATAGCAACTCAATTCATACAACATCTAACAATAAAAAATGAAAACATGGAAGCAAAAAGATCACTAAGGGCTTTAAGGGTTATAACTTGGTCGGGTTAACAATAAAGAGGCATTTCTAAAGGCCATTGAATCGAAATTTCTGATGCACAAGAACATTCACTATACAAGGTATTCAAACATCTCAACTTCATTCACCATTTTCATTCCTTTACCACAAACCTTCTCAAACTTCCTTATGCACAATTATTTCATTCTCTATTTTTCTTATTCAAACAAGCATTCTTTTTCTTTTGTTTTTCAAATTCATATTCACACTTTTTCTTTTCATGCTTGTTTGAAATTTTTCAAAAGTTTATAGTAACCTACCATTCTTCTTTTTCATTCTCCCCAACTTGAATTCAACCAAACCTCATGTGAATGTTCCTTGCTTTTTATGTCAAGGAAATCAAATTAAAACAATGTTCAAAGGTTCAAGAAGAAATTTTTAGAACCTCACAAAATTTAATGATGAACTATACTTTCAAATTATGTACATAAACCAAGTTCATCACTAAAATGAGATCTAAACTGTTTAGGCTCAAAGGGGTTAACGAATTCTCACTACTCACAGGTAAGATACTTTTGGATACGGTTGTGCTCAAATATAAATAAATGCCTTGATCATTTCTAATGCTTCCACAAAATCACAATAATCAAAAGATAAAGCATGAATCAAACGAATTAAACAAAGTTATCAGTCATCTTAGCATATAGTAAACAATGGAGGTTTCTCACAATTTGTGGTTTTGGACCTAAGTGAAACAATCATTCAAACAAGTTGCAACATGAAACAAAAACACACATTTGTACAAAGCACAAAATTATTAAATCATTCTAGCATTCTATAAAGCGGTACAATTTACCTTGCATGCATTGAATGCTCAACATCCTATCATCACCATCCAGACTCGGTCGAAGCTTCATTGAATACTTTTATACAAATAGCAACCAATCTAGAAGGAGTTCTCATCATTCCTAGTCACACTAGAAAAAACATAAAAGAAAACAAATATATACAATATAAACAAATGTACAAAGCTCAAAAATATAGAAACTATCGCAATGCGATTCAATATCCAAACATCAATCCCCGGCAACGGCGCCATTTTGTTGGTGCGGTAAACAACAAGCAAAAATTAATTAAGTACCCAGTTTTGTCGTCTCCACAGGGATCGGTGCGAGAAAGAATGTCGTTCAACGGTCTCTACATTTCTAAGCATGTGGTGCAAAAGTTTTGGTTTAAAAGATTTAAGGCACCAAAATTAAAGGCATAAAATATAATGACTAAAAATATAAAGTAAAGACTGAATTATAAACGAAGCCTTGTTGGGATTGGATCTCATCAATTGATAACACATGCATTCTTCAGATCATTTTATACATAAATCAATTGTTCGTCTAATATCATCACGTATTACTCACGACATACATATCCTCTCGGTCCCCGTATGTTGTGACTGATTTTGTACCGATCAATAATTGCTCTCACACATTACCAATCAATACAAAGTATTTAAAACCTACATGAATGTTAAGCCTACATCCATTTCTGGCATCTAGACCCAACAAATATTACTATAACATCCATATCAAACTAATGAGTAATTCATATACAAAGCATTGATCAGAATACGTACATATGATTAATCCTTTTTACATGCATTCAACTAATTGGCCAAATGTATGTGAATATCGTTCTTCATCACTATTATCACGCATCCTCGTAATACCGCATTGATCCTACTCATGTTATTCATGCTACTAATAAACACAATACAATAAAAGATACAATGAATATCAACTCACAAAACCATGTCAAAAGTTTACTCATTGATAGATGAAAATCCAAGATCAAGGATTTGAAATAGGTTTTGTCAAGACCCACAAATAAGCAATCAAAGACAATTAACAATAGAGGATCAAAACTAGTTCACAAACATACATTAGATGAAATACATAAGGTATCAAAAGATTACATTCAAACCCCAACAAGACATCAAAGATCTTACCTTCTCCCTCTTAGGGTTTGAGTTTCTCTCTCTAAAATATTCTTAAAATGAAGAGAGATAAAGTTATGATGTTAAAATTACAAGTTATATCTAAAAATTGATGAAAAGTACTTATATAATACATTCTAAATCTATCATGTTCGCACTGCGAACATTTATTCGCCCAGCAAACATCAAAAAAGGCACCTGATGTGCCTCAGGAACAGTTAAACTGCCTCTGCGATTTTGCATAAGTTTGCAATGCGAACTTTTATTTGCAAAGCGAACATTTGCTGGAAAGTTCGCAATGTGAACCTTGGTGTCTTTTCTTACTGTCTCAAGTCTGGGAGTATTCGCTGGAAAGTTAGCAAAGCGAACTTTCTGAAGTTTTTTCATTTCCGTCATTTCCTTTGGCAACTTGCATCTCTTTTCTTGTGTCTTACTTCTTTGATGACTTAATGCCTTTTTCTGCACAATAACACACAAATTACAAGTACCAAAGGTATTTGCAATATAATTGAAGAATCACACTAGAACATGAATTAAATCTATGAAAACATGAGAATTGAGTTGAAAAGTGCCAAGAAAGATGGTTCAATTTAAGTCAAAATTTGCACTTAACAGGTGTTCCCCCGTCTGAATCTGGAAATTGAAGGTTGCTGAAGTCATTTCTCCAAAGCTAACTGTATTTTGATTATTTCAGTATTTTTTCAGTTGTACTTTCTTGGCTTTTTGATTTCACGTTTGCTTGTAAGCTGTTGTACATTTGAATTCGCAAGATTAATGAAATGTTTATGCATCTTTTGAGTAAGTCCATTCGTATTCACTCTTTCTCACTTTATTTTATTGTCATAAAAAGCAAAAATATTTATTTTTTTCCATCCACTTATCTTTAGCAAAACGTTGTTTAAGCAAAGATTTGGGGGATTACGAAATGTTATATTCATAACTACTGTTAGTATGCTTTCAATCAAACTTTGCCGATGATGTAAGGCATTGTTTCAATCCCCAAACACTGGAGAAATAAGGAAGATAATTCCTTGCTAACCCCTTCGAGCTTAGAAGTAGGAGTTTTCTTTCCTTACAAAAAAACATGTGATCTCAACCTTTGGATGGGTAGTTCTCAATTTAACTCGGTTATGTATTCGAATGCAAGAGCTTCATGCATGACACCTGTCAGCTCTCTTGAGTCAAATGAACAAATGGTGTACAAGTTGTTCCCAAAGTGATAAATAAGGAAGAACCGTTAAGAAACCCTTACTTGAAAAATGAGCTGAGTCCCTTTCAAGGCAAAAGCTGAGAAAGATGGGAGGCTCATGACCATTACCTTATATAAAAAGGTTTGTATGACAACCAAAAAGAGGTTGACCTTAGGTCCTCACCATGAAAGCCCATGAGGGTGAGAATAACTGAATGTTGTAAAGGAGTAGTGACTACCCTAGGCATCTAAGCCATCACTAACTATCATCAGTTCAATTCTTAGCCTATAGGAACCTGAATGTATAGCCTGAGTTAACTGAGCGTAGGATTGAAGTTCATCATGAAGATTGGGTGGGACAAACAAATTTTGAGCCTTTATCCTTTGTTTCATGAGCCGTGAACCAAGCCACATTACAACCCTTAAAAGACCTAATTGAGGTAAGGTTATTTTGAAAGCATACTACAGCAAGGTTGGATAACCTGATTCCTAATGATCCTTGTTAATGGTTTGTGCGAATCACTTCATCTGTCATTCTTTAAATGACTAGATCCACGTTGTGTTTGAATAGTTAATCACTCCACTGTGTATTTTATCAATAAACTTTGATTTCAAAAGCTTGCATGAATGTTGCATTGAAATTGCCAATTGTAAATGAACAATACAGTTTGCAAGACAATTCAAAATCAAAGGAATCCCAACAAATACAGCCAGCTAGGGAATTTAACTTGGTAAAGGAAGTTCAGTCTGGGGCAACCAATATGAAAGATTTGTTAATCGACCATTCCAAGAGTTGTCGAATCAGGGCCAGAACTCTTCGAGGTTCAGAATATTGGGGAAAGCCTTCTTGAGGTCATCTTATGACAAGTTTGTTTCAAGGCACGGACTCCAATGACCCACCAACAGGGGCAATTTTGTTCCCCAGTTGTTACTACCGCAGTCTGTGGACTTTGTATTGCGAATACAATTAATCTGAAGCAATCAGGTCGAGATTCGATAAATCTCTCGAAGACCAGCTAATCAGAAGCAATCAGGTCGAGATTAGACAAATCTCTCAAAGGTCAGCAGGGGCAAGTTTGTTTCCCAGTTGTTATCCCCATAGTTTTAAGGACAAGTTCGAGGACTTTGTTGTGCGAATGCAGTTAAACGTGGGGCAATTACGTCGAGATTTGTAAATCTCTCCAAGAGTTTGAAGGTATTGAAGCATATTGTATGCCAATTCTTCTGTAAAATCTGAAATTCTGGTATGACAGACCCAGATGTCGAATAAACATGTCGAGACATCTGGCCTGTTATCAGCGACATATAAAAGATATAGACAGTTAAAGAAGTTGCTAAGTAGTAAAGTGCACACAAGAATTGTTTACCCAGTTCGGTCTAACAACCTACATCTGGGGGCATACCAAGCCAGGAATGAAATCCACTATTAGCAGTATCAATTCATAGACCCTACAGCCAACACACCCGTTGACGATCTACTCACTTAATACCTAAGATAAGATACTCCATCTCTCTTCCAATCATCGCAATGATGTCTAGCAGTCAACACCTCAGCCACTGCATCAACAGCTTGATTTCCAACAACTCTTCAATCACAGAAAAGTAGAAGACACACTTCAAAGACACACCTTGGTCTTGCTTAAGAACATCAACCAAGAACAATACACTCGTGCTTAAAAGCTTTTAGTGGACAAATTACAACTCAACTAAACAGTCCAACTCTAAGTACAAAACAGTACCAGAGTGGCTCACAATTTCACACAAACCCTAATGATCTACATCTTGGACCCATACTTTTTCTAGGTTACAAGCATTATTTATAACTTATTCCCAACTGGATTTGGGCTTCAAATCACAGCATAACAGCTGCTACAAATCAGCAGAAACTTCTGCTACATAATAGGTCTTCAATCAATTCCTTCCTAATTTATCTCCATAATTAGAAAGTCATTATTCTTCAATATTCTTCTTGAAACCTATAAAATAGCACCACACAGGATAACATAATATTCCCAGAAACATTCCTTACATTGAGCTTGGGCATTAGCAGATCTTAGTTTTAATTAATAATTAAAACTAATTATTCTCCAAATCTTTATGCATGAAAATAGCCAACCCTATTCTTCACAAACAGATTGCTTCCAAATAATATCACTCCAACATAATTTTACTCCCAGAATTACGCAAGCAATCACTCAACACAAACACACAACACAAACACACAAAAGATTGCTAAAAATAACGCAGCAAATAAAACCTAAAAATCTGAACTGGAAGTTCTGTCTACTGATGTCAGAACATCATGTTTGACATCATGCACAAATCCTGCAATACTAAAAACACACCACCTGAAGAATGTTAGAATCACATGTCAAGACATCAAGCAAGACATCTTTATGTATCACATTGTTTTACCAAAATTGCTGCCAATTTAGAACTAACAATGCTCTTGGTATCTTCTTCCAGCAAGAAATCAGGTTCATGACGGCAATCCTAGTGAATTCATGATGGCATGTCCCCGAGCGGAATACTCTTTTCCCCAGAGAAGGTCGTAACCTTGAGGTAGAGTTGTTTGTTCTTCATTTTCATCCCTAGTGATGGTCCAATCTAGTGAGGTTAGCTGGGTATCCTTGTCGAGAAGTTTATTTCATCTCCAAATTTGCTTCCCTTTGTCTGTTTTGTCAGCATAAGCATAACATACATGCATTCATACATATGCATGGCATTTAAGCATTTTTGCTACCATTCTGGTGTTTACCTGTTTTGATCACTTTGGCGTCTATTTCCCAAGTGACTGGGTTTGTCTTTTCTCTCCAATAGGGTCGTCAGCCCTAGGCATTAAAGTGCCCACCATTTCTAAATTCCCCACAGAGTTTGATTCTCGTGGATGATGGTTGGTTGAGTTATGTTTTCCATGTTTGGATAAGGTAAATCCCCATTTGAGTTTATTCCTCAATGGTTGGAGTCATGTTTGCCCGTTTCTTTCTAGCTTGTTCCTAGATTGAACTTTAGTCACTGGCATATGTTGTTTTTGAACTTGATTAGGTCGCTGAACGTGCACGGTGTCTTGAAGGAAAAATCTATTACAGATCCTCATTGAAGACAAAGATCTTTTCTCGAGCAGTGTTGTTATAACAACATCTCTTTGGAAGTTATACCCAATAACAAGTGGAAATCTCCTTGAGAAGTTTGTTTTATATGGCGATAAGTGGCAGTCTCTTCCGAGAAGCTTATCTGTCTTTGGTGTTATTCAACCTTTTGCAACTACAATTGGTATTCCCCTAGAAGTTTTTCAGAAGGATTTTTGTTGAAGATCTTACAAATGGTTTCTCTTTATTTGAATTAGCATTTTTACAAGGATTTTATTGCAAGTGATGATTCCCCATTAGGACATCTATCCAGTTTTGCTTCACTCAAAAGGTATCTCTGGGAGAATTGATGAAGACTCTGATGGTTTCTCTCTTTATCTGAGAAAATTTGATCATAAGCAACCAACATGTATCTCTTTTGTGAGATCCCCAGTAAGCTTGCCTAGGCTTCACACTTCTACAAGTGAAGTGGATGTGTGTTTCCCAGTGAATTTCTGGACACCTTTTCCTCGGTGATGTCTTGTGACTTTTTCAATCCCCAACAAAGTCGAATTGCTTATCTATTTCCCATTTAGAGACCATCTTTGGTTCTATCTTCAATGAGGATGTTTTGTTTTGGTCCAATCTTAAGGCTTTGAGGGTTGTGTCCTGTCTCTTTTTCAGAGTGTCAGCCAGTCATGCTTGAACTTGTTGATCCACTACTCTGGATATTCCCCAATGGAGACCATCTCTTGGTTCTATCTCCAGTGAGGATCATCGCTTCTAAAGCATCGTCCGGTCTTGTCTAAACCTGGTACTCGATCACTTTAGACTTCCCCAGTTTGTTTCTTTTCCCTAGTGTTTTCTTGGTCATCCCCAGTGCGTTGTTACCCTTGGTTGTTGACCTGTTTCCTTTTGTTTCTTGTTCTGTTTGCATCTTGCATCATCATGGCATCATATCATCATACTAGAGTTCTTGGCATGTCAGCATTTGCGTAGCTTATGTCGTCCTTAGCATAGCATTACATCTAAGGGCAAAATTTTTGGTTTGCTGTATTTAAATACCTTTCACCATGATTTCATGAGGATTATCATCGCTCACGTCATCCAGTGAAGATATTTAAATAGGGGAAATTTTCATACCCCAAATTTTACCCCTTTAGTTGTCATCATCATTTGCATGAGCATCGTAGGTCAATCATCTTTGCATAGCTAACATAACTATCAAACTTTGTGGTTTTGTGGAATTAGAGTTTTGCACAAGAAAGGGGGAGCTCTGATTGATCGAGAATTGAGAGAGAGATCAATAAAACAAGTCCTCATACACTTCAAGGATTCCTAAGATACTTCTTGGTTCCACACAACTCATTTCAAGGGCTTCTTAAGTGAAGGGGAGATGTTTTGAATTCATCTGATAAAAAAGTCAACTGATGCTCCAAAAAGTCAACCTTTGAGTTTTTTGGTCAACCATGAACATTTCAAGTCATATTCCATGATATCGTGTAGTTAGATCAAGAAAAATCAAGGTGGCACAATAAAACAAGAGGATTTAAAAAAATTAGGGTTTTGGAGGAATTTCACTAAGTGTGGAAATCATGGTTTTTGGCTATCTTGCAAGGACCATATCTCACTCATTATTAATCCAAATGAAGCAAACTTGTACTCATTTTATAGGTGAAATTCCATACTACAAGTTTGTAAAAGAAGTCAAACTCAAAAGATAAAAGGATTTGAAATTATAAGCGATCAAAGTTGGAAGAAATCATGATTGGTGTTCATACTTAGAAAATTTCTAAGTCCCAAAAATTCAGGTTTTTTTCACCAAGTTTGAGCCAAGTTTTCATGAGTTTCTTGAACTCAAATCAAAATTCCTTAAACACGAAAGTTGTTCTTTGTTCTTCAAGCTTTCCAAGCACATCAAGAACTCTCCATTTGGATTAACCAATCTCAAGTTATGTTGCTTCAAAAGTGGCGTTTCAATGTTGTCAAAATCCATGACTTAGAATATTTTTAAATTTCTTTTGGGGACATATTGGCGGACATGGTTTCAATCCAACTTTTCTCAACCATCCAAGTCCTATTTCAAGATGTTTTCCACATGAAAGTTATTCTATGATCTCCCTACTTTGCATTAAACCAAAAATCTCATGAGTTGGAGTAAAGTTCATCAAGTTTTGATTGCTTAAAGTAAACTATATGGATAATGATCATGCATGATTTTTGGTATGTTTTCATGTATAATTTCTTTTCCTTCATGCAGCAACAATACCAAAAGGAGGGGCCACGTTGGAATGGTTTTCTCTCCTTGTCCTTTAATATTAAAGAACTCCATCCATAAGGACATGTTTTTCTTCTTGGGTCACTTTGTAGAAAGGCTACAACATGAAAAGTGGAATCTACTACTGCTATGAAAAGTAGTTTGAGCAACTTTTGAGAAAAACCAGGAAAAGAAGCAGGAAAAGCCAATATTTTGGGAGACTTAAAAAAAGAAACACGCAAAGAAAAGGGATTGGACATAAGGAAGAGACTTCACTTGTACTTGAGGATTTGTTGAGGTACTAAAAAGGGACACGACACCAAGAGATTGTATGGGATACGGTTTCATTAAAACCACATTTTTTTACTGCATAAGAGGTTGCTCTCCTTCATAACAGGTGGCAAGAAAGATAACCATGCTCATTTTTTCTTCTGCCAACAAATACACTTGAAAAGCAACATTACCACCACTCTCATTATGTTTTGCTGTACTTAAAAACATTGCCTTTCATTTTTGGTTTTGCTGCACTTAAAACAGCGCCACTCTCATTTGATCTTGGCTGCACTTAAAACATTGCCTCTCATTTGGTTTATTGCACTAAAAACCCCTCCACTATTATTTTCTTCACACAAAAAATTGCACCATCAAACTCCATACTAAACTCACTTCGACTATCATTTTTCTCCGTTCAAACAACTTCGGTTCAGGCGCCATCATCAGCTACACAGCCATACTCGTTGTGGTGTTTCCTTTTTCAATAATTTACTTTGACGATCACGACGCTTTCAACTCTAGGTATCCATATCTTTTCTTAGCATTTTAATTCTCCATGTTTATTATTATCGTGCTTTCATGAGAATGCTCGTGTGGTATACAGTTGTTCGTCGTATGTGAGCCGTCATGGCCATTGATAGCATGTGACTTATGATTGCGTGAATGACATCTTGCTTTTTGTATGGGTCGTAAATCGTTACTTATTTGTCACCCTCAGTATGTATATCACATTGTTGTTACGATGTTTCTTGTCGATTGTATGTGTGTAGTATTCCATATCAGTATATGTTCTATGTCGTCATGTTGTTTATCATGTGAGTGTCGACGTGAAAGGCTTACAGCTTTTCGTTTTCTTTGATCATGCGCGGGTGTGGCTTGTGTTGTTATATGATATTGTTGTTTGGTTTTAAGAAGAAGAGAAGAATTTACTGTTTGAGTGCATGCATGAATCAGAGGAATAATGAAGAGTACGTGAGGCGTGGATTGTCGTTTTCTTTAACACCCATATCCTTTTGGAATGAGGTTTTATTTTTTTAAAATCTGTTTCTGTTTAGATCAGATTCATCTGGGCTTAATGTTGTTTGGCCGATAGGATTTAGAATTCATGATGATGGGCTCACCACATCAAACCGCCTGGCCATTTCACCCCCACCCTTTCATCTTGTTTCCATACTTTTCTTTTTTTTAATTAATTAATTTTATTATTTTAATATGCAGTTTTTTTTATAAATTGTTAAATTTGTTTCTTAAATCTTTAGCTTCAATTTAGGAACATTTTTCATTATTTAGTTCACTTGTTAATTATTAAAAAATGTCAAACTCAAAATTTTTTGGATTAATCTTGAAAATTTTTTAAATTATGTTTAGGATGCAAATATTTAGGGTTTATTCGTGACCATTTAATTTCTACTATTTTCTTGGACTTCTAACTTATGTGACTTGTTTGCTTTCATTTTCTGAGTTGTTGTCCTCGTTTAATTCTTGAAACTCGCCTTATATTCAAAGTTGTCACTCGTTGTGATCTTGGATACTTTGTTTCATTGAGTTCATGTTGGTCATATACCTTATTTTTTACTTTATACATGTGTTGTCATTCTGTACATAAACTTAACCTTGACACTCGAGGACTTTTCTCGTTTTGGTTACAAGTCCCACAAATCCAAAGGAAAGTTATCATGTTGACTTATAAGTCATTTTCTGAGATAGTTTAGACATTTCCCTTTTCACTTCTATGAACTTATTAGGATCAACTCCCTTGGCCTTATTAGAGCCACTTTGTTTTATAACTCAGAGATAGGTTTGGAGTTTTTGAACTCCATGTGGGTACCATTATGATGTGTACTCATTTTCCCCTTTTTGACTTTGTTTAAAGTCAACCTTTAGATTTTCCTTTCAATGTAGACTTAGAGAGTTTTTTTTAACTCTATGTGAGTATCATGATTGTGAATACTCACTTCCCCTTGGAACCTTTACCATAGTCAAGAGTTCCTCATGCTTAGTTAGGTGAACTATGGAGGCTCTGATACCTCATTCCTAGTCAGGATACGTAGGCACAAGATGCGATATCTTGTCGAGCCCTCCAACCCACTAACAACTAACAACTAACCTCCCTTATTTCACGCTGCCGCGCGACCGAGACTAGTTTACCTTTTCCATTATCCTAGCCTTAGGATTGGAGTCGTCGCACTCCATGTAAGTGTCATAGTTATGATCACTTACTTCCCTCTGGAACCTTGATCATTATTAAGAGTTCTTCACCCTTAGTTAGGTGAACTACGAATGCTCTGATTCCATCCTAGTCAGGATACGTAGGCACGAGATGCAACGTCTTGGTGAGCATACTTAGTGTATATACCCTTAGGTCTTTACCTTAGCGCAGTTCCCTTAGCAAGCAAACAATAACATAACACAAATACTAACAAGAGGTTCCAGTAGAGTACTACAGATACTTAGGATGGTAACACCTTCCCTAGGTATAACCAACCCTCGAACCTTAGATCTCTTGCATTGTTCTTACATTGTAATTAGGGTTTCCGATCTTTTCCCTTTCCTTTGGATAAATCAAAGCTCGATGGTGAATTTTAAAGATGTGTGATTCAAGTTAATTAATAGCTTGATATCCAATTCTCACCGCAACAGAAATGACGACTTCACTCCTTGTTTTAAATTTGTGTTATTTTTTATGTTTGCTTGCCTGTATACTTGTATATCTGTATCTGCTTGGGTTTTTCTGTGTGTAGGGTTGCTACTTTGAGTGGTGAGGATATGTCCTATACCCGGACTTGAGTGCACCTATGATAGGAATGTGGTATACTCAAGGAGACTTTAAGGGAGTCAATTCCCGAAAAAGTTGACTTGAGAAACCACCACTCAGTTGAGGCCCTCTTGAGAGTTAGTCATGTTGAACGAGTCTATTCGTGAAAATGTTACTACTCTCGACCTAGGAGCCCATGACACTGATGACCATTAGTCACCTTTAACCTCACTTGGCCTTTTAGGATGTAGTGCGATGGCTATGAGGGAGTCGATTCCCAAAATAGTTGATACGCGATACTACACTCGGACGAGACTCTCTTGAGAATATTATTAACTACCGAGTCATTCGAGAAATCGATAATATCCGAAAGATGGGTTGTTGACTCTGGGAACTTTTTAGAACCCTGTTCTGCAGATCAAGAACCCTTAGTGCACACCTATTGGTATGGGTAAACCATGGCTCCATGCTCGTGATCTTCAAACCTAGGCCCTTGTTTGTTGCCTGTACATATGTGTGAATATGTGAATACCTGTATATGTGTGTTTATGCATTCATTCACTCATGCATCCATGGGCATTCTTTTTCAAAAAGGGTCTTCATAAACTTAGAGATTTAGTTGCAAACATCTTCTCTCTAGTAGTTGATTCAGAAATAATTTCATCAGCCAGTTTCCCTATGTAAGATACATGTTTGTTTCTTCGCAGAAGTTGTTGAAGTATGACTGAGCAGAATGAGGAGATTGAATAAGTTAGTGGTGAGTTGGAAGCCCTGCGAGGGAACGTAGGACAAATTATGGAGATGTTGCAGGCTATACGTGTAAACATGGACACTCAGACCACCGTGGTTTCTGAAACCGTCTACACGGTAATGGATCCTATACCTCTAACTGTTGCCAGTGTACCTCTTTATGGTCCTCCCTTTGGGTTTGTACCACCACCGATTATAGTGTAAACTACTCAACAGACAGTTCCTTTGACTTTTGAGGTTCCTCAAGCAGTTCATACCTCTGTACCAGCTGTCATGCAAACACCAGTACAACCTTACTTCTATGACGCGCGTCAAGTCCATGACATCCCAAAAATGCCTGAAGAGGGGGATGAGCGACATGAAAAGCTGAGGGAAAATGTGGAAACTATTGAGAAGAGGCTGAGAGCCATGAAAGGCAATGAAATATTTGGCGCTGATGCAAAGGAGATGAGTTTGGTATCTGGGTTGGTCATTCCACCAAAGTTTAAGACTCTGAGTTTTGACCAATACAAAGGTGCTACTTGTCCAAGAACCCATCTGATCTTGTATTACAGAAGGATGACCGCCTACATTGACAACGACAAGCTGATGATTCATTGTTTTCAGGATAGCTTGAAGGGTGCTTCTGCCAAATGGTACCTAAGTCTGGATCAATCCCGTATCTGCAGTTTCCAAGACTTGTTAGATGCCTTCATTAAGCACTACAAGTAAAATATGGATCTCGCTCCAGACATAAGGCAACTCTTGAGTATGTCTCAGAAGGACTCCGAGTCGTTTAAGGAATACGCTCAATGTTGGAGAGAAACAACTTCGAAAGTAGAGCCACCTTTAACCGAAAAGGAGCTAACTGACTGGTTTGTCAACACTGTGAGGCCAGAATTTTACGAAAGGATGATCAGTAGTGTGACTGCTAATTTTTTCGATATTGTGGTTGTGGGGGTTAAAGTAGAGCTTGGTCTGAAGACTGGGAAAATGACCAAGGGATCTGGTAGTTCAAGCAACGATACCAAGAATTCCTCCAACAATTTTCACAAGAAAAGGGAAGAAGGGACCAATGTCGTGATAACTGACAGAAAGAAGAAAAATCAGCCTTGGAAACGTCAGCAACAATAGCAGGTTTATATTCAGCATCCTGTCTATCCTGTTCAGCAACCTTATGTGGCCGCCGTTGCGGCCATATTCAATAACCAAGCTTCTGTTTACCAGTCGGCTCATCAACCGCGAATCTATCAACGATCGCCCAACGCTCCTGCTTATCAGCAATGGACTCAAGCTTCTCGTCAGAACGCTCCAAGTAAAAGACATGGTGGTAGGCCTCCCATTCCTATGACGTACACAGAGTTATATCCCTCTTTGGTGCAACAAGGATTAATGACTACAAGGTCGTTGGGCCCACCTCCTGATCCACTTCCTCCTTCTTACAATCCCAATGCTCACTGTGTGTTCTATGAAGGTGCACCAGGTCATAATTTGGAAGGTTGTTTTGCTTTGAAGCATATTGTGAGGGATTTGGTGGAGAGAAAGATTTTGTCTTTTGATAATTCTTTGCCTAACATTAGAAGCAATCTTTTGCCCACCCATGGGGCAGTTAATGCTGTGGAGGAAGCATATGGTGAGACGTTGATCTTGGATGTTGATGAGATCAAAACTCCGCTTCAAGACTTTCGTGCAAAATTGATAAAGGTTGGTTTGATCATGGATCGTCATTCTGAAGGAGAAGTTTGTAATGTCAACCCCAAGGGATATTTATTGGTGCAGAAGGACACTCAGAGTCAAACCGACGATGGCTTCCTACAAGTGTGTAGCAAGTTGAAGACGTATTAGGTGTCTGTGGTTGAGCTCCTCCTTGATTTTCTGTATTTGATTTCCCTAAAGCTGGCAACATATTTGTTTGCTTCATCCTTCGTTGTAATTTCTATTTGTATTTGGTGATATTGTTTGTAAAGACTGTCGGCTTTGGTTAGAAATTGTAATCTTTAATGAATGAAGTTTTCTGTTGAAACTATTGTTAATGTTTGCAATTATTTTTGAGTTTTTGAGACCTTTTTAGCTTGCATTTGCATTGCATGTGCATGTCATTACACTTGCATTACATCTCGTTTCTCAGCCTTGAGTTTCATCTTCTTTCTCTTATCTCTAGAAGGATACCCAACACGCATTTTGGACACATGGTGACGACGAACAAGATTTTGAAATGTCAGAAAGCCTTGAAGGAGGAGATCAGAGTCCTCAAAGGTCAGATGAACTGGGTCTTGGAGACTTTACAAAACTTGATGAGGAAAGAGGGGCATCCTTACCCTGTTGCACCCGGAGAAGTTATCATTTCACCACCTCCTATGGTTCTTCCACACCAAGGACATGCCCTTGAGGGAACTTCGCATCAACCAACATTTGGTCCTGTGCCCAAATGTCATCCTCATCAGGTGGCTACTAGGATAACATCTAAGTGTCCAATGGTTGTTTCCCAGCAAGGTTCTCGAAGCCAGAACAAGAAGAGGTATTCTGTCAAAAGGGACAAGGCTCACTATAAGCCAATTCCTGTACCGCTGAGCAAACTATATCCACTGTTGATTCGGAACGCGTTGGTGACTCCGCGACCTCTCAACCCTGTGCTAGGACCTTGACATAATGTAAACTTGACTTGTGAGTTTCACAAAGGGGCTGAAGGGCACGACCTGTATACTTGCCTGGCGTTAGAAGCTATTGTGCAAAAGCTGATCTATGACAAGGATTTGATCCTTGAAGAAGATCACCCAGAAGTTGAATGCAAATATCGTACTGGGACTGTAATACCCCAAATTTTGACCACTAAAGTTTCCCATCATTGTGCAAATCATCACCACAATATGGATGTACTTTTATGCTTCATCAGTCTCCCCAAAGATGGGTGAACATTCACTACAATCAAAATTAGGGTTTCAAGCCCTCTCTGAGCTTTAGACAAAGGCTCAATCAAGAAATGACTTGATTTTCAACTTGTCTAATCTCTCAAACATCCTCAAAGGATCAAAAAGACTCCTACTTCAAGGATTAAGCACAAAGATGCTCCCTTCTAGGTGGATCAAGTCTCCAGATCGACAGTGTCACCAAATTAGGGTTTTGGTCGACCAGGGCCTCCAGATGAAAAATTTCATCTGGGCACAAGCCAATGATCCAAAACATAACCTAATATACTCCATGGAACCTCATGGACCCAATCACTAAGTCAGATTTTGCCTCACTTTTTGCCAAATGTAGGGGGATTTTTCACTTGGAATCAAAAGAGATCAAAACCAAACTTGTTCAAACAGTTGTTGTATCATGTAAGAGCTTTCCAAAATGGCCAAGAACATTGCAAATTCAAATTACACCATGAGATATGACATTGGCAAGTTACCTTGCTGAAATCTGTCGAGGCAAGGCAGAATTTGCAACTTTGGTCGATTTGCCAAAATCAGCCAAATTCAATTGCTCCTATCCACTTTGACACCTCAGGGGATTGAATCTAAAGGGGACAATCACTGAGCCATGCCTCCAAAGTCCATGGAACAAGAAATAGCATGTTGAACCTAGAATGGCCAAAATAGGGACAAGACTTCAAATTTGGAATGAGGCATTCAATGGAACCATCAAGGTGGCATGGACTGAGCCATTCTCATCTGAAATCAGTCAAGACTTATCCAAGACCAAGGGGACCATAGCTCTGTGCCCTAACCTCTAGTCAATGGCTAGAGGAGACTTGCATTTCCATTGGCCAACATTGAGGAAACACCTGCTGCAGTTGCCATTCACTGTGGATCCCAAAAC
The DNA here is from genome assembly GCA_022829125.1 of Lathyrus tuberosus. Classification (NCBI taxonomy): domain Eukaryota; kingdom Viridiplantae; phylum Streptophyta; class Magnoliopsida; order Fabales; family Fabaceae; genus Lathyrus; species Lathyrus tuberosus. The sequence goes on along the minus strand of JALAZF010000946.1, from coordinate 844,768 downwards.
AAACTTGCTCTACTATAAATAGAGCTCAATTGTGGTCATTTTGAGTACACCAAAGCCATCAAACAGATGCTTTCCTCAAAATCTCTTCTTTCACTCCAATTTTGCCTTCTAAGGCAAGTCACTATCGGGTTTTGAGTTTGAGAGCAATTCCAATCAAACCAATCACTCACACACCTCACATACATCACATATGAGCTGATCAAACACTTAGATTACTTCTGAAACACCAATTTTACAAAATCACCAGCTGGTTGCTCAAGGTTTTAACCAAAGTGCAGTTGAGGTACCACAAAATGATCCAGCCAATTTCAATCAAGTCCAACCATCCAAACACAATCCATAGGGTGTAGGGAAGCTGTTCAGATCATCACAACTCATCTGTAACACCTCCAGATCAAAAATCACTTTGAACTTGCTGTCACGACTTGGAGGTAAGCACATACTTGGTCATCTCTCAATCTATGCATATTTCCTCGCACAATAATTTGGCCATATGTTCATAATCATGCATGGAATGTTTTCCCTCAATTAATTGCATTGTTTGAATCGTGTATCAAAAATCCTAGCCTTCATGCAGAAATTAGGGTTCTTGAGGTTTCTTCGTGATTTATTGTTATATGTTTAATTTAAATGAAATTAAAGTACATAGACATGATCGTGAGGTTGAGACGAGCATAATGATATGTGGATTGCATGATATAATCAAGTATTCATGGAGATTGGATAGAAAATGCAAATCTGAGAATCCAAGAACACGCGCGTGTTCTTCAGCTTGTTCTTGGCGCCATTTTTAGAAATTCAAATATTTGAATTTTGTGATTTTGTTTAATTGATTCAAAAATTAATTTCTCTCTGAGTTTTAATGATTTTGAGTTGATTCTTTTTTTAATAATTCACAAAAATGTTAAAATATTTTATTTTCCCAAAAAATCCCAAAAATATTATTTATCTCATATAATTGATATTTTTGCAAAGAATTAATATTTTGATTTGTTTTTGGCATTTTAAATATTTTTTCTACATTGATTTTGCAACTTTTAATGCTTTCTAATTATTTTGTAGGTCAATACTTAATTTTTGAAGCATTAATCCAAGATCACAATTTGTTTTCCATGTGTTAAACAATTTTTTATCATTTTAATTGAATTTTTATTCAATTAAATACATTTTGAAAACAAATTAGGGTTTTGGATTAATTCAACCCTCATAAATCATTTTCAAAACATTTCGGGCCTCTTGAGAGAGTGTAAGACCCATCCCCCCTTGTACAAAAACTTTTTGGGCCTCACTCATTGTATAAGTCCCTCTGTACAAGTAAACAGCGCGATCGTCGCCCGTTAAAAATAAAAAAAATCATCTGGGCCTCTCCTTGAGCTATAAGACCCATTCAAAACACTTTGGGCCTCTATTAGAGTGTAAGACCCAATCCCCCTTTTAACCAAAACATCTTGGGCCTCACTTATTGTATAAGTCTCTCTGCGTTAAAAGAAAACCTCGACGCGATCGCCATTTTTAAACGAAAAATCACTTGGGCCTACCCCGTGTTATAAGCCCCACTCTTTTTTCTCTAAACTTTTTGGGCCTCTTGAGAGAGTGTAAGACCCATCCCTTTGTACAGAAAACCATTTTGGGCCCCAGTCACTTGTATAAGTCCCGCTGTACAAAGTCAAACAGTGCGCTCACTGATAAAACCCTGGGCCTCTCCTTGAGCTGTAAGCCCCAAATCTTTCTTTTTCAAAGCACTTTCTCCTTTGATTTTGAATATACTGTTGTTTTCAAACTTTCTTTATTGAACAACTAACCAAACAGCATGGAAGCACTACAACCGAGTAAGTGGTTATCGCTTTCGTTTACTGCTTTCATATTATAAACTGTATTGTGGGGCTGCTCACTGTAAGTCTCTTTTCATAAACTCATATCTACTGTGTAATAATAGTATAGATATTTCGAGTTTCCCCGGCAACTACGTCTAGCACTAGGTAAAGCCGTTTCGTTTATTCGTAGAAATAGATGCCTAGATCCCCAATAGGAGCACCAGATACAGTCTTCTCTTCGGCTGTCCTCCTTAGGAATCGTCAAGAAGCTCTACTCCCCAAGATGAATGTATTCTCCGTGAATGGCATCTTTGAGTTTCTTCCAAAACTCTCGAACTTTCCTGACTTGATCTATTCCTTGTGGATAGCTTGCCTTGAATGTCTCGGGGTTTGGGTACCCACTACGGTCATAATCTTGGACCTTAACTAAGGAACCCTCTTTAAAAGCTAAAAGTCGCTGGATAGTAAACCTCACACGTTTACCAGTGGTTTTTATCTTTAAAAGAGTTATCTCTCCTAATGGAAAGGAGATGATAGACCCACGGGCTTCTTAAAAGCATCGGCCTCCTCTTGGGCATTGTTCAAGGACCCACAGGCTTCCTAAAAGCAACCCCGCCTCCTCTTGGGCTTCGTACAAGGACCCTACGGCTTCTTAGAAGTATTCACAGCCTTCTCTTAGGCTTCGTATAATGATCTCTTCCTCCGGGAATGATAGCCTCCTCTTGGGCTTCGTACAAGGACCCGTCGGCTTCTTAAAAGTTTCCAGCCTCCTCTTGGGCTTCGTACAAATTGTCCCGACGACCTCCTAGAGGTATAGGAACAGAACCTAGTCATCCTCATAGAACAGTCCTTTCATAGAGTCTACTACTGTTTCTCAAAGCATAGTACAAAAAGATGAAACTCTAGACACGGACAGTCTAACTTCCTTGAGTCTCAAAGACATTCTCAAGTGACCCCTTCGTTAAATAGGAAGGAAACCCGCAGACTCGGACAGTCTCAATACCCTTTGGATTTCCAGTTTCCTCAAAGAAAAGGAAATAACCCCGATCCTCAGATCTAACCCATGAGTACAGTGATGCTCATATAAGAACTGATTTTCTCTTTCAAAATCAGTATACTGGACCTGTCACTTAACTGACACAGTAAACTTAGCCTTCTCTTGGGATTTGTACAATGATTCTCCCCCAGCGGAGTCGAACAACGTTTTAGCCTCCATCTCGGGCTTCGTACGAGATACATAAAGTCTCTCTCGTTGAGTCAAACAAACAACAACCTCCATCTCGGGCTTTGTACGAGATACAAAAACTCTCTTGTTGAGTCAAACTTTTCGCCTCCATATCGGGCTTCATACGAGATACAAAAACTCTCTTGTTGAGTCAATATTTCAGCCTCCATCTCGGGCTTCATACGAGATACAAAATCACTCTCTTGTTGAGTATAAAAGATCCTCTTGTAGGATCAACCCCTTTTCGCCTCTCTCTCGGGCTTTGTACGGGACACAAAATAGCCTCCTCTTAGGCTTTGTATAATGATTTTCCTAGCGGAAAATAGCCTCCTCTTAGGCTTTGTATAATGATTTTCCTAGCGGAAATTAGCCTCCTCTTAGGCTTTGTATAAGAAAACCACTGGTTGATCCAATCAACCTTTTAGCATCAAAGCTGTGCCTCGTTCACAGTACACAAACATCAACAACTCATTCCCCTTCATCTAATCGCTGTAAGCGGCAAGCCTCTGGATTATTTACATCCATGCCACTGTCCTTCTTTTAGCATGAGAAATTCCTAAGGAAAGATAACATTGCTCTACACTGAGTTAAAGTCTTCTCCTTCAGGTTAAAACCCTTTCTTCAGAAATTATGGCATTGCTCGGATCCTCGTATCCCAGTTAAAGTAATTCTCCTTCTCCCCTCTTTAGAGATGAAAAATTCTCTCTAAAGTCAAGGTTTTTCAGCTTCCCATCTTGGGCTTTGAACAAGATACAAATCACCTTTCGCTTCACGTCTTGGGCTTTGAACAAGACACCAAAACACCCATTTCCTCCCATAGAATAGGAGGAACTATGAACGCTCTGATTTCCCTGTTTCGGTAAACGGGAATACGTAGGCATAAGATCGAAAGAAAAGATCTTAGCGAGCGCAATCAACAAAAAACCAAATCCCATATCTCCATCATTCAAAAGCACCAGTCCTAACATCCTAATCCATGTTCCCCGTCAGAAACCATCTGTCTAGATAAAAAACAGTATTGGCGAAAATACAAATAACCAGTACAAAAGCCCCCCCACATTGATAGCATCCGTAACCTAACAGACCGCTGTTTAAACTCAGTATGCAAAGCAGGGTTAATTGGAGACATCTATTTCCCTTCCTTATTCAGCTCACAATAGGATAAAAAATGAATTGACCTATAGTCAAAGCTCAAACCGTAGAGAGCCACCAGCGCTTAAGAACCGCGTCCAAAATCGCTCGCTACAGAAAAATGGCACCCACCGTGGGGCCTGTTAAAGTTAGATCTAGGCACGGTCTTCCTTTTCACCTCTTGTGTGAAAAACTACAGAGTGGTAACTCAGCCGGGGAGCCATTTCTGTCAGGAACTTAGGATTCTTAGCTTTATAAGTCTAGGATGTTTAGGACAAATATATATACTGCTTTTCCTAATTGCTATACATGTTTATTTTTCTGCTACTGGGAATGCGGGTGATGCCGTATGTGGTGAGAACGAGTATACACTTAAGATAAGTGATGGCGACGGGGTCGACCATCAACCTCAGTGGAGGCTGACCAACGCAACCCATTCACTCTTCTAGCCAATGGGCCGGTTGTTAAGTCTGAGAAGCTGAGGAGCCAAACCCTTTCGTAGTGCGGAAACTATCGGAAATAGTTGTTACGCGATACTACCCTCATTTGAGCCTGGTGATCTATTCTCGGTGAATGGCACTTACTCTAAGATTGCTCTACAACTCGCTGGCGATCCGCTTGTTGTTTTGCTTTCCTGGGAGGAGCTGATGATAATGAGTACAGGTACAAAAATCACCCTAGTATAAACCTTTGGGGATGGGTAGAGCCTTGACTTCATGACAACGACCCTCTGACCCCATGTTTTTTCTATGTTTTTATGTGCTGCATTCATGCATTCATTTAATAAAACATTAAAACATTCAAAAAAAACTTCTCTTCTAGTCTCTCTGTTTTTCAAATTAAACTAAGATTGTGATTGCAAATATCAGAGAGAAAGATTACGCTAATGGATTTCGGTAGAAGGAGAACTCACCAGTATACCTTCAAGGTTCCAAAGCTAGAGGATTTGAGAAAGTTAGCGAGGATGATCGTTAACCCAGAGGCTTTCAGAGCCAAGCATGGTGGTTTGCTACCACTGTTAAGAGTTCATGTGATTAAGGGGATCATGGACGCGCTCGTTCAATTCTACGATCCGGTTTATCACTGTTTCACATTCCCGAATTACCAGCTTGCACCAACGCTGGAGGAGTATTCTCATCTGACTGATTTACATATCACTGATCGAGCTCTATTTTCTGGACTGGAAGAAATTCCAAAGAATCAGACTATTGCAATAGCAATTCATTTGGACGAGTCTGAGGTCAGGACTCACATGACCACTAAGGGTGGCATCCAAGGTTTTCCAGCCCAGTTCTTGACAAAAAAGGCTCTATACTTCGCTAGTATAGGGAACGAGACTGCTTTTGAAAGCATCTTTGTCTTGCTTACCTACGGGTTATTTTTGTTTCCCAACATCAATAACTTCGTCGATATCAACGCTATTAAGGTTTTTCTCATTGGAAACCCTGTGCCGACTTTGCTTGCAGATGCGTATCATTCTGTACACTTGGGAAATTTGTACAGCGGAGGGGAGATCACGTGCTGTGTACCTTTGCTCTACAAATGGTTTATCTCACTTGCCTAAGTCTGCTGCTTTTTGGGATTACAAGAGTGTCTCACGTTGGTCACAGAAGATCATGTCTCTCACCAACTCTGATATGGATTGGTGTAATAGGATTTATGAGGGAATCAGAATCACTGACCGTTGTGGAAACTTCCCCAACGTACCCCTCATAGGAACTAAAGGAGGAATTAACTATCACCCGATATTGGTTTGTCGTCAATTTGGATACCCGATGAGGCACATCCCACTGGGTGTTCATCTGGAAGGTCTTTTCTTCAAAGAAGGAGAAAACGACAGAGCACTAAAGATGGAAATAGTGCAAGCTTGGAAACATGTTCATAAGAAAGGACGAGAGTCTCTGGGAAAACCAGACTGTGTCTCGGTGGAGCCTTATCTCCACTGGGTACAAACTAGAGCTCTCAAGCTAAAGATGCCTTATCCTCGTTACGGAATTCTTCCGCCGAGGGAATCTGTCATGTACTTCATGACAGAAACTGAAAAGCTTCAGGTTACTCTCAACAAAGTTCAAAAGGAAAGAAGGTCTTGGAAGAACAAGTACCGCACCCTCGACATAGAGTGCATCCAAATACAGCAACTACTGAGAGAGAAAGATGCTCTGATTGAAATTTTGGAGCAACATGCTGTAGAGAATCAGGATGACTAAAGGAATTTGCTCACTCCTTTCACTTGGCAAAGGAATGACAACCCGACAACGACCCAGGAGCCCCGGTCAAAGAAAAGGAAGATACCAGAATCAGCACCCGATTTCTCCTCAGAGAGGACTCGGGACCCATTAGTTTAGGTTTCTGTTTCTGCACTTTGTAATCTACTGTATTTCCATTTCTGTAATCCTTTGGAATTCAATAAAAAGGGGTTTCCCCACCGTTTGATATTTGCAATCTAATTGTCGAAGTTTATTTTGATTAAACCAAAAAACAATTAATATAATCATTGCATTCATCATTCTCACGTCGCGTATTCTTCTTCCCTACGAATCTCACGTTTGTGTCTAGATTCTAGAGTCAAACTGTCTCATTCGTATAATACTCGGTCCAATCGCCAGAAAAAGATGGATGATCTTGAGGAAGAGAACAGAGAGTTGAGAGAAGAGCTCGACGCTCTGAGAGAGGATATGAGAAAGCTTCGTAACGACATGCAAGCCATGACAGAAGCTCAGCTACAAAGAACTGTGATCTCAGAGATCACCTCAACGCCCATAGTGGAGAAGTATGATCCTAGGTATCAGATACCGAAAGATCGTCCTTGGGGCATGCCTGTTAACTATATCCCGGAAGGATATGTTCCGCCGATCACTGAAGATCAGGGAATCGCAACAGAAGCCGCTGGGCCTGAAGGTTACAAACTTCGGGAAAGCGAAGATGCCAGGGGCATACTCAAGACTCCTGAAGGTTACAAACTTCGGGAGGCGCCAAGACTTACTGCCGTAGTCACGGTACCACCCCCTGTGGTGCACACTGTCCCGAAAGGACAGATTCCACAGACACCTTCTGGTAAGAAGGAAACTATGTTTGACAGAATGGAGGAATTCCAGGAACAGTTCCTGGAAATGCAGAAGAAACTGCAAGCCATTCGCGGTCAGGATTTATTTGGAAAGGACGCCGCAGATCTCTGCTTGGTCCCAAATGTGAAAGTTCCGCACAAATTTCAAGTGCCCGACTTTGAAAAATACAAGGGTAACTCTTGCCCTCAGAGCCATCTGGTGATGTACGCGCGGCAGATGTCAGCTCAGACGGAGAATCAGGACCTACTGATTCACTACTTTCAGGATAGTTTAACCGGTGCCGCACTCAAATGGTACATGGGTTTAAACCGTACTACGATCAGTACATTCAGAGATCTTGGTACTGCCTTCGTCCAACAATACAAGTACAATTTGGACATGGCACCCGACAGAGATCAACTCAGATCAATGTCACAAAAGGACAAGGAAACCTTTAAGGAGTATGCTCAAAGGTGGCGTGAAATTGCCGCTCAAATTTGTCCACCTCTTGAGGAAAAAGAGATGACAAAGATCTTCTTAAAGACCTTAAGCTCATTTTACTATGACCGAATGGTTGCCAGTGCGCCCAGTGATTTCACCGAAATGGTTGGCATGGGTGTACGTCTTGAGGAAGCCGTCCGAGAAGGACGTTTAGTAAAAGACACTGGATCGACGAGCGGTACTAAAAAATACGGTGGTGCTCTCCCTAAGAAAAAAGAGCAAGATATTGGGAATATCTCTCTCGAAAAGCAAAAGCGACGTTATCAGCCAGTAGCAGCTGTTACTCCTACTATCGGCCCCGCGCCTGTTCCTATGTATCAACCTCAGGTTGCGCAGAGTCAACCTGACCAACAAAGGACACAACAGCCTCTTCAGCAGGCTCTTCCTCCATGTAACAACAACCGTACAACACGGCCACCAGGATTTGATCCTATACCTGTAACGTACGCAGAGTTGTTTCCGTCACTGCTGGCTAAGGGGCACATTCAGACTAAGTTTCCCCTTTCAGTTCCGGAAAATTCGCCTTTTTGGTTTAAAGCGGATCAAACATGCCCTTATCATCAAGGAGGTTCAGGGCATAACATTGAGACTTGCCTCAATTTCAAATCCGACGTGCAAAAGCTTGTTAAGAGCGGGCTCTTATCTTTCAAAGATATGAATCCCAATGTTCTCACGAACCCGCTGCCTCAACACGAGAAAGCTGCAGTCAATCTGATTGAGAAAGAGACTAATAATGTCTATCAAATTCACGATGTACTCTTGTTGAAAACCAATCTGGTCAAGATGCATTGTAGACAGAGTGGATATGGCCATGTGCCACCTCATAATTATCACCAGTGTGATATCTGCTCTAAAGACAACCAGGGATATTCTGTAGTGCAAGCAGCTCTGCAGGAACAGATGGATCTCGGATGGATCCAAGAGCACCGAGTTCATGGAGTTAACATGGTCTCTACGAATTCTAACGTCATTCAAAACCACGACATCCGTGCGATGAATGTCAGCTTGGTGGCGATGCACTCAAGGCAAAGCCAGTATCATAATCTGCCGCGGCACGATTACAGTTCCTATTTGACTTGCTCGGTAAACAAACAGGGATGCTCTTTCATACAAGAGGCCCTCCAGCGTCAGATGGATCTTAGATGGATCCAAGATTACCATGATAGGAATCCTTATCAGATCAATATGGTTCAGATCTTCGATATTCGCGTGATGGGTACCAGCCTGGTAAAGTTACATGCTGAGAAGGTTCGACTCGGATTCTTAACATCACATGATTACCAAAGCTGTAAAGCGGGTTGCGAAAATGATCAGGGTTGTACCCTTGTCCAGGAGGCACTTCAGCACTTGTTAAATCATTGGTGGATGCCAATCTATATGGATGAAGATACTCAACAAATTAGTATCAGTAACAGGAATCCTACTCGGCGTCAAAGTCAGGATGTCCGATCAGTGGAAGGTAACCTAGTGAGGTTACATTGTATTCAAAGTGGGCGTGGCCAGGTGCCACTACACAACTATGACAGTTGTAGCGTTTGTTCAGAAAGTAACCAAGGGTGTTACCTTGTGAGAGCAACTCTTCAGGGTCAGGTGGACCGTGGAGAAATTCGTCCATATCCGGGATCTGGACCCATCATTTGGTCGCCGAACTACCTTGCCGAGCAAGTTGAGGATGTTGTCACGATCTCTGGTCATCACAGGACCAGGGATGTTTTTGCCATCATCCCTCTACTTGACGAATCTAGAGTTCCCAACCGGGAACGGATCAACTTATGATGGTCAGAAAAATCAGAAGGTTCCCATAGTCATCTATCTGCCGGGACCACTACCGTATGAATCAGCTAAGGCAATCCCTTACAAATACGGTGCAACAATAATCGAGAATGGAAAGGAAATTCCATTACCCTCCGTTGTGAACATTGCAGACATCAGTCGTGTAACACGGAGCGGTCGAATCTTCAACCGAGGGGTTGGAGAATCCAACAAAGAAAAGGAACTTCAGGCAGAAATTCCTGATCCACCAGTCGGTCAATCTAGTAATCCCGACTTTTCAAAAGACAAAGATGAGATGCTAAAGCTCATCCAAAGGAGTGAATACAATATTGTCGATCAACTGTTACAGACTCCTTCAAAGATCTCAGTATTATCACTTTTACTCAGTTCAGAAGCGCACAGGGGGGCTCTACAGAAAGTCTTGGAGCAAGCCTTCGTGGAACAAGATGTAACGATTAGACAGTTCGATAGTATTGTCTCTAACATCACTTCCTGCAACAATTTGGGATTTAGTGATGAGGAATTACCCGAAGAGGGTCACCGTTATAACATGGCGCTCAACATTACAGTTAACTTCCAGGGCGATGCTTTAGCCAACGTACTGGTAGACACAGGGTCAGCCCTGAATGTTATGCCAAAGTCCACTTTGACGCAATTATCATTCAAGGGCCCTCCGATGAGAGTCAGCGAGGTCGTCATCAAAGCATTCGACGGATCCAGAAAAACGGTTATCGGCGAAGTTGATCTTCCCATAACTATTGGTCCTCACACTTTCCAAATCACTTTCCAGGTCATGGACATCCGAGCAACATACAGTTGTTTATTAGGAAGACCTTGGATACATCAGGCTGGAGCGGTCACTTCAACCCTCCACCAAAAGCTAAAGTTCGTCAAGAACGATCAACTTGTCACGGTTTGTGGGGAACAAGCCTTGCTTGTAAGCAACTTGTCATCATCTACTGGTATAAAACCCGAGGAGGTTGTTGTTGGAACTCAGTTCCAAGCACTATCGGTGAGCAAGGACAATCAGTTCAAAGAAGGAACTTCAATTTCTTCATACAAAGATGCTATCAAAGCGGTCGAGAGTACCGATACGACAGGATGGGGACGGCTTGTCATTCCTATTGACAATAAAACAAAGAAGGGTCTTGGTTTTTCTGCAACATATACCCAGACAGCTGTCAACGATGAAAGTCTTCATCCCCTTCAAAACTTCTTCCACAGTGGAGGTTTTCTTCACCCAGTGTCTCAGACAGTTCATGCTATTAATGAGGAAGATCCCTCTGACACAGATGAAGAATGGAAGTCCTATCTTAACAAGGATGGTTATATGTCTCAGGAAGAGGTGCCTATGCCTTTTTGCTTTCCTACAGAAAGTCCGAGATTTATACCCAGATCAGATGTCGAAATGATATACGGAGATTGTGATCCGGAAGGATGCCGCACTCCGCCAAATTCATTAGAGGAAGACACTCTGATGAAAGACAACTTTGATCACAATTGCTATGGCCCAATGGATGGCCTGCCAATGTGGCAGCCTTACCCAGGAGACTTGGGGCAAGAAAGTAAGCCGAACAATGAAACTCAGCTGAGCGTCATTGAACAGAATACCTGTGTCCCCACCATGCCATGGGATCAACACTCAGGTCATTCAGAAACTACTCAACATGAAGATGAATTCGCAACGTTTGCAGGACTATAATTCATCAACTATGCTTTTCCTAAGGTCAACGTCGTCAAGAGGGATGATTCCTCCAGTTCCACAGAAGTTTGGGACACCCTGGGATAACCAAGTGGAAAATATGACTTTATGGTCAAGTACACTGCTCCCGAAAGCTCTCGTATCAGGTTCGAAGACATCCAGCCAACTGGATGGGGAAATACAGCTGAGAGCACCAATGCTATTTAAAATGCAACAGAGGAATCCTCCCACGACAATTCTGCCTGGGAAACAGATTCCAATGATCCTACTCTACCAGAAATCGGCGTTATTTCTGAAGACAAATCAAGGAAGGTGCCAGACTTTGTGATTCACCGAGGAGTTCGCCGCCAATGGGTTGCTATCGATGTTCCGAAGGTCATTCGCCAGTCAAAGTAATTGCCATCTTTAAGCCTTTCACCCTGCCCAGGTGAAACGAATGTTTTGATAGGGCTCGTTTTCTGTAAATTTCCCTCTTCGCTTTGCCCAAAGCGAGTGAGTTTTGTTTTATAGGGCTGTAGTTTCAAGAATCGACTTGTTCATTAATAAAATAACGTCGTTCTGTAATTTCCGCATTATTTGCTGTTTTCTCTTTTTGCTTTTTCAGAAAATGGTAATCCTAAAAAACAATTCAAAAATAAAAACAAGCAGTAAAATAAATACACTACACACACTTGCATTTTCTCTATCTCTTCTAAACACGAATCATCACGTCATGCAGATTGCTTGTTTTAAACCCAGTTAAAACATACGATCTGATGCCTTCTCCCAACTTTGAGTTCCCAGTATTCGAGGCTGAAGAAGAAAATGACAACGAAATTCCAGAAGAGATCTCCCGACTACTCAGACAAGAGGAAAGGTCCATTGAACCTCACAAAGAGCCGTTTGAAACGGTAAACTTGGGTTCAGAGCAAGAGAGAAAAGAAATCAGGATCGGAGCACTGCTCAGTCCAACTGCCAGAGAAGATCTGATAAAGCTTCTCAAAGAATTCCCCGATGTATTCGCTTGGTCTTATCAGGATATGCCAGGGTTGGATACCAGCATCGTGGAACATCACTTACCGTTGAGATCGGAATGTCCGCCAGTAAAGCAAAGGTTGAGACGCACTCACCCGGACATGGCCATCAAAATCAAAGAGGAGGTACAGAAATAGATTGACGCGGGTTTCCTCGCTACATCTAAATATCCTCAATGGTTAGCCAACATCGTACCCGTTCCCAAAAAGGACGGAAAGGTCAGAATGTGTGTTGATTACAGAGATCTGAACAAGGCAAGTCCAAAGGACGACTTTCCTTTACCACACATTGACATGCTGGTTGACAGCACAACAAAGTTCAAAGTTTTCTCCTTCATGGATGGATTCTCGGGCTATAACCAGATCAAAATGGCGCCGAAAGACATGGAGAAAACTTCATTCATTACCCCATGGGGTACCTTTTGTTACAAGGTAATGTCGTTCGGTTTGAAGAACGCCGGGGCAACCTATCAAAGGGCCATGACTACTCTGTTTCATGACATGATACACAAAGAAATCGAGGTATATGTCGATGATTTAATTGCAAAATCAAGAACAGAGGATGAGCACGTTGAACATCTGTCCAAATTGTTTGAACGTATAAGAAAATTCAAGCTCCGCTTGAATCCCAACAAGTGCACCTTCGGTGTCTGTTCGGGGAAATTACTAAGGATCATCGTCAGCCAGAAAGGAATTAAAGTTGATCCTGACAAGGTCAAGGCCATTCAAGAAATGCCTTCTCCGAAAACTGAAAAACAAGTCAGAGGATTCCTGGGACGTTTGAACTACATCTCCAGATTCATATTCCTCATGACCGCGACATGCGCGCCGATCTTCAAGTTACTAAAAAAGAACCAGGATTGCGTTTGGTCAGAAGATTGCCAAACCGCCTTTGACAGTATCAAGGAATATCTATTGAATCCTCTGATTCTATCACCTCCAGTGGAAGGAAGACCACTGATCATTTACCTCACAGTTCTAGAGGACTCAATGGGATGTGTACTTGGCCAACAAGACGAAACTAAACGGAAAGAGTCTGCCATTTACTATCTAAGCAAGAAATTCACCGACTGCAAAACTCGGTACACGATGCTTGAGAAAACTTGTTGCGCTTTGGCTTGGGCAGCCAAACGTCTTCGCCAGTACATGATTCGTCATACTACTTGGTTGGTCTCCGAAATGGATCCAATCAAGTATGTTTTCGAAAAACCTGCTCTCACGGGAAGGATTGCCCGTTGGCAGATGTTACTATCAGAATATGACATAGAGTACCACGCTCAAAAAGCCGTTAAAGGAAGTATTTTAGCCGATCATTTGGCTCATCAACCGATTGACAATCAAGAATCAATCGGGTTTGACTTCCCAGACGAAGATGTCATGTATCTAAAAATGAAAGATTGCGATGAACCGCTACCCAGTGAAGGGCCAGAACCAGGTTCCCAGTGGGGACTTATCTTTGACGGAGCAGTCAATCATTATGGAAACGGAATGGGGGCAATCATTGTTACCCCTCAGGGTTCCCACATTCCTTTCACTGCCAGACTTACGTTCAAATGTACGAACAACGAGGCCGAATACGAAGCTTGTATTATGGGTCTCGAAGAAGCGATTGATTTAAGGATCAAAAACTTGGACGTATACGGCGATTCAGCCTTGGTTATTAACCAGATAAAAGGAGATTGGAACACATACCAATCAGGATTGATTCCTTACAAAGACTATGCAAGAAGGTTGTTACCCTTCTTCAACAGAGTCGACTTTCATCACATCCCTCGTGATGAGAATCACATGGCTGATGCATTAGCCACTCTCTCTTCCATGATTAGTGTAGGTCGATGGAATGACATACCTAAGATCGACATAATGCGCCTTGAACGGCCCGCTTACATCTTCGCGATTGAAGCAGTCATAGACGACAGACCTTGGTATCACGATATCAAATGCTTCCTTCAGAAACAACAGTACCCATCTGGGGCACTCAGAAAAGACAGGAAAACCCTCAGAAGATTGGCTGGAAACTTCTTCTTGAGCGGCGACACTCTCTATAAGAGAAATTTTGACATGGTCTTGCTCCGATGCGTCGACAGACCAGAAGCAGACATACTTATGAAAGAAATTCATGAAGGATCCTTTGGCACTCATGCCAACGGACACACAATGGCGAGAAAAATTCTGAGAGCAGGGTATTATTGGTTGACCATGGAATCCGACTGCTACAAGTACATGAGGAGGTGTCACAAGTGTCAGATATACTCCGACAAAATTCATGTACCGCCATCACATCTCAAAGTTCTTTCTTCCCCATGGCCTTTTTCCATATGGGGAATCGACATGACTGGCATGATTGAGCCCAAAGCTTTAAATGGACATCGGTTCATCCTGGTAGCCATTGACTATTTCACCAAGTGGGTCGAAGCAGCGTCATTCGCTAATGTAACCCGACAAGTGGTGGTCCGATTTATCAAAAACAATATCATCTGCCGTTATGGTGTTCCAAGCGAGATCATTACTTATAATGGATCTAACTTGAACAATAAGATGATGAAAGAGTTGTGTGCAGAGTTCAGGATCGAACACCATAACTCATCTCCCTACCGACCTAAGATGAACGGAGCGGTAGAAGCGGCTAACAAGAACATCAAGAAGATCGTTCAAAAGATGGTTGTAACCTATAAAGATTGGCATGAAATGCTACCCTTTGCTCTTCACGGTTATCGAACATCTATCTGCACTTCAACAGGGGCAACCCCTTTCTCTCTAGTATATGGCATGGAGGCAGTGCTCCCCATAGAAGTAAAGATCCCATCAATCCGGGTATTGATGGAAGCTAAGCTCACCGAAGCTGAATGGTGTCAAAGTCGACACGACAAATTAAATCTGATCGAGGAAAAACGAATCACAGCACTATGCCACGGTCAGTTGTATCAGCAAAGAATGAAGAGGGCGTTTGACAAAAAGGTCCGACCTCGTGTCTTCAGGAAAGGAGACCTTGTGCTCAAGAAGATACAATTATTTCTCACTGATTCTCGGGGCAAATGGACCCCAAATTATGATGGCCCCTATGTGGTCACGAAAGCTTTCTCAGGCGGCGCCTTGAGACTCACAACCATGGACGGAGAGGAATTTGCCTACCCCACGAATGTTGATGTAGTCAAGAAATACTTCGCCTAAAAAAAAACTAAAAAAAAACATCTCGGTGGATTGAAAACCCGAAAGGGCGGTCCAGGCAAAAGTTAGAGACATGAAAAAAATCATCCCGATGGATTGGAAATCTCATAGTACAATCTAGGAAAAAATTAGGGATAATGGCAAGTAACTATGTTCAAACAGGGGCAAGTCCCTCAGCAGCAGTTGCATCATCCATCGGAGGAAATCTCCAGTCAAAGGTCATCTTCGACGGAAGCTCAGGATGTCCCAAACTCAAAGTTGGTAGAAGGATAGTGGTCGTTATGTTTCAACGTAGCCCTTTTCCCTGTAAATTACCATTTTCTAACTTTGTATATACTCTTTGGAATCACGCGTTTGGCTGATCTCCATCTTATCAATAAAATTTGAGCCCTTGTGCTTTTGTTTGTAATTCTTGACTTGTTTTAGCTTTACAGAACGACGTTGTTTAAACTTAATCAGCGATTCTTGAAATAAAACAAAAATAAATTTACTTGTTAAACTTTTTCTGCTTTTAAATTAAAGATGGCATTTCTTTTGACTGTTGAACATCAGAAGAACATCGATCGCTTCTCCCGAAGTAAGCGAACTTCAAAGTGCAGAATCAAAGTACTCCTTCTAGACCAATACTCCTGAATGAAGGATCAAATGTGCCATAGACCTTGTTTCGTCTGACACACCTCGGCCGAGTTCTCATCTCCTAAGCCCGATCAACATAGCTCCCAACGGGACTATCTCTCCTAAGCAAGGTGGAATTGCTATTTTGAACCAACGGTACTTCTTCGCCCCACGATGGCTGAGTATCCAATTATGTTCATCCATCAGTTTGTGTGTCGTGTCAGTTTTGTCAGTATAAACATACATACATCATGCATTTTTTATTTGCATTCACATTTCATATTGCATCACTACCACTTGAGTCGGTTTTATCCTGCCGTGATAACCGTCCTCTCCATCGAGTTTGTCAGTTCTTGCTTCGTCAGGAAGCGTTGTACACGTACGAACTCGTCACCAGTGTATCTTTAGATCAGAGTCGGCACTTGGCCACTTTGATAATTTGAACCTCTGAAAGATCAGAGAAACCTTCAACAGATGTCACTCTTCGCCATTGAAGATGATATCCTCGCTTTCCCGGATTAAGGAAAATCCCCAGAGAAAGCCTCTTAAGCAGAGATTCGGCAATACATCAGTATTTCTCCGAAAAGATCCCAAGAAAAGTATGATGAAAGATCCCAAATGAAAATAGTCTCTCAAGAGACTCGCTTTCCCCAGTAGAAACAAATGGCGTCTCCAACAGAGAAGTTTGTACAACTCTACAACTCAGACGACTGAGTTCCCCAGCAAGTCTGACATCAAAACTTTTTCCACTCAAATGGCATCTCCCCAGGAAAATTCGGCGAGAAGTTTGAAGGAAAACCGCTACTAACAGCGTCCCGTGTCAATAAAGTTTATTGATAAAAGAAACTAAGACCAGTTCCTTGGTGGGAAACCAGGATCGAGGGGAAGTTTAAATCAGAAACTAAGACCAGTTCCTTGGTAGGAAAACTGGGATCGAGGGGAAGTTTAAATCAGAAACTAAGACCAGTTCCTTGGTAGGAAACCAAGAACGAGGGGAAGTTGACAAAAGAAAACTGAGACCAGTTCCTTGGCTGAAGACCAGGATCGAGGGGAAGTTTACCTTTTCTAAGCATCATTGCTTAGCTAAAGAAGTTGAATGCGTAAGCTACCATTCATAACCACCATAAAAATTTTGGATATTCCAATATTTAATCCTCTTGCACCCCGAATGCTCGAATACTTTCGTCATTCACACCTTCGGGTCCAAGAAGATTAAATAGGGGCATCTGTAATACCCCAAATTTTGACCACTAAAGTTTCCCATCATTGTGCAAATCATCACCACAATATGGATGTACTTTTATGCTTCATCAGTCTCCCCAAAGATGGGTGAGCATTCACTACAATCAAAATTAGGGTTTCAAGCCCTCTCTGAGCTTTAGACAAAGGCTCAATCAAGAAATGACTTGATTTTCAACTTGTCTAATCTCTCAAACATCCTCAAAGGATCAAAAGGACTCCTACTTCAAGGATTAAGCACAAAGCTGCTCCCTTCTAGGTGGATCAAGTCTCCAGATCGACAGTGTCACCAAATTAGGGTTTTGGTCGACCAGGGCCTCCAGATGAAAAATTTCATCTGGGCACAAGCCAATGATCCAAAACATAACCTAATATACTCCATGGAACCTCATGGACCCAATCACTAAGTCAGATTTTGCCTCACTTTTTGCCAAATGTAGGGGGATTTTTCACTTGGAATCAAAAGAGATCAAAACCAAACTTGTTCAAACAGTTGTTGTATCATGTAAGAGCTTTCCAAAATGGCCAAGAACATTGCCAAATTCAACTTACACCATGAGATATGACATTGGCAAGTTACCTTGCTGAAATCTGTCGAGGCAAGGCAGAATTTGCAACTTTGGTCGATTTGCCAAAATCAGCCAAATTCAATTGCTCCTATCCACTTGGACAGCTCAGAGGATTGAATCTAAAGGGGACAATCACTGAGCCAAGCCTCCAAAGTCCATGGAATAAGAAATAGCATGTTGAACCTAGAATGGCCAAAATAGGGACAAGACTTCAAATTTGGAATGAGGCATTCAATGGAACCATCAAGGTGGCATGGACTGAGCCATTCTCATCTGAAATCAGTCAAGACTTATCCAAGACCAAGGGGACCATAGCTCTGTGCCCTAACCTCTAGTCAATGGCTAGAGGAGACTTGCATTTCCATTGGCCAACATTGAGGAAACACCTGCTGCAGTTGCCATTCACTGTGGATCCCAAAACAAACTTGCTCTACTATAAATAGAGCTCAATTGTGGTCAGTTTGAGTACACCAAAGCCATCAAATAGATGCTTTCCTCAAAATATCTTCTTTCACTCCAATTTTACCTTCTAAGGCAAGTCACTATCGGGTTTTGAGTTTGAGAGCAATTCCAATCAAACCAATCACTCACACACCTCACATACATCACATATGAGCTGATCAAACACTTAGATTACTTCTGAAACACCAATTTCACAAAATCACCAGCTGGTTGCTCAAGGTTTTAACCAAAGTGCAGCTGAGGTACCACAAAATGATCCAGCCAATTTCAATCAAGTCCAACCATCCAAACACAATCCATAGGGTGTAGGGAAGCTGTTCAGATCATCACAACTCATCTGTAACACCTCCAGATCAAAAATCACTTTGAACTTGCTGTCACGACTTGGAGGTAAGCACATACTTGGTCATCTCTCAATCTATGCATATTTCCTCGCACAATAATTTGGCCATATGTTCATAATCATGCATGGAATGTTTTCCCTCAATTAATTGCATTGTTTGAATCGTGTATCAAAAATCCTAGCCTTCATGCAGAAATTAGGGTTCTTGAGGTTTCTTCGTGATTTATTGTTATATGTTTAATTTAAATGAAATTAAAGTACATAGACATGATCGTGAGGTTGAGACGAGCATAATGATATGTGGATTGCATGATATAATCAAGTATTCATGGAGATTGGATAGAAAATGAAAATCTGAGAATCCAAGAACACGCGCGTGTTCTTCAGCTTGTTCTTGGCGCCATTTTTAGAAATTCAAATATTTGAATTTTGTGATTTTGTTTAATTGATTCAAAAATTAATTTCTCTCTGAGTTTTAATGATTTTGAGTTGATTCTTTTTTTAATAATTCACAAAAATGTTAAAATATTTTATTTTCCCAAAAAATCCCAAAAATATTATTTATCTCATATAATTGATATTTTTGCAAAGAAATAATATTTTGGTTTGTTTTTGGCATTTTAAATATTTTTTCTACATTGATTTTGCAACTTTTAATGCTTTCTAATTATTTTGTAGGTCAATACTTAATTTTTGAAGCATTAATCCAAGATCACAATTTGTTTTCCATGTGTTAAACAATTTTTGATCATTTTAATTGAATTTTTATTCAATTAAATACATTTTGAAAACAAATTAGGGTTTTGGATTAATTCAACCCTCATAAATCATTTTCAAAACATTTTGGGCCTCTTGAGAGAGTGTAAGACCCATCCCCCCTTGTACAAAAACTTTTTGGGCCTCACTCATTATATAAGTCCCTCTGTACAAGTAAACGGCGCGATCGTCGCCCGTTAAAAATAAAAAAAATCATCTGGGCCTCTCCTTGAGCTATAAGACCCATTCAAAACACTTTGGGCCTCTATTAGTGTGTAAGACCCAATCCCCCTTTTAATCAAAACATCTTGGGCCTCACTTATTGTATAAGTCCCTCTGCGTTAAAAGAAAACCTCGGCGCGATCACCATTTTTAAACGAAAAATCACTTGGGCCTACCCCGTGTTATAAGCCCCACTCTTTTTTCTCTAAACTTTTTGGGCCTCTTGAGAGAGTGTAAGACCCATCCCTTTGTACAGAAAACCATTTTGGGCCCCAGTCACTTGTATAAGTCCCGTTGTACAAAGTCAAACAGTGCGCTCACTGATAAAACCCTGGGCCTCTCCTTGAGCTGTAAGCCCCAAATATTTCTTTTTCAAAGCACTTTCTCCTTTGATTTTGAATATACTGTTGTTTTCAAACTTTCTTTGTTGAACAACTAACCAAACAGCATGGAAGCACTACAACCGAGTAAGTGGTTATCGCTTTCGTTTACTGCTTTCATATTATAAACTGTATTGTGGGGCTGCTCACTGTAAGTCTCCTTTCATAAACTCATATCTACTGTGTAATAATAGTATATATATTTCGAGTTTCCCCGGCAACTACGTCTAGCACTAGGTAAAGCCGTTTCGTTTATTCGTAGAAATAGACGCCTAGATCCCCAATAGGAGCACCAGATACAGTCTTCTCTTCGGCTGTCCTCCTTTAGAATCGTCAAGAAGCTCTACTCCCCAAGATGAATGTATTCTCCGTGAATGGCATCTTTGAGTTTCTTCCAAAATTCTCGAACTTTCCTGACTTGATCTATTCCTTGTGGATAGCTTGCCTTGAATGTCTCGGGGTTTGGGTACCCACTACGGTCATAATCTTGGACCTTAACTAAGGAACCCTCTTTAAAAGCTAAAAGTCGCTGGATAGTAAACCTCGCACGTTTACCAGTGGTTTTTATCTTTAAAAGAGTTATCTCTCCTAATGGAAAGGAGATGATAGACCCACGGGCTTCTTAAAAGCATCGGCCTCCTCTTGGGCATTGTTCAAGGACCCACAGGCTTCCTAAAAGCAACCCCGCCTCCTCTTGGGCTTCGTACAAGGACCCTACGGCTTCTTAGAAGTATTCACAGCCTTCTCTTAGGCTTCGTATAATGATCTCTTCCTCCGGGAATGATAGCCTCCTCTTGGGCTTCGTACAAGGACCCGTCGGCTTCTTAAAAGTTTCCAGCCTCCTCTTGGGCTTCGTACAAATTGTCCCGACGACCTCCTAGAGGTATAGGAACAGAACCTAGTCATCCTCATATAACAGTCCTTTCATAGAGTCTACTACTGTTTCTCAAAGCATAGTACAAAAAGATGAAACTCTAGACACGGACAGTCTAACTTCCTTGAGTCTCAAAGACATTCTCAAGTGACCCCTTCGTTAAATAGGAAGGAAACCCGCAGACTCGGACAGTCTCAATACCCTTTGGATTTCCAGTTTCCTCAAAGAAAAGGAAACAACCCCGATCCTCAGATCTAACCCATGAGTACAGTGATGCTCATATAAGAACTGATTTTCTCTTTCAAAATCAGTATATTGGACCTGTCACTTAACTGACACAGTAAACTTAGCCTTCTCTTGGGCTTTGTACAATGATTCTCCCCCAGCGGAGTCGAACAACGTTTTAGCCTCCATCTCGGGCTTCGTACGAGATACATAAAGACTCTCTCGTTGAGTCAAACAAACAACAGCCTCCATCTCGGGCTTTGTACGAGATACAAAAACTCTCTTGTTGAGTCAAAATTTTCGCCTCCATCTCGGGCTTCATACGAGATACAAAAACTCTCTTGTTGAGTCGAACTTTCAGCCTCCATCTCTGGCTTCATACGAGATACAAAATCACTCTCTTGTTGAGTATAAAAGATCCTCTTGTAGGATCAACCCCTTTTCGCCTCTCTCTCGGGCTTTGTACGGGACACAAAATAGCCTCCTCTTAGGCTTTGTATAATGATTTTCCTAGCGGAAAATAGCCTCCTCTTAAGCTTTGTATAATGATTTTCCTAGCAGAAATTAGCCTCCTCTTAGGCTTTGTATAAGAAAACCACTGGTTGATCCAATCAACCTTTTAGCATCAAAGTTGTGCCTCGTTCACAGTACACAAACATCAACAACTCCTTCCCCTTCATCTAATCGCTGTAAGCGGCAAGCCTCTGGATTATTTACATCCATGCCACTGTCCTTCTTTTAGCATGAGAAGTTCCTAAGGAAAGATAGCATTGCTCTACACTGAGTTAAAGTCTTCTCCTTCAGGTTAAAACCCTTTCTTCGGAAATTATGGCATTGCTCGGATCCTCGTATCCCAGTTAAAGTAATTCTCCTTCTCCCCTCTTTAGAGATGAAAAATTCTCTCTAAAGTCGAGGTTTTTCAGCTTCACATCTTGGGCTTTTAACAAGATACAAATCACCTTTCGCTTCACGTCTTGGGCTTTGAACAAGACACCAAAACACCCATTTCCTCCCATAGAATAGGAGGAACTACGAACGCTCTGATTTCCCTGTTTCGGTAAACGGGAATACGTAGGCATAAGATCGAAAGAAAAGATCTTAGCGAGCGCAATCAACAAAAAACCAAATCCCATATCTCCATCATTCAAAAGCACCAGTCCTAACATCCTAATCCATGTTCCCCGTCAGAAACCATCTGTCTAGATAAAAAACAGTATTGGCGAAAATACAAATAACCAGTACAAAAGCCCCCCCACATTGATAGCATCCGTAACCTAACAGACCGCTGTTTAAACTCAGTATGCAAAGCAGGAT
Source organism: Lathyrus tuberosus (assembly GCA_022829125.1). Classification (NCBI taxonomy): domain Eukaryota; kingdom Viridiplantae; phylum Streptophyta; class Magnoliopsida; order Fabales; family Fabaceae; genus Lathyrus; species Lathyrus tuberosus. The sequence goes on along the minus strand of JALAZF010000946.1, from coordinate 822,398 downwards.
TAATTGGAGACATCTATTTCCCTTCCTTATTCAGCTCACAATAGGATAAAAAATGAATCGACCTGTAGTCAAAGCTCAAACCGCAGAGAGCGACCAGCGCTTAAGAACTGCGTCCAAAATCGCTCGCTACAGGGACAATGGGGCATTCAGTTGAAGAGTGCAAGGATTTCGAAGTGAGATTACTAAGCTTGTTGGAGCTGCTGAAACCTCAAGAAGGTAAGCCAAATGCTGATGCCTCGACTCCCAAGGCAAGAGACAAAGGATCTGTGAAGCCTCTTAAGGTTCTGTACCACAAGGAGCAAGTGATCAGTGATGGAGGTGTTGTTGGTGTGGTAAAGCAGGAAGCAAAAATTAATTAAGTACCCAGTTTTGTCGTCTCCACAGGGATCGGTACGAGAAAGAATACCGTTCAACGGTCTCTACATTTCTAAGCTTGTGGTGCAAAAGTTTTGGTTTAAAAGATTTAAGGCACTAAAATTAAAGGCATGAAATATAAAGACTGAAAATATAAAGTAAAGACTGAATTATAAACGGATCCTTGTTGGGATTGGATCTCATCAATTGATAACACATGCATTCTTCAGATCATTTTATACATAAATCACTTGTTTGTCTAATATCATCACGTAACACTCACGACTTACATATCCTCTCGATCCCCGCATGTTGTGAGTGATTTTGTATCAATCAATAATTTCTCTCGCACATTACCAATCAATACAAAGTATTTAAAACCTATATGAATGTTAAGCCTACATCCATTTCTGGCATCTAGACCCAACAGATATTACTATAACATCCATATCAAACTAATGAGTAATTCACATACAAAGCAATGATCAGAATACGTACATATGATTAATCCTTTTTACATGCATTCAACTAATTAGCCAAATGTATGTGAATATCGTTCTTCATCACTATTATCACACATCCTCGCAATACCGCATCGATCATACTCATGCTATTCATGCTACTAATCAACACAATACAATAAAAGATATAATGAATATCAACTCACAAAACCATGTCAAAAGTTTACTCATTGATAGATGAAAATCCAAGATCAAGGATTTGAAATAGGTTTTGTCAAGACCCACAAATAAGCAATCAAAGACAATCAAAAATAGAGGATCAAAACTAGTTCACAAACATACATTAGATGAAATACATAAGGTATCAAAAGATTACATCCAAACCCCAACAAGAGATCAAAGATCTTACCTTCTCCATCTTAGGGTTTGAGTTTCTCTCTCTAAAATATTCTTGAAATGAAGAGAGATAAAGTTCTGATGTTAAAATTACAAGTTATATCTAAAAATGGATGACAAGTACTTATATAATACATTATGAATCTGTCATGTTCGCACTGCGAACATTTATTCGCCCAACGAACATAAAAAAAGGCACCTGATGTGCCTCAGGAACAGTTAAACCGCCTATGCGATTCTGCATAAGTTCGTAATGCGAACTTTTATTCACAAAGCAAACATTCGCTGGAAAATTCACAATGCGAACTTTGGTGCCTTTTCTTACTGTCTCAAGTCTGGGAGTATTCGCTGGGAAGTTCGCAAAGCGAACATTCGCTGGAATGTTCGCAAAGCAAACTTTCTGAAGTTTTTTCATTTCCTTCATTTCCTTTAGCAACTTGGATCTCTTTTCTTGTGTCTTACTTCTTTGATGACTTAATGCCTTTTTTGCACAATAACACACAAATTACAAGTACCAAAGGTATTTGCAATATAATTGAAGAATCACACTAGAACATGAATTAAATCTATGAAAACATGAGAATTGAGTTGAAAAGTGCCAAGAAAGATGGTTCAATTTAAGTCAAAATTTGCACTTAACAAACTCTCCCCAACTAGATTTTTGCTTGTCCTCAAACAAAGTATGCCCCTCATGAAAACAAGAGGATTTGCTTAAGCATAAGATTCAACCAAGAAAAGGTTAATGGTTCAACTTCAAACAAGAGAAATTTTCTCAAATAAGAGGATTTAGTCAAGCATGAAAATGCGCACAAGCAACATTCACCACTCAATAGAATCGAACAACAAAGAATTTAGTTCTTAAACAAATATCATGGAATATTTCAAATAACAACTAAATTTTCATACTTGAATCACTCTAACACTCCTCTTCAGAATAAGAATGAATAAATTAACGTGTTTGCAACCGCGGGACAATTTCACTCACCTGACAAAAAATGCTAATAGCAACTCAATTCATACAACATCTAACAATAAAAAATGGAAACATGGAAGCAAAAAGATCACTAAGGGCTTTAAGGGTTGTAGCTTGGTCGGGTTAACAATAAAGAGGCATTTCTAAAGGCCATTGAATCGAAATTTCCGATGCACAAGAACATTCACTATACAAGGTATTCAAACATCTCAACTTCATTCACCATTTTCATTCCTTTACCACAAACCTTCTCAAACTTCCTTATGCACAATTATTTCATTCTCTATTTTTCTTATTCAAACAAGCATTCTTTTTCTTTTGTTTTTCACATTCATATTCACACTTTTTCTTTTCATGCTTGTTTGAAATTTTTCAAAAGTTTATAGTAACCTACCATTCTTCTTTTTCATTCTCCCCAACTTGAATTCAACCAAACCTCAAGTGAATGTTCCTTGCTTTTTATGTCAAGGAAATCAAATTAAAACAATGTTCAAAAGTTCAAGAAGAAATTTTTAGAACCTCACAAATTTTAATGATGAACTATACTTTCAAATTATGTACATAAACCAAGTTCATCACTAAAATGAAATCTAAATTGTTTAGGCTCAAAGGGGTTAACGAATTCTCACTACTCACAGGTAAGATACTTTTGGATACGGTTGTGCTCAAATATAAACAAATGCCTTGATCATTTCTAATGCTTCCACAAAATCACAATAATCAAAAGATAAAGCATGAATCAAACGAATTAAACAAAGTTATCAGTCATCCTAGCATTTAGTAAACAATGGAGGTTTCTCACAATTTGTGGTTTTGGACCTAAGTGAAACAAGCATTCAAACAAGTTACAACATGAAACAAAAACACACATTTGCACAAAGCACAAAATTCTTAAATCATTCTAGCATTCTATAAAGCAGTACAATTTACCTTGCATACATTGAATGCTCAACATCCTATAATCACCATCCAGACTCGGTCGAAGCTTCATTGAATACTTTTATTCAAATAGCAACCAATCTAGAAGGAGTTCTCATCATTCCTAGTCACACTAGAGAAAACATAAAAGAAAATAAATATATACAATATAAACAAATGTACAAAGCTAAAAAATATAGAAACTATCGCAATGCGATTCAATATCCAAACACCAATCCCCGACAACGACGCCATTTTGTTGGTGCGGTAAACAACAAGCAAAAATTAATTAAGTACCCAGTTTTGTCGTCTCCACAGGGATCGGTGCGAGAAAGAATGTCGTTCAACGGTCTCTACACTTCTAAGCTTGTGGTGCAAAAGTTTTTGTTTAAAAGATTTAAGGCACCAAAATTAAAGGCGTAAAATATAAAGACTGAAAATATAAAGTAAAGACTGAATTATAAACGAAGCCTTGTTGGGATTGGATCTCATCAATTGATAACACATACATTCTTCAGATCATTTTATACATAAATCACTTGTTCGTCTAATATCATCACGTATCACTCACGACATACATATCCTCTCGGTCCCCGTATGTTGTGAGTGATTTTGTACCGATCAATAATTGCTCTCGCTCATTACTAATCAATACAAAGTATTTAAAACCTACATGAATGTTAAGCCTACATCCATTTCTGGCATTAGACCCAATAGATATTACTATAACATCCATATCAAACTAATGAGTAATTCATATACAAAACATTGATCAGAATACGTACATATGATTAATCCTTTTTACATGCATTTAACTAATTGGCCAAATGTTTGTGAATATCGTTCTTCATCACTATTATCACGCATCCTCGCAATACCGCATTGATCCTACTCATGCTATTCATGCTACTAATCAACACAATATAATAAAAGATACAATGAATATCAACTCACAAAACCATGTCAAAAGTTTACTCATTGATAGATGAAAATCCAAGATCAAGGATTTGAAATAGGTTTTGTCAAGACCTACAAATAAGCAATCAAAGACAATTAACAATAGAGGATCAAAACTAGTTCACGTACATACATTAGATGAAATACATAAGGTATCAAAAGATTACATTCAAACCCCAACAAGAGATCAAAGATCTTACCTTCTCCCTCTTAGGGTTTGAGTTTCTCTCTCTAAAATATTCTTGAAATGAAGAGAGATAAAGTTATGATGTTAAAATTACAAGTTATATCTAAAAATTGATGAAAAGTACTTATATAATACATTCTGAATCTATCATGTTCGCACTGCGAACATTTATTCGCCCGACAAACATCAAAAAAGGCACCTGAGGTGCCTCAGGAACAGTTAAACCGCCTATGCGATTCTGCATAAGTTTGCAATGCGAACTTTTATTCGCAAAGCAAACATTCGCTGGAAAGTTCGCAATGCAAACTTTGGTGTCTTTTCTTACTGTCTCAAGTCTGGGAGTATTCGCTGGAAAGTTCGCAAAGCGAACTTTCTGAAGTTTTTTCATTTCCTTCATTTCCTTTGGCAACTTGCATCTCTTTTCTTGTGTCTTACTTCTTTGATGACTTAATGCCTTTTTCTGCACAATAACACACAAATTACAAGTACCAAAGGTATTTGCAATATAATTGAAGAATCACACTAGAACATGAATTAAATCTATGAAAACATGAGAATTGAGTTAAAAAGTACCAAGAAAGATGGTTCAATTTAAGTCAAAATTTGCACTTAAAAGGTGTTCCCCCGTCTGAATCTGGAAATTGAAGGTTGCTGAAGTCATTTCTCCAAAGCTGACTGTATTTTGATTATTTCAGTATTTTTTCAGTTGTACTTTCTTGGCTTTTTGATTTCACATTTTCTTGTAAGCTGTTGTACTTTTGAATTCACAAGATTAATGAAATGTTTATGCATCTTTTGAGTAAGTCCATTCGTATTCACTCTTTCTCATTTTATTTTATTGTCATAAAAAGCAAAAATATTTATTTTTTCCCATCCACTTATCTTTAGCAAACCGTTGTTTTAGAAAAGATTGGCGGGTGACGAAATGTTATATTCATAACTGCTCTTAGTATGCTTTCAATCAAACTTTATCGATGATGTAAGGCATTGTTTCGATTCCCAAAAACTGGAGAAATAAGGAAGGTAATTCCTTGCTAACCCATTCGAGCTTAGAAGTAGGAGTTTTCTTTCCTTACAAAAAAACCTGTGATCTCAACCTTTGGATGGGTAGTTCTTAATTTAACTCGGTTATGCATTCGAATGCAAGAGCTTCATGCATGACACCTGCCAGCTCTCTTGAGTCAAATGAACAAATGGTGTACAAGTTGTTCCCAAAGTGATAAATAAGGAAGAACCGTTAAGAAATTCTTACTTGAAAAATGAGTCGAGTCCCTTTCAAGGCAAAAGCTGAGAAAGATGGGAGGCTCATGACCATTACCTTATATAAAAAGGTTTGTATGACAACCAAAAAGAGGCTGACCTTAGGTCCTCACCATGAAATCCCATGAGGGTGAGAACAACTGGATGTTGTAAAGGAGTAGTGACTACCCTAGGCGTCTAAGCCATCACAAACTATCATCAGTTCAATTCTTAGCCTATTGGAACCTGAATGTATAGCCTGAGTTAACGTAGCATAGGATTGAAGTTCATCATGAAGATTGGGTGGGACAAACAAATTTTGAGCCTTTATCCTTTGTTTCATGAGCCGTGAACCAAGCCACATTACAACCCTCAAAAGACCTAATTGAGGTAAGGTTGTTTTGAAAGCATACTACAGCAAGGTTGGATAACCTGACTCCTAATGATCCTTGTTAAAGGTTTGTGCGGATCACTTCATCTGTCATTCTGTAAATGACTAGATCCACATTGTGTTTGATTAGTTAATCACTCCACTGTGTATTTTATCAATAAACTTTGATTTCAAAAGCTTGCATGAATGTTGCATTGAAATTGCCAATTGTAAATGAACAGTACAGTTTGCAAGACAATTCAAAATCAAAGGAATCCCAACAAATGCAACCAGCTAGGGAATTTGACTTGGTAAAGGAAGTTCAGTCTGGGGCAACCAATGTGAAAGATTTGTTAATCGACCATTCCAAGAGTTGTCGAATCAGGGGCAGAACTCTTCGAGGTTCAGAATATTGGGGCAAGCCTTCTTGAGGTCATCTTATGACAAGTTTGTTTCAAGGAACGGACTCCAATGACCCACCAACAGGGGAAATTTTGTTCCCCAGTTGTTACTACCGCACTCTGTGGACTTTGTATTGCGAATACAATTAATCTGAAGCAGTCAGGTCGAGATTCGATAAATCTCTCAAAGACCAGCTAATCAGAAGCAATCAGGTCGAGATTAGACAAATCTCTCAAAGGTCAGCAGGGGCAAGTTTGTTTCCCAGTTGTTATCTCCACAGTTTTAAGGACAAGTCCGAGGACTTTGTTGTGCGAATGCAGTTAAACGTGGGGCAATTACGTCGAGATTTGTAAATATCTCCAAGAGTTTGAAGGTATTGAAGCATATTGTATGCCAATTCTTCTGTAAAATTCTCTTGGTATCTTCTTTCAGCAAGAAACCAGGCTCATGACGGCAATCCTAGTGAATTCATGATGGCATGTCCCCGAGCGGAATACTCTTTTCCCCAGAGAAGGTCGTAACCTTAAGGTAGAGTTGTTTCTTCTTCATGTTCATCCCTAGTGATGGTCCAATCTAGTGAGGTTAACTGGGTATCCTTGTCGAGATGTTTATTTCATCTCCAATTTTGCTTCCATTTGTCTGTTTTGTCAGCATAAGCATAACATACATGCATTCATACATATGCATGGCATTTAAGCATTTTTGCTACCATTCTGGTGTTTACCTGTTTTGATCACTTTGGCGTCTATTTCCCAAATGATTGGGTTTGTCTTTTCTCTCCAATAGGGTCGTCAGCCCTAGGCATTAAAGTACCCACCCTTTCTAAATTCCCCACAGAGTTTGATTCTCGTGGATGATGGTTGGTTTAGTTATCTTTTCCATGTTTGGATAAGGTAAATCCCCATTTGAGTTTATTCCTCAATGGTTGGAGTCATGTTTGGCCGTTTCTTTCTAGCTTGTTCCTAGAATGAACTTTAGTCACTGGCAGATGTTGTTTTTGAACCTGATTAGGTCGTTGAACGTGAACGGTGTCTTGAAGGAAAAATCTATTACAGATCCTCTTTGAAGACAAAGATCTTTTCTCCAGCAGTGTTGTTATAACAACATCTCTTTGGAAGTTATACCCAATAACAAGTGGAAATCTCCTTGAGAAGTTTGTTTTATATGGAGATAAGTGGCAGTCTCTTCTGAGAAGCTTATCTGTCTTTGGTGTTATTCAACCTTTTACAACTATAATTGGTATTCCCCTGGAAGTTTTTCAGAAGAATTTTTGTTGAAGATTTTACAAATGGTTTCTCTTTATTTGAATTAGCATTTTTACAAGTATTTTATTGCAAGTGATGATTCCCCATTAGGACATCTGTCCAGTTTTGCTTCTCTCAAAAGGTATCTCTGGGAGAATTGATGATGACTCTGATGGTTTCTCTCTTTATCTGAGAAAATTTGATCATAAGCAACCAACATGTATCTCTTTTGTGAGATCCCCAGTAAGTTTGCCTATGCTTCATACTTCTATAAGTGAAGTGGATGTGTGTTTCCTAGTGAATTTCTGGACACCTTTTCCTCGGTGATGTCTTGTGACTTTTTCACTCCCCAACAAAGTGGAATTGCTTATCTATTTCCCATTTAGAGACCATCTTTGGCTCTATCTTCAATGAGGATGTTTTGTTTTGGTCCAATCTTAAGGCTTTGAGGGTTGTGTCATGTCTCTTTTTCAGAGTGTCAGCCAGTCATGCTTGAACTTGTTGATCCACTGCTCTGGATATTCCCCAGTGAAGACCGTTTCCTGGTTCAACCTTCATTGAGGATCTTTTCTTTCTAGGATGTCATCCGGTCACATTTGAACTTGATGATCAATCATTCTGGATACCTTTATTGAAGCCCAATTCTTTGGTTCTACTTCTAATGAGGTTGTTTTTCTTTGCTTCCAAGGTGCCAACCGATCATGCTTGAACCTGTTGTTCCATCACTTTAAAGGTGTTGTTTTCCCCAGTAGAGACAGTTTCCCGGTCCAACCTTAATTGAGGATCTTTCTTTCTAGGATGTCATTCGGTCACATTTGAACTTGATGATCAATCATTTTAGATGCCTCCGTTGGAGCCCAACTTTTGGTTCTAATTCCAATGAGGATGTTACTTTTACCTTTTCTTTGGTCCAATCCTAAAGCTTTGAGAGTTGCGTACTGTCTTTTGTACTAGAGTGTCATCCAGTCATACTTGAACTTGTTGATCCACTACTCTGGATATTCCCCAGTGGAGACCATCTCTTGGTTCTATCTCCAGTGAGGATCATCTCTTCTAAAGCATCGTCCGGTCTTGTCTAAACCCGGTACTGGATCACTTTAGACTTCCCCAGTTTGTTTCTTTTCCCCAGTGTTTTCTTGGTCATCCCCAGTGCGTTATTACCCTTGGTTGTTGACCTGTTTCCTTTTGTTTCTTGCTCTGTTTGCATCTTGCATCATCATGGCATCATATCATCATACTAGAGTTCATGGCATGTCAGCATTTGCGTAGCTTATGTCGTCCTTAGCATAGCATTACATCTAAGGGCAAAATTTTTGGTTTGCTGTATTTAAATACCTTTCACCATGTTTTCATGAGGATTATCATCGCTCACGTCATCCAGTGAAGATATTTAAATAGGGGCAATATTCATACCCCAAATTTTACCCCTTTAGTTGTCATCATCATTTGCATGAGCATCGTAGGTCAATCATCTTTGCATAGCTAACTAAACTATCAAGCTTTGTGGTTTTGTGGAATTAGGGTTTTGCACAAGAAAGGGGGAGCTCTGATTGATCAGGATTTGAGAGAGAGATCAATAAAACAAGTCCTCATACACTTCAAGGATTCCTAAGATACTCTTGGTTCCACACAACTCATTTCAAGGGCTTCTTAAGTGAAGGGGAGATGTTTTGAATTCATCTGATCAAAAAGTCAACTGATGCTCCAAAAAGTCAACCTTTGAGTTTTTTGGTCAACCATGAACATTTCAAGTCATATTCCATGATCTCGTGTAGTTAGATCAAGAAAAATCAAGGTGGCACAATAAAACCAGAGGATTTAAAAAAATTAGGGTTTTGGAGGAATTTCACTAAGTGTGGAAATCATGGTTTTTGGCTATCTTGCAAGGACCATATCTCACTCATTATAATCCAAATGAAGCAAACTTGTACTCATTTTATAGGTGACATTCCATACTACAAGTTTGTAGAAGAAGTCAAGATCAAAAGATAAAAGGATTTGAAGTTATAAGCGATCAAAGTTGGAAGAAATCATGATTGGTGTTCATACTTAGAAAATTTCTAAGTCCCAAAAAATCAGGTTTTTTTCACCAAGTTTGAGCCAAGTTTTCATGAGTTTCTTGACCTCAAATCAAAATTCCTTAAACACGAAAGTTGTTCTTTGTTCTTCAAGCTTTCCAAGCACATCAAGAACTCTCCATTTAGATTAACCAATCTCAAGTTATGTTGGTTCAAAAGTGGCGTTTCAATGTTGTCAAAATCCATGACTTAGAATATTTTTAAGTTTCTTTTGGGGACATATTGGCGGACATGGTTTCAATCCAACTTTTCTCAACCATCCAAGTCCTATTTCAAGATGTTTTCCACATGAAAGTTATTCTATGATCTCCCTACTTTGCATTGAACCAAAAATCTCATGAGTTGGAGTAAAGTTCATCAAGTTTTGATTGCTTAAAGTAAACTATATGGATAATGATCATGCATGATTTTTGGTATGTTTTCATGTATCATTTCTTTTCCATCATGCAACAACAATACCAAAAGGAGGGGCCACGTTGGAATGGTTTTCTCTACTTGTCCTTTAATATTAAAGAACTCCATCCATAAGGACATGTTTTTCTTCTTGGGTCACTTTGTTGAAAGGCTACAGCATGAAAAGTGGAATCTACTACTGCTATAAAAAGTAGTTTGAGCAACTTTTGAGAAAAACCAGGAAAAGCCAAGATTTTGGGAGACTTAAAAAAAGAAACACGCAAAGAAAAGGGATTGGACATAAGGAAGAGACTTCACTTGCACTTGAGGATTTAGTGAGGTACTAAAAAGGGACACGACACCAAGAGATTGTATGGGATACGATTTCATTAAAACCACATTTTTTTACTCTCCTTAATAACAGGTGGCAAGAAAGATAACCATGCTCATTTTTTCTTCTGCCAATAAATACACTTGAAAAGCAACATTACCACCACTCTCATTTGGTTTTGCTGTACTTAAAAACATTGTCTTTCATTTTTGGTTTTGCTGCACTTAAAACAGCGCCACTCTCATTTGATCTTGGCTGCACTTAAAACATTGCCTCTCATTTGGTTTATTGCACTAAAAACCCCTCCACTATTATTTTCTTCACACAAAAAATTGCACCATCAAACTCCATACTAAACTCACTTCGACTATCGTTTTTCTCCGTTCAAACAACTTCGGTTCAAGCACCATCATCAGCTACACATCCATACTCGTTGTGGTGTTTCCCTTTTCAATAATTTACTTTGATGATCACGACGCTTTCAACTCTACCGCAGAGTTCGCACGTCACAAGCAAAGGTATCCGTATCTTTTCTCAGCATTTTAATTCTCCATGTTTATTATTATTGTGCTTTCATGAGAATGCTCGTGTGGTATACAGTTGTTCGTCGTATGTGAGCCGTCATGGCCGTTGATAGCATGTGACTTATGATTGCGTGAATGACATCTTGCTTTTTGTGTGGGTCGTAAATCGTTACTTGTTTGTCACCCTCAGTATGTATATCACGTTGTTGTTACAATGTTTCATGTCGGTTGTATGTGTGTAGTATTCCATATCAGTATATGTTCTATGTCGTCATGCTGTTTATCATGTGAGTGTCGACGTGAAAGGCTTACAGTTTTCCGTTTTCTTTGATCATGCGCGGGTGTGGCTTGTGTTGTTATATGATATTGTTGTTTGGTTTTAAAAAGAAGAGAAGAATTTACTGTTTGAGTGCATGCATGAATCGGAGGAATAATGAAGAGTACGTGAGGCATGGATTGTCGTTTTCTTTAGCACCCAGATCCTTTTGGAATGAGGTTTTATTTTTTTAAAATCTGTTTTTGTTTTGATCAGATTCATCTGGGCCTAATGTTGTTTGACCGATAGGGTTTAGAATTCATGATGATGGGCTCACCACATCAAACCGCCTGACCATTTCACCCCCCACCCTTTCATCTTGTTTCCATACTTTTCCTTTTTTTAATTAATTTAATTTATTGTTTTAATATGCAGTTTTTTTATAAATTGTTATATTTGTTTCTTAAATCTTTAGTTTCAATTTTGGAACATTTTTCATTATTTAGTTCACTTGTTAATTATTAAAAAATGTCAAACTCAAATTTTTTTGGATTAATCTTGAATTTTTTTAAATTATGTTTAGGATGCAAATATTTAGGGTTTATTCGTGACCATTTAATTTCTACTATTTTCTTGGACTTCTAACTTATGTGACTTGTTTGCTTTTATATTCTGAGTTGTTGTCCTCGTTTAATTCTTGAAACTCACTTTATATTCAAAGTTGTTACTCGTTGTGATCTTGGATACTTTGTTTCATTGTGTTCATGTTAGTCATATACCTTGATTTTTTTACTTTATGCCTATGTTGTCATTCTGTACATAAACTTAACCTTGACACTCGAGGACTTTTCTCATTTTGGTTACAACTCTCACAAATCCAAAGGAAAGTTATCATGTTGACTTATAAGTAATTTTCTGAGATAGTTTAGATCTTTCCCTTTTCACTTCCATGAACTTATTAGGATCAACTCCCTTGGCCTTATTAGAGCCACTTTGTTTTATAACTCAGAGATAGGTTTGGAGTTTTTGAACTCCATGTGGGTACCATTATGATGTGTACTCATTTCTCCCTTTTTGACTTTGTTTAAAGTCAACCTTTAGATTTTCCTTTTAATGTAGACTTAGAGAGTTTTTTAACTCTATGTGAGTATCATGATCGTGAATACTCACTTCCCCTTGGAACCTGACCATAGTCAAGAGGCTATGATTCCTCATTCCTAGTCAGGATACGCAGGCACAAGATGCGATATCTTGTCGAGCCCTCTAACCCACTAACAACTAACAACTAACCTGCCTTATCTCACGCAGCCGCGCGACCAAGACTAGTTTACCTTTTCCTTTATCCTAGCCTTAGGATTGGAGTCGCTGTAACGCCCCGGTTTTAGTTAGTTTTATTTAATTGAGTCGTTTTGATTATTTTATTATTATATTATTTTATTTCTGACTTTTATTTGAAAATATATTATTTTTCATCATTGTTTATGTTTTATCGTGTTTTAAGAGCGGTGGTGAGATATTTGAGTTGAGGGGTAAAATAGTCTTTTTAGGGGATTAGATATTTTGAATAAATAGAAAGTGGAGAGAAAAAGAGAGAAAAGCAAAAGAAGAGAAAGAAAAGAGAAGGGAAGAAAGGAAGAGGAAGGGAAAAAGAGGAGAAGAGGAAAATCGAAGAGAACTCCGTTTCGAACACGATTAAATCGGGTAAGGGTGCGAAACTTGATTATACTATGTTTGTGTATGATTATGTATGTGTGTGCTTGTATGTTTCCTTGTCTTTACATAGCCTTTGAATTCTAGGTTGGAAATGAGAAATATGTTGAGAAATCGATGTGTTCGCGGTTGGAAATCGACGTAAATGTTGTAGATTACTTGTTACCATGATGGGGTTATATTCTGATGGTTATGTTTTGATTAGAAATAGATTTTGGTGGAAAATATGGGTTTTGGGTTTTCAAACAGCGCTGCAGAATTCTGGGTTTTCGCAGGTTCGCCTAGCGAACCTGGGGCGAAGGTGGTAGCGAATGAGTTTTCGCGGGTTCGCCTAGAGAACCAGTTAGCGAAGGTCAGCGAAGGTTCGCTACGTTATTCGCCTAGCGAACTTTGTATGTTTTTGGTTCTGGTTGGTTCTGCCTTGGTTCGCCAAGGGGTTCGCCTAGCGAACTTTGTGTCTGTTTTTAGCTGATAGTGGATTCACTGGACATTCGCCTAGCGAAGGTGGTAGCAAATGCTCGCTAGAGGGTTCGCCTAGCGAACATGGCTGTTTGTGCAATTTTGTTTTCTTACTAACTTTTGATCTGTGGTTCGGTTTGAGGCGAGGTTTGATACGTTAGAAAGCTTATAAAATGTTCTTGCTTATGATGATGGTTTTGAGATTGTTGGCCGATTAAATTAGGTCGGGAAATAGAAAATACGTTGTTTTGTCGTCTTTTACCGTTTTAACTGTGTGTATTTGATGTGTTATCATGCAATATACTTTTAATAGTCATCGTATAGCTTGTATGTTGTTATATGATGTGAATACATGAGATGAGTGTTGGTGATGATGGTTTGTGGCCGTATGGCAAATAGATATGTTGTTTTGGTTTTGATTTCAATGTGTGATATCGTATGTTGGTACGATGTGTTATGGGTAGCATCTGATATGTGAATTCCTTGTGCAAAGAATTGTGATGATATGATTGTGGTAGTTTATGGCTTGTGATGAAGTGCACTGTTTATGTGAAATTTTAATGTATGTTGTTTGGTGGCCTTTATGGTTTGAAATGCATTGTTTGAATTGATTTGCAATGCATGAATGTGATGATGTTGATTAATTCATATGGTTGAATTGTGAATGTATGGAATTGATGAGTTAAAATATATGCATGATTATGGTTGCATATATGTGTGAAGATGCATTTGATTGTCATGAGTCCTTGTATGCCAAACATCATGATATGCATTCTTGTGACGTTGTGAGCGACGGATTGATACCAGAGGGAATCCGCTATAACATCGTGCGCCTTAAAAATAAGAGGACTGAATGCGATCTGATCGGATTGTGTGCCTTAAAAATAAGAGGACCGAAAGCGATGATTATGGACGATCGTGTGCCCATGTGGGGTGTGAGCGATCGGGTCGTGTGCCCGTGTGGGGTGTGAGCGATCCATAAATGTCGTGTGCCCGTGTGGGGTGTGAGCGACGGGGAACATCGTATGCACGACGGGAAGTTACACTAAGTAACGAGCGATGGTTCCAACAGAGTTCCTGAGTGAACTAGTGATGAGAAATGTTGGAAGTCGGTACCGCATATGCATTGCATAGAGTCGTTGTGTCGGTCTCTGTGCATTTGCATAAATCATGGATTAATTGTGTATGGAATTGTGAATGTGATGGATGAGATGGAATATGCATAATTGTATTGATGATGAGTGTATTGTGTATGACTGATGTGTATTGGTATTGGATACCTGAGAATTGTATTGTGTTGTGTTGTATTTGATTGTGGTGCATTTATGGTGAGAATATTTTACTTGTGCATTTCTGTGTTAATATATAATTATATGCAACTGTATTATAATGCTCTATGAGGCATTGCAGATTAGAGTTGCTGGAGGTCTTTTTGTGAAGCTTGGGTCTTCATTCTTTTGTCGGTCGGCTCTGATATGTAGCACCGGGTAGTCGGGGTGATCGAGTGTGATTATTTTGTATTATGTATATGTATCTTTTGGATTGTACATGTATGATTGTATTTGGCAGACAAACCTTTCATGATATATATATATATATATATATATATATATGAGATTTCAGTACGGATTTTTCGCTTTTATTCTGTATTTGAATTATGGGTAGTAGGAACCAAGTTCCTCTGTTAATTGCTACCTGATTGTTGCATATCTTTATGGGCAGGTTTATGTGTATTTTATTTCAAATTGATGTGACCCCTCGGTCTATGCTGTGAATTTTTAAATATACTCTGATGAAATTTTGATTTTATTTATTGCTTTAATAGCTTGGGGGTATAGATTTGGGGTGTTGTATTAAGTGGTATCAGAGCATGTCGGTCCGTCCGGCCAAGTTGTTGAGTCAATTGGTGTGACAGTTGAATACTATGGATGTCGGTTGTCCCTTAGTACGTGATATGTGTGTGAAACACAGTCGGTGCTTTCTGGTTTTCTAATCCCTTGTCTGCAGGATTTAGATTGAGATAAGTGGGGGGAGAAATTGGTGCTTCTCCAAGTTGCTTCAGGTGTGGAGCTTTGGCTCAGTGTGTTGTGAATTGTAAGGTTGTAAGTGTTGTTTGGACAGTGTTGTTCCCGATTTCGAAGGGAATGCGGAGGTAACGTTTATGTCGACTAAGGATTGGTGCCTTAGTTAGTTTTGTGCATGAGATGTAAGGAATGCTATTATAGTTTGGTAAAGATGATTTATGCCCCATCATGATTGTCGGCTGTCTATTGACAAATTGAGGAACTGATCACCCTTAATCTCTTGTTGATAGCAGATGAGAGTTATGTTGGATGAAATAGACGTGTCTTTCCGGCTTTGATAGTGTGTTCAATGAATTGTTTGGAATTAAGGAAATGATTACGGATTGCTTGGTTGAGTCGATGAAGATTCTTATATCAGAAGATGAGGCGGATTAGAGGTTTTGGTATGTTGGTTAAGTTAGGAAGTCATTGAGAGAGGATGATTGGGTATTATTAATGGTTGCTTCTCAGAGAGTAGAAAGTGAACTTAAATTGGACGAAGATGAATAGTTGAGGTTTATATCCGCTAAGTAAGTAGGAAACTCTTAGTAGATGGGAATAAGATGTTTGTTTTGTCTGCGATGGTAGTGTTCTGGAAATTGGCAGGAAGTCACAGTGATGTCCGTCAGTTGGGCATAGTTTTTAGATGTTTTTTTGGATGGAACATTAAGGTGTTGTCTTAGAGAGCTCCAGTATTGTTGGTAAAAAAAGGGAGGATGATAGAATGGAATAACAAGTATAATGGTATTGAGACTATGGGAAGCAAAAACTTAGTGTTCTGGTGAGTTCGGAGTCTTTGGAGTTTTAAGGCATTAATAGAAATTGTGAGGAAACCCTTGTGGGTGGATGTAACATCGCGTTTGAGAATTCTTTTTGGTTGGTTGTTGATACAAGTTGGAATTTGTGGGAATGGACGGTCAAGAGAAAAAAAAATTGGGTATGGATTAATGACAGTTGAATAAGGTAACGATTGAGAATAAGTGTCCACTTTCGGGAATAGATTATTGGAATGGTTTGGTTGAGTTTGATTGAAATTACAATCGTTTGGAATGTTTGATAAGAGTGGTGAATTGTGTGAGTTGAGGCTTTGATCGATTTAATGTGACTGGTTAGGTTTGTTATCCTCGGAATAGGTTGTTATTTACTCGGATAAGCTTGTATGTGAGTAACCAGTTACCCAGTGAAAAGTTTTGCAAAAGCTTTAAGGATTTATATCTTTTGGATTTTGGTTGGGAATTGCAACGTACAGTGATGGTATTTGGTGTTAGTAATGCGTCTCTAATGTCTACGGAGTAGAGGAATCGTATCTTCCATATTTAATTGGATAAGTTCGTAGTGGTTTTGATTGAGGATGTTCGGATTTGTTATAAACTCAGAGGAAGAACGAGTAAAGTGTTTGAGATTTGAATTACAAGTGTTGAAAAGAGACGAAGTTTTATGCTAAGTTATTCGAGTGAGAATTTTGGTTGAAAAGGGTTAGTTTCTTGGAAATGTTATTTCAGATGAGAGTATGGTTAATGGCTTCATCGGAGGTAGATGTAGTTCTACAAGGAGAGGCTCCGAAGTTGGTTAAGGAGATTAGAAACTTTTGGGCTCAGTTGGTTGTTATTGCAAGGTATGGAAGACTTTGTTAAGTCCGTGCTTCTAGTATCTCAGTTGACTTGCAAAGGGTGAGTCGTTTGTTTTGGATGTTCGTTGTGAGTAAGCTTTGGTGAGCTGAAGTAGAAGTTGTCTACGGCTCCAGTTTTGATTCTGGGTGATCCTAATAAACCGTTTGTGAGGTATTGTGATGTGTCTTTGATGAGTTTAGTTAGCGTGATAATGCAAGAGGGTAAAGTCGTGGCTTATGCTTTACGACAATTGAGGATTTATAAAAGGATCTGTATTATAATGGAGTTGGAATTGGTTGTAGTTGTATTGTGTTGGAATAATTGGAGGTATTATCTTTATGGTTCTAGGTTCGAAGTGTTTGGTAATCACGAGAATATTGAGTACTTGTTTGGTCTGAAGGAATAGAGTATGAGACAACGAGGAGGGCTGGAATTCGTGACGAGTTAGGAATTTGGATTGGATTATCTTTGGGAAAAGTTAGTGTCGGGCGTGATAAGTTAAATCGAAAGTTGTTATGTATGTCTGTTTTGATGGTCAGAGAATTAAAATTATTTGAGCAATTCAGAGACTTGTGTATGGTGTGTGAGATGACACAGTAGAGTGTGGAGTTGGGTATATTAAAAGTGAACAGTGATTTTTGGCATAGATGAGAAAGAGTTAGACTTTGGACATGAGATTGGTAGACTTGATGGTTTCGAGTAATTAGAGTGCGCAGCGGAAGCATGAAGTGGCACATTTTGTATTTGAGTGTGTGGCTTATAAGAGTTCATAGGTTGAACATTGGAAACATGTGGGAATGATGAGACTATTGGACGTTTCAGAATGAACGTGTTAAGTGGAAGGTTTAAATATTATTCATGGGCTACTATATAGATGGATGTTTTGGTTGTATGTTCGATTGGGGAATAGTAGCATTGTTGTAATATTGTTGGGTCGTGGAACTTTATGCTCTTGTTGTGTTTCGGTTCGAGAGTGAACCTGTGTGTGTTCGTAACTTGGTTGTCTTTGCATCGTAGGTTGGTCGTCAAGTGCATTGTATGGGCTTTGCATCTTGTCGTTGTAGATGTCGTCGTTGTCGTGTCGTTGTTGTAGCTGTTGTTAGCAAGGTGGGTTACTAGTTTGTGTTATTCGTGGTGTGCCTAGTGTTGGCATGTTAGTTTGTTGGTCGGTGGCGTGAGTAGTGTCCGGAGTTGTTCATCTCAGTGTATTTTCGAGGACGAAAATGTCTAAGTGGGGGAGAATTGTAACGCCCCAGTTTTAGTTAGTTTTATTTAATTGAGTCGTTTTGATTATTTTATTATTATATTAATTTATTTCTGACTTTTATTTGAAAATATATTATTTTTCATCATTGTTTATGTTTTATTGCGTTTTGAGAGCGGTTGCGAGATATTTGAGTTGAGGGGTAAAATAGTCTTTTTAGGGGATTAGATATTTTGAATAAATAGAAAGTGGAGAGAAAAAGAGAGAAAAGAAAAAGAAGAGAAAGAAAAGAGAAGGGAAGAAAGGAAGAGGAAGGGAAAAAGAGGAGAAGAGGAAAATCGAAGAGAACTCCGTCTCATAGCTTTTGAATTCTAGGTTGGAAATGAGAAATATGTTGAGAAATCGATGTGTTCGCGGTTGGAAATCGACGTAAATGTTGTAGATTACTTGTTACCATGATGGGGTTATATTATGATGGTTATGTTTTGATTAGAAAGAGATTTTGGTGGAAAATATGGGTTTTGGGTTTTCAAACAGCGCTGCAGAATTCTGGGTTTTCGCAGGTTCACCTAGCAAACCTGGGGCGAAGGTGGTAGCGAATGAGTTTTCGCGGGTTCGCCTAGAGAACCAGTTAGCGAAGGTTAGCGAAGGTTCGCTACGTTGTTCGCCTAGCGAACTTTGTATGTTTTTGGTACTGGTTGGTTCTGCCTTGGTTCGCCAAGGGGTTCGCCTAGCGAACTTTGTGTCTGTTTTTAGCTGATAGTGGGTTCGCTGGACATTCGCCTAGCGAAGGTGGTAGCGAATGCTCGCTAGAGGGTTCGCCTAGCGAACATGGCTGTTTGTGCAATTTTGTTTTCTTACTAACTTTTGATCTGTGGTTTGGTTTGAGGCGTGGTTTGATACGTTAGAAAGCTTATAAAATATTCTTGTTTATGATGATGGTTTTGAGATTGTTGGCCGATTAAATTAGGTCGGGAAATAGAAAATACGTTGTTTTGTCGTCTTTTACCGTTTTAACTGTGTGTATTTGATGTGTTATCATGCAATATACTTTTAATAGTCATCGTATAGCTTGTATGTTGTTATATGATGTGAATACATGAGATGAGTGTTGGTGATGATGGTTTGTGGCCGTATGGAAAATAGATGTGTTGTTTTGGTTTTGATTTCAATGTGTGATATCGTATGTTGGTACGATGTGTTATGGGTAGCATCTGATATGTGAATTCCTTGTGCAAAGAATTGTGATGATATGATTATGGTATTTATGGCTTATGATGAAGTGCACTGTTTATGTGAAATTTCAATGTATGTTGTTTGGTGGCCTTTATGGTTTGAAATGCATTGTTTGAATTGATTTGCAATGCATGAATGTGATGATGTTGATTAATTCATATGGTTGAATTGTGAATGTATGGAATTAATGAGTTGAAATATATGCATGATTATGGTTGCATATATGTGTGAAGATGCATTTGATTGTCATGAGTCCTTGTATGCCAAGCATCATGATATGCATTCTTGTGATGTCGTGAGCACAGATTGATTCCAGAGGGAATCCGCTATAACATCGTGCGCCTTAAAAATAAGAGGACTGAAAGCGATCTGATCGGATTGTGCGCCTTAAAAATAAGAGGACCGAAAGCGATGATTATGGACGATCGTGTGCCCATGTGGGGTGTGAGCGACCGGGTCGTATGCCCGTGTGGGGTGTGAGCGATCCATAAACGTCGTGTGCCCGTGTGGGGTGTGAGCGACGGGGAACATTGTATGCCTGACGGGAAGTTACACTAAGTAACGAGCGATGGTTCCAGCAGAGTTCCTGAGTGAACTAGTGATGAGAAATGTTGGAAGTCGGTACCGCATATGCATTGCATAAAGTCGTTGTGTCGGTCTCTGTGCATTTGCATAAATCATGGATTAATTGTGTATGGAATTGTGAATGTGATGGATGAGATGGAATATGTATAATTGTATTGATGATGAGTGTATTGTGTATGACTGATGTGTATTGGTATTGGATACCTGAGAATTGTATTTTTTTTGTGTTGTATTTGATTGTGGTGCATTTGTGGTGAGAATATTTTACTTGTGCATTTCTGTGTTAATATATAATTATATGCAACAGTATTATGATTGTGTTTCTCACCTTTCTGCTGTTTTATAATGCTCTATGAGGCATTGCAGATTAGAGTTGCTGGAGGTCTTTTTGTGAAGCTTAGGTCTTCATTCTTTTGTCGGTCGGCTCTGATAAGTAGCACCGGGTAGTCGAGGTGATCGAGTGTGATTATTTTGTATTATGTATATGTATCTTTTGGATTGTACATGTATGATTGTATTTGGAACACAAACCTTTCATGATATATATATATATATATATATATATATATATATATATATATATATATATGAGATTTCAGTACAGATTTTCCGCTTTTATTCTGTATTTGAATTGTGGGTAGTAGGAACCAAGTTCCTCTGTTAATTGCTACCTGATTGTTGCATATCTTTATGGGCAGGTTTATGTGTATTTTATTTCAAATTGATGTGACCCCTCGGTCTATGCTGTGAATTTTTAAATATACTCTGATGAAATTTTGATTTTATTTATTGCTTTAATAGCTTGGGGGTATAGATTGGGGGTGTTGCAGTCGCCGCACTCTATGTAAGTGTCATAATTATGAACACTTACTTCCCTCTGGAATCTTGATCATTAACAAGAGTTCTTCACGCTTAGTTAGGTGAACTACGAATGCTCTGATTCCATCCTAGTCAGAATACGTAGGCACGAGATGCGACGTCTTGGCGAGCATACTTAGTGTATATACCCTTAGGTCTTTACCTTAGCGCAGTTCCCTTAGCAAGCAAACAATAGCATAACACAAATACTAACAAGAGGTTCCTGTAGAGTACTACAGATACTTAGGATGGTAACACCTTTCCTAGGTATAACCAACCCCCGAACCTTAGATCTCTTGCATTGTTCTTATATTGCAATTAGGGTTTCCGATCTTTTCTCTTTCCTTTGGATAAATCAAAGCTCGGTGGTGAGTTTCAAAGATGTGTGATTCAAGTTAATTAATAGCTTGATATCCGATTCTCACCACAACACCATGTTAGCATTTTATTTTATATTAATTTTTGGTTCATGTTAGAAAACATGTTAAATACTTAAAGATTGGTGGAAATGGGAGTTAAACCTACAACCCTTCCAATACAAGGCCAACACGTTTCAACTAGGCTGGCTATCTAGTCATACAATTTGTGCACATTTAATTAATCTTATATCATATCTTTATTGCATTAAATATCTAAATAAGATGCTCTTATATTTAAATAGCATGTTCTTATAGCACGTGATTACCATATTTATTTTTAATTATTAAATATTAATCAAATTAGATTATTGTAATTAAATATTATATTTATTAAATATTTATTTATGGATTATTTGAAATAACTAACATTAATCAAATTAGAATAAGATATAAATTAAATATTAGTCAAATTAGATTACTGTGATTAAATATTAGATTTATTAAATATTTAAAAAAAACATAAATAAACATACTTAGATTACTATAATTAAAAAGTTATTTATGCATTATTTGAAATCACTAATATTAATTAAATTAAAATAAGACATAATTTAAATATTAATTAAATTAGATTCATGCATTTATTTACATATTTAAATAAGACATACATGAAATATTTATGCATTATTTGAAATAAGTAATATTTATTTATATTTTATCTTAAATAAGTAAATATTTATTTGTATATTATTTTAAAATTAGTAAATACATGTATTATTTTAATTATAAGAATACTACCTCCATTTTTTTTATAAGAGACCTACCACTTTTTAGGTTCATTGAATAATTAATGTATTTGATCAATTTTTAGACTAGATACTTAATTATTTAATAAATCTAAAAAGTAAGTTGTCTCTTATAAAAAAAAACTGAGGTATCAAACCTTGAATTAACCACCGAATATTAAAAGTGATTTGTTTATTTTTATTAGGATTTTTTTAGCATCTCTTTTAAGCCAATTTGTCTATATAGCTAACTTAAAATGTTTAGTATTTTTAATTTAATTTTAAAAATATCATAATACATATTTAATCGATTTTTTTAAAATATATAACTTGCTTAAATTTTTTGTACATTAATCCTTATTTCTCACTTTTGAAAGTTTATTTTTAACATTGGCAATATTAACTAAAGAAATCCAAGGAGTCCTTACTTTTTTATTGAAACTAATGACATGTAGATTAACAAAAGAGTTTTAGAAGGAAAAGTTGGTTAGTTTGGATAATTAGCTATCATTGGTTTATAACTAACTCTTATAGAGAGTAATTATAAGCTTAACTAATTGTACAAAAAAGTGCAATTAACCAAAGAATGAGTAAGACAAGTAGAGACGCGTGAGGTTAGAGTTGTTTGAAGCTAGAATCATTTCTTTATTTTCAAAAGCATCTAAGGTGATGACAGTTAGCTAGGTTGATGTAAAATTTGATATCATCAACATCAACCAAACGTAACTCTTCGAACAAACAACATTATCTTGACTAAAATAAAACAACATTATCTAAAGAAATAATTAACGACCCAACCAAAAAAAAAAGAGGTTTTATGAAGTGGTCCACTAAAACCTTATGTGATAAGCTTTTTTTAAATAAATAAACAAATAAATAAATAAATAGGAAGTTATTATTAATAATAATAATAGTATTGATCATCATTTTATGACTCTTTTATATGGAATTTAAATTTAAATTTTAAAATTATAATATCAAACTCTTACTACCGAGTCAACACTTCATAAAATATAATAAACTCAATTTTAATTAAATAATTATATTGAAAAACTTTTGTCAAATATCTTACTAGTTTAAATAATTACACAATATATTTAAAGCAAAAGTTGAAGTACAAAAATAAGTTTTCTTTATTAAAATAAGAAAGTGACATTGTGAGGGGATCTACACATGAAAAATAAATAATAAAATAAAGAAGGAAATATTTTAACATTTCGGAGACTTATTCATTGAATAAATAAGAGACACTAATTTTATAGTTTGAAATTTGTCTTCGCCGAGAAAAGATTATACAGGGATTACCCTTTATATAACATCGAGGATGTTTCTAAATATTTAGGAGGCTTGTATACATTGCCTAATTGATTAAGGTATTTAATCAATAGATTAGAGTAAAGCATAAAACTTCTTAATCGATTAAGAACGCTCATAATTAATTAAGATACTAGCAGTTGTAGGTTTTCCTTTTTAGGAATTAGGGTTGCCATTTTTTAAAGCTCATAATCAATTAACCAAATGGCTTAGTCAATTATGACATTTAAAGGTTCGTTGATCTTTATCAGTTTTAGCCAAAATTTTCTCCCATGAATATAAGGCTTCACCTCACTTTCAAAACACACCAGAAAATATATTTCTACATACCTTCTCACTTTTTACTCTCTTCATTTCATCTCTTTCATTTTTTTCTTCTATTTGGTCCTAGTTCTTTGAGAGTAAAAAATATCAAGTGAGGTTTTTGTTTTGGTGCTGGAGTTAGTGTTTTAATTTACTTAAGAGAACTTTGTCTCTTGTGTAATATCTCTTGTGAGAAGTTATTTTTGATTCTTAAGTTAAATTAGTAAAAGTTCTCGTTTGGTTTGTGAGAATGTCAGTTAAGGTGATCTGTTTAGTTTGTGAGCTTAGCCTGTTGTAAAAGCTCTTATTTGCTTTGTGAGATTGTCTGTCAAAATATTTGTTTGGTTCATGAGTTTAGCCTAGTGTAAAAGTTCATGTTTGGTTATGACATAAGCATGGTGTAAAATCTTGTGTTTGGTTTGGAGGATAGCCGGAATAAAACTCCTATTTAGTTTCAAGTAGGTCCATGGGCATATCATGTGAAAAACCAATTAAGGAAAAAAGTGAATAAAGTTCATAATGTGCATCATCATTCTAAGAAGAGAAATGTTCGAAAGAAAACCTATGTTCTAATATATAAAAGTAATTTTGTTCTGACTTGTTTTTATTGTGGTATAGTTGTTCATACACCTAATGCTTGCTATGTTAGAAACTTTGGTGTGGCAAGTGGGCATTATGTGTGGGTAAAGAAAAATATTAATTATGAAGGACCCAAAGCACTTTGGGTACCAAACAAAACTTAATACGTTTTGCAGGTCTGCTGGAATGCCACTTCAAATTTATGGTATATGGATAGTGGTTGTTTTAAGCATATGACCAGAGATATAAGCAAATTTTCAAATCTAATGCTTAAGGTCGAGGATTTTGTCAATTATGGGGACAATAACAAAGGAAGAATTCTTAGCAAAGACAAAGTTGGTACACCACCTTTCACATTCATTGATGATATTCTCTATGTCAATGGACTAAAGTATAATCTTTTGTATCAACCAACTTTGTGACAAAAGGATTCAAGATCAACTTCACCAAAGATGAATGCTTGATTGAAGATGAGGTCACACATAGGGTAAAACTTATGGTTTATTTGTTAAGAATGAATGAATACTTTGATTTATCTTGTGATATATTTGTCAATTTATTATCCTTCACCCATCTTTTACTTATTTTTGATAATGTCAAAGGGGAAAAAAGATGTCTTGCTTGTGTATTTCCTTGTCTTAAACTTTTAAAGGTATAATTACTCCATCAAGATGATTAACTCCAAATATTTCTAAGTTTCATATACAAAGGGGGAGTTATACATCTTAGGGGGAGAAGTGTTCAGGAAATTACAAAGCATCAAAAGGAATGTTTGTCATCATCAAAAAGGGGGAGAATGTGAAGTCAAGCTTCCAAGCTAATTTTGATGAAGACAAATGATCAAAGGTCTTGCATATCAAAAAGAAGATTTCAAGAGGATCCATTCATGATGTGTTGTTAATGTCTTTACAGATTCTAAGTATATGAATTTCATAAACATATACATATCTTAGTGATCAAGAATCATTAACATATATTTTATCATGCTCAAATCAGTTTCATCATCTTAGCTATATGAATTCCATATCATATACATTTTTAGTGCTCAAAATATTATTTTATCTTGCATTGGAAATTTTATTTTTCATGTTTGAACCATGTTAAATCAATTTCATATATAATCTATTGACTTGGATAAATCAATAGATGTTGCATAAGGTTGGTTCAAATACATAGATAATTTTTCAATTTTTCAATTTTTCAAACATTCTGTTTTTGGTAAATTGTGGCAGTTGAAACCATCGTAACAACAGATAAAAACTGCCACAATTTGCACTGGTCTGAAACTTAAGATTTGAAAAACGTTGCGAACTTGTTAAGTCAAGTATCCGTTTAACCGACTTAACAAGTCCTGTAGCATAATTGAAAATGCTTTGTTTCATTGCATCCATTCATCATCTCTTCTTATGGCAAACATTACATCTTTTCAAAGATAAATATTATGATTTTCTGTCAACCATTGTCATGTTTTTAAGTGGTGATTATCATCTCTATAAATTGAGTTTAAAGTTATATTTTTCAATTACCTCTTTCAAACTTTGTAAAAACTCTATATTTTCAAAATAAAATTTTCATAAAAGATACATTGTGAATACTTATTTTTCATATCATATTCATCAAAGTATCTTGAGCATTAGAGAGTATTATTTATTGTAATTTCATATTGAAAGAGAAGAAGACCATAATCATTTCACTAAGTCTTATTTATACTACAAATCTTCATATATTCATTTTATTAAAATTGTTGTAAAAGTTCCTAAGTTCCAAGGATTGTTTGGAATTAGGTGTGTACTATAAGAAGGAGGATTGTTTCTTCTTATAGGGTTTGTTGAAAAATCCAAGAGGATTGTTCTTGGTGCTCAAGTTTTAAGAGGTTTGTTCTTGATAACTTGGTTAGAATCTTGTATAGGAAGACTAAGATTGTCTTGTCCATAAGATCTAACAATAATAAAATCTCTTACATGTGGTAAGGGGACTAGACGTACTCTCGGATCGTGAGAGGAACTAGTATAATCCCTTTGTGTTCTTTATTTTTCCTCAATTTACCGTTTTCATAGCCTAACTTAACCAGAAAAGAAATAATAAAGATTCATACAAACCGAATAATTTTTATACACCTAATTCACCCCCTCTTAGGTGTATTCTATAAACTTACAACCTTTAGAGTCAGACTCACCTTCAGAGTCAGAGTCACCTTCAGAGATAGACTCACCTTCAGAGGCAGAATCAGACTCTAGTGTTAATATTGCACTAGAGTTGGATTGAGGCTTTTTCCAGTCCCATGTTTCTGATTCTTTCACTATGACATCTCAGTCGACTTCAACTTTGTTGGTGTCTGGGCAATAGATCTTATACACACCTATACAATGGTAAACTATGAGCAACATGACTCTGCTTCTGTCATCCAATTTTCTTCTAGTAGCATCCAATATATATTTATAGCATACATAATCAAACACCTTGAAATGGCTCACAATTTGCTTTCTTCCAATCCACTTCTCAATAGGAGCTACTTCGTTTAACTTCTTTGTTGGACATATGTTAAGCACATATGTTGACGTGGCAATTGCTTCACCACACAATGCATTAGATGAATTCTTTTCTTTCAGCATGCTCCTTGTCATGCTAAGTAGAGTTATATTTCTCCTTTAGCAAAGGCCATTGTGTTCTGGGGTGTATGGAGCAGTCACCTCATGCTCAATTCCATGCTCCTCACAAAACTTCTTGAACTCTATTGAATTGAACTCATCTCCACCATCGGCACTGAGGATCTTCAATCTTTGTCCACTTTGATTTTCAACCTTCACTTTGAACTTCTTGAACTTAACAAACACCTCGTGTTTGAACTTTATGAATGTTACCTGTGTCATTCTTGTGAATTCATCCATAAATGACACAAAATACTTGTTTCCTCCAAGTAAAGGTACCACAAATGGCCCACATACATCAAAATGTACCACACACCAAAGCATGAGTTTCTCTTGGAGGCATTTCTGATGAGAATGATAATCGTGGTTGCTTGCCTCTCATGCATATATCACATGATTTTTCTGGTGCCACAATCTTTGGAATCCCATGTACTAAATTCTTTGAACTCAAATGCCATGAGCTTTTGAAGTTCAGATGTCCTAATCTCTTATGCCACTAAACTACTCTGAAGCTCTTCAATTCTCATGGTGCTAGTGTCTTTCGAATGTTCAATGGCTACAACTTTATAATCAAACTGAGGAGTAAGTAATCTTAGTAAATTTTCAATGATTACTTGTTCAGAGAGCGTTTCTCCACAAGACTTCATCTCATTTATGACCACAATCACTCTAGAGATGTAATCAGACACCTTCTCATTATTTTTCATGTTGAGATTCTCGTAATGCTTGCATAGAGACTACAACTTTACTTTCTCCACTGATGAGTCACCACCATAGCATCGCATAAGTGTATCCTATGCCGCCTTCACCGTCTTCGAGTCGGCAATCTTCTCAAACACCTTCGTATCCACACAGTGATGAATATAGAACAATGTCTTATGATCTTTCTTCCCCGTTTCACGTTGCGCATTTCTTTGCGCTTCTGTTTCATTTTCTGCTGCCAGCGTGTAACCGTCATTGAGGATATCAAGAACATCTATAGCGCCAAACAACACACGCATTTGAATCGACCACCGATTCCGATTCTTTCCCTCGAATATTGTAACCTTTGTATCCAAGCTACTGTTTTTGCCATTTATCTTCGTTATTGTGCAAATCACTCAATTCTCACAAACACTCTTGTTTCCCAAACCCCGAGAATCAAGATTCTGATTCTTCTTCGATTTCGATCTTCAATTCAGTGTGAATTTGAGGAAGAAAATCAATCACACACCTCACGTACACTCATGTTTCCTTATGAATCAGAATTAGAGCTCTTGATACAAATTGTTTGAGTTCACAACGAAACTCCATTGTTGCACAAGAAGAAGATGATGAAAAGTTGAAAAAATTGCAGAGAGAGAGAGAGAGAATCACAATTATGTTACAATTGTAATTAACTTTGAGTTTATATAAATTAACCCAAATTTAAATATTAAATGAAATGCAAACTCAAATAAAACTAAGTAACTTAAATTTAAATTACATTTAACAATAATATTCAATATTTCATCATATAAACTGAATTTTTCCATAATCCGTTTAAAAATCTGGTATATTACCATGTTTTTAAAAATTCAAAAATATTAAATAAAATCATAACAGTACTCCATCTGTTTCAAAATGAGTGTCGTTTAAGGTTTTTGCACACGGATTAAAAAATGTCATAATATTGTCAAAAAACATTGCACTTTTACTAAATTAACCTTATTAATGTGTTGAAAGTTGTGTATAGAGTACTACCTTTGTCCCAAATTATAAGTCACTTTGCAAAAAATATTTGTCCCAAATTATAAGTCACTTTACAATCCCAATACAACATTAATGACATTTTTCCTAATATACCCTTAACTATTTATTTCTCTTTCTTCTTTTGATTCTATTAATTTCTCTTTCCTCTGTAATTAATGAAGGACAATAGTGTAAAGTTATACATAATTTCTCTTTCCCATACAACATTGATTACTTTTCTTAAACGGTGTGAAATGTCCAAAACGTCTTATAATTTGGGACGGAGGAAGTAATAATTAAGGGATAAAAAAGAAAAAATAACAATCATACATATATTAAAAAGTGTAAATGACATTTATTTTAAAATAATTTTTTTTCTAAAATAACACTCATTTTAAAACGGAGAGAATAATATTTAATCTCGTGTGAGGTGTCAGGATAATTTTTCTCCGAGTCCCATGCAAATTAAATATGAAAAAATCACCGCAAACTAAAGAACAAACAAATTAAAAAAGAACTTTAGGTATAGTGGTTTGAACAAAACATGGGATGAAAGAAACAAAAATATATAGACAAAACAACCTAGAATTGTGGCAAAGCGAAAGTGAATCTCTCTCTTATGTGGCAAATGTGGTGTGGACGAAATTGATATTTTATATGATCAAGCAAATGGGATTCATAAAAAGAGGTGTGTTTCATTTGGCCTCTTTTCCAAAAGTCACACAAACATTTATTTATTTATTTATTTATGAAGTCACTCAAAAATTGAGAAATTAATAAACTATTGGTGTAAAGTTTGGTCAAAACTTACCTTTGGATAATAGATATCGATAAGTCAAGTAACCGACGAAACAAAGAATCCTTCAACCGAAAGCAAACCACCTAACGACCAACCAACTGCCTACAACATAGAATATTTAGAATAATCACGCTTTTCTATTTTTTTCTAATATTGGATATAAAAATCATTTCAAAGATATTAAAATCATTTCAAAGATTATCCGTGTCCCTCCCGTGTTTCATATACTAAATTATATCATAAAAATATAAGAATTATCATGTCTTTTTCATAAATAAAAATTAAAGAAACTATTTTTTATACTCAAACACTTTTTTTAATAAAATTATATGTAATGCTATTGGATAATATAATGATTAACTCTTTCTGTGTGCGAATCATCTTAGTTTATATCACACTCAATATATGTTAATTACTTATTATCTTGTTTCTTTTTTCTTTTTTCTTTTTTGTTAATGGTTTTATCTCCTTCTTTTTTTTAAGTAAATAAAGATATCTTTGAACACAACTTGAAGATAAATCTCTTAAAATAACTTTTAAAATTTTTTAAAGTTGGCCGATTTATTAAATTGTTTGGAATATAATTACCGATTTAAAATGCCTTTGATCACATGGAAGTTGATAATAAGATTTCTACTAAAGATAATTTGACAAATAAAATAATTCAATCAAACTTTATTGAATATAGAGGTGAATGTGAACATAAGAAAAAATATCAATATCTTTTCATAAAGTGTGAGCATTTTTTTCCAAATTTAAAATTGCGAATAATATTGGTCGGAGATTTTATGAATAACATTAGACACACGTCCTTGGATTTTGTGGATATAATTTTTTTTTGGAAATTTCTTATCACGCCACCCAACCTTCTTAGGCACCATGTGCGCTGACGAAAATACCCCTGCGTTCTAGATGTGTAAATCCGGACGCACCATTTTTTTTTTAATTTTTCAGTTATTTCCGGATGTGCACATCCAGAAGAATTTCTGATCTGCAAATCCGGAAAAAATCAAAAGAATTCCATAAAATCATTTACTTCTAAATATAATTAAATCCAATATAATTAAAATCCAACATAATTAAAATTAATATCATTTTTTCAATATAATTAAATCCAATATAATTAAATCCAATATAATTAAATTCAATATAATTAAAATCTAATATAATTAAAATTAATATGATTTTTTCAATATAATTAAATCCAATATAATTAAATTAATTTTAGAAGTAAATACCATATCATTTTAATTATAATTTAGAATTAAATACCATATAATTTTAAATATCAATATAATTAAATTCAATTTTAGAAGTAAATACCATATAATTTTAAATCCAATATAATTAAATTAATTTTTTCAATATAAAAAAAATAATTTAGAAGTAAATACCATATTAATCATTTAGCAAAAAAATGATATTAATTTTAATTATATTGGATTTAATTAAATTGGGTTTAATTATATTGAAAAAATCATATTAATTTTAATTATGTTGGATTTTAATTATATTGAATTTAATTATATTTAGAAGTAAATGATTTTATGGATTTTTTTTTTATTTTTTTCGGATTTGCAGATCAGGAATTTTTTCTGATGTGCACATCCGGAAAAAACTGAAAAATTAAAATAAAAAAAGTGCGTCCGAATGTGCATATTCAGAAATTGAGGGCAAAAACAAAATTTTACGTGGTGTCTAAGAAACATGGATGGTGTATTAAGAAACCCTCTTTTTTTAATAAAATGGTTAGAAAATATTTTAAGTTATTTGAATTCACGAACATCAAACTTATAAGGAAAGAAGAAAACTTATGAACATTCAAAAATAAATAATCATAACTCTTGAAATTGATAAACTAGGTCAAGATCATTTCTTGGTGGTGATAGAAGGCAAAGAGATCGGAAGTATTTTTTTTATTTAAATATTTAGATACAAAAAATATTTGATATCTGAATATGTAATCGAGTTTGTTGTTTTTATTTTTTAAAATTGATGATTTATTTATAAATATTAATAATTTGTTTATGAGAAAATACAAATAAATATTGTTGCTAAAAATGTATTTTTTTTTTTTTTTTTTTTTTTGTATTTGACTTTTTAACATATTTTTCATGAATCTGTTCTGGTCATATACATTAGAATTGAGAATATATATATATATATATATATATATATATATATATATATATATATATATATATATATATATATATATATATATATATATATATATATGAAAATTAAATGTTAATCTTAACATATTTACATTCATATAAATCAAATTAAATCATTCAACCATTAAATGATCGACAATGGCGTTAGGTTTCACAAGTGTCACCTCCTACAATAGATGTTGTTGTTCTAGTCTCACCTTCTACTGCTGATTCTACTGATCTATTTCCACCTCCAGAGGGTGAGGTTGCGGATGCTGAGCCAGAGGCATTTGGATGAGGCCTAGTTGGTTTGTCATTACTGCCTCTGTATCTAAACCATACTGGCAAACATATCTGAGATTGAGAGGTAACATTAGTTGTATTCATTATTTTTTCACGTTATTTTTAAATGGCAAATTTCTGACACTGATTTTTTTCAGGAGAGTGATCCGCAGAAGTTTCTTAACCACGTGACAAAGATTGTTGCCTTGCCTCAGCCGAATAAGGATTGATTTCAGTCAATTTTGTCCTTATCTGGCCTGAAGGACTTGTGCATGACCGAATATATTATTGTCAACCACGAGATGGCACTCGGAGACCTCATTGTTTTATCTTCTGCATGGTGAGATGTCTATCACACTCGACAATGTCTCTTGTTTGCTACATCTTCCAATCAAGGGGAGATTCTTAGGTCGTGGGAGGATGACCAAAGACGAGGCACTCGAGATGATGGTATATGCGGTTGATCCAGGGGTGGCAGTAGAGGAATTGGATAAGACCAGGGGTGCTCATGCTAGATTTGAATACCTGAAGAAGGTATATGCGGCTGAGATCCTGAGTGCACAACTGGTTGATGGTGATGATGAACACGTGGCGCTCCACTGATCGCATGCATTGAGAGCATACCTGCTTTATTTGGTTGCCACTACGATTTTTGTGGACAAGAGTGTCATTTATACAGACGTCGTCTACCTACGGTACTTCGTGGATTTCGAGTGGATCCATGAGTACAACTGGGGGCGGCTTATTTTGTCTGCCTGTATTTGAAGTTGAGAGAGGGTTATATGTAGAAGACGAAGAAGGTCATATGCAACGTCACACTACTGACGGTAATTATTATTGGTCTTTGAATTTTTTTTGTCATTTTCATTTCATCTTTGCAAAGCCATTACTGATGATTCGTGTGTTCCAAACTTTTTATTTCAGGCTTGGATCCTCTAAAAATTCTCGTGCATCTTTTGCTAGATGAATGTACCTGATTACACTATGGATATGTCGCGTGCTACTGCTTTAATCTCGCTCAGAGAGAACCGGTCGTCTGAGCCTTTCAGAGTGTATCTTGATTGTTTGGTTACCGAGAACATGCACTTCAACAACTATGTTAATCACCGTGAGACGCGGCCATTTGACGAGATAATGCTATACTCTGGATGGTTGGCCTGCGGAGTGCGTCTCACTGCTCCTCATCTACCTGAGCGCGTCATGTAGAAGTTCAGCTACACTCAGACTATTCCTAGACATCCTATTGTCTCTGCTTGTCATGCCTTAACTCATAGACAGATAGAGGACATGTTTGATGATTAAGAGAGTCATCTGGTACCGGAGGAGGCATGGGCTACCATAGTTGAGAGCGATTAGAGCTACGTCGAAGGGTACATTAGATGGTTCTTCAGGGTGTCACATATGTACATGGTGTATGCGGCTCCAGGAGATTCGTTGAGACCAGCTCATCAGGAGATACTAGAGGAGGAGCAGACACAACTAAATCATGTTGATGATGTCTTTCCTAGGTGTCGTCGCATAATGAAGATTGTGCGGGTAGACATTGACAAAGGTATCTTCCCTGATGGTCTGATGTGAGGCAGGTCCTAGATGCCATCATGACGGAGGCACAAAGGGCATTGTTGTACCAGAGAGAGCGCCAAAGGACATGAGGGATTTATGGACAATGAGGTAGACGAGGCAAAGGAGGCATATGAGAGGTAGTCAGACATACATAGTAGTGTCTTAGTTTATAGTAGTAGTACTATGACCTGTATTTTATTTTGACAGTCTTGCCACTGTATTGATCTTAATTGTATGACATTTTCGATATTTATTGGTATTTTATTTATGTATGGCATTTTTGTATCATTTGGAATTAGGTATGTAATTTTTTATTATCAATTGTATGGTATAGTTAAAATCTTCATCTGAACAAAGATAAACAAAATATAACATGAAAGACCAAGTTCTGATACGTTACGGAGATGTATCTCTAGAATATTCAAAGGGATGCATCTCCGGTCAAATTCAAATGTATAATGGTTTCTGAGTGGGATGTATTGAATGTTTTAAATTGTTACGGAGATGCATCTTCAGAATATTTCAACGTTCATTCAGAATTTAGTGCGTCTGAAGATGAATCTCTAAAAATTAAGGATATTTAAATAATTTCACGTGGTGACTAAGAAGTATTAAGGATGCATTAAGAAATCCTCTTATCCACAGGTAGTGGCGGAGCCAAAAAAATTTTGAAGCTTGGGCAAAAATTTAAAAACCGCAAAAATTTGTATGAAATATGACGGTTTTAAAATTGCGTTTAATAAAACCGCCACTATTTACATTAAAATATGACAGTTTTATAAACTGACATAGTGTTAATATAAAAATGGCAGTTTGACCGCCTTTATTTTGACACGTCAGTTTCTTTACAGTGAATTTTGTTTTTATTATTTTTTTTAAATCGAAAATTTTCTTTTATAATTGTAGAAATTGATCTATAGAATTATATAGAGTCCTAATATATATTTTTATATATTTGAGGATAAAATTTATTCTTTTCTACTTCTTTTTTACAACACTGTACATGTTTTTATTTTAATTTTAATAATTGCTACATTTATGTTAATTTTTATTTCTTCTAAGTATTCATTTTTAATTTTTGGTTAATTTAGTCATAAATTGCAACTTTAATCTTTATTTCAATTCTTGCACTTTTTGTAATGTAGTTGAATCTAAAGATTATAATATTAAAAAAATTGATGTAATGTATACTTAATTGCATAAAAATATAATTTGTTTTGCATAATTTATAATTTTTTGGTTTAAACATGTATTATTATGCATAAAAATATATAATTTTTGGTTTAAACCATAATTTACAACATTATACATGTATTTTTTTTCATAATTTATAATTTATAATTTAATTTTCGGTTTAAATTTGTATTTTTCTTCATTTTCATTAATTTTAGCGGTTTTAAACCGCCATAATAACACTTTTATAATTTAATTTTTGGTTTAAATTTGTATTTTTCTGCATTTTCATTAATTATGGCGTTTTAAACAGCCGTAATAGCACTTTTATAATTTAATTTTTGGTTTATGTATTATTCTGCATTTTCATTAATTGTGGCGGTTTAAACCGCCGTAATATTACTTTCATAATTTAATATTTGATTGAAATTTGTATTTTTCTGCATATTCGTTATTTGTGGCGGTTTAAACCGCCATAATAGTAATTTTTGGCCGCCGCTATTTTCAAAATTGTGGTGTAAAGAAAGAAATTTTTTTGGCCAGAGCCCGGGCACATGCCCAGCCTGGCCGGACCTTAAAACCGCCCATGTACACAGGTCATGAGTTCGACCCCTGGAAAGTAAGTTTACAATATGACTAAGGAATTAGTTAATTTATAATATGGCCAAATTCTAAATCAATTATTTATTATGAAACTTTTATGATAAAATATAACACACTATTATATGTATTTAATTTATTATTTATTTTTATATAGAAAGGTATACGGTTAAGTTTGATTTTATAATTATATTAAAATTTTAATAATATAATATTAATATTATTTTTAACTAAATCATTAAAATTAAGTATGTATAAATTAAATTAATAAGTTTAAGAGATTTTTTAACAAGAGTTAGTCTAGTCTATCAGAGTATTTTTAAAGTATTATAACTTTTTAAAGTAGTTCGACTTTCTTTAAACTATTATATCAACTTTAATAAAATTTTGAAAAATTTTGAAAGTCTCGTAAATTTCAGAATATATATATATATATATATATATATATATATATATATATATATATATATATATATAACAAAAATAACAAATTGAAAAATATTATCAATTTTTTATTTGTTTATTAATTAAAACACTTATTTTATTAACATTTACATAAAATATTTAAATAACTAATTTTCTTTACAAAATTATATATATATATATATATATATATATATATATATATATATATATATATATATATATATATATATATATATATATATATATATATATACACAATAGACATTCACCCGTGCTATGCACAGGATCTACCAATTATTTATTAATAATAGCTATTATAATTTGAAATTATTTTAATAAAAAGAAGAAATTGTATTTGAAATAAAATAAATTAATAGTGATGGAAGTGATTATTGGAGGGAGTGAAGAAAATGAAATGAATTTGTGATAAAAAAGCACACATAATAAAAGTAAGAAAACAACATTTTAATTTGTGCTAAAATCTATTTTCAGAGGAGTTAGTGAATCAGTATTTGAAATTAAAATATTATAATATTAAATGGTGAAAAATATTAGAATTATTTACAACAAATATTTTAATTCATTTTTTTATTTGCTCTCACTAATGACCACAACTTCTTCAACATTATATTTATAAAATAAAAAAATAAAAATGAAAAAAAAGAATATAAATTTCATGTGACAACAAATATTTCATTTTATTTTAGTCCAACCTCTTTAACTACACAATTTTTCAACAATATAATTAAAAAAAAAAAGTAATACTTCAGAGAAGTGAAAAACATGATATTTGCTACTTCAGAGAAGTGAACAAAAAAATGATACTTTAGACCTTTACATACAAAATATAATAGTTAGCAAATAATAATAAAAAAGAAAACAATATTATTAATAATAATAATAATAATAATAATAATAATAATAATAATAATAATGATATTGACACAATTGTTTTTTCTTTTTACCTTTTTTCAAACAAAGGTGTTATACATAAGGAGAAATTGTGTTTGAAATAAAATAAATTAATAGTGGTGAAACTGATTAATGGAGAGAGACATGGGCGGTTTTAAGGTCCGGCCAGGCTGGGCATGTGCCCGGGCTCTGGCCAAAAAAATTTCTTTCTTTACACCACAATTTTGTATACAATATAACGCCAAAGATGATAAACGATAACGAGGATCGTGAAACAAAGTCTACGAAAAATTGTAAACAAAGTGAGAATTTGTCAAAATGAACAAATCATGAATCAAAGTCTATCAAAGATTGTAGGCAATGTGAGAATTGGCAAAAAATGAACAGATCATGAATCAAAGTCTATCCAAAATTGTAGACAAAAAGAGAATTGGCCAAAATAAATAGATTCAATTGAAGAATAATTGAACTCACTTTAAAAGTGGATCGTTTATGGACCCGTAGTCTGAATACCTCGAGGTGTGAAACCAATTTGATATAAATGAGTTTTGTGAAGAAGCAAAAATAAGAATGGTGAAATTGTGAGATACAAAGCTTGAGTCGTTTTTCAATAATCTTCACAAAGACCTAAGATTTATTTTGATGAAACATATCCACCTACAGTGGATGCAATTCAATTCTTGATATTTAATTACGTTTGTAGCACATGAAGGGCTTAATTTGCACATGATGGATGTTGTAACATCTTATCTGTATGATTCACTTGATAGTGAA
Organism: Lathyrus tuberosus; assembly: GCA_022829125.1. Taxonomy (NCBI): domain Eukaryota; kingdom Viridiplantae; phylum Streptophyta; class Magnoliopsida; order Fabales; family Fabaceae; genus Lathyrus; species Lathyrus tuberosus. The sequence goes on along the minus strand of JALAZF010000946.1, from coordinate 785,207 downwards.
ATTTACATGAAACTCCCTGAAGGGTTTAGTATACCAGATGCACATAATTATGGATCTCGAGAAAGGTACTTCATAAGATTGAACAAGTCTCTCTATGGGCTGAAACAATCTGGACGAATGTGGTATAATCGTCTCAATGAATATTTGCTTAGAGAGGGATATACAAATAACTCCATTTATCCTTGTATTTTTATAAAAAGATCATGAAAGGAATTTGCAATAATAGCTGTCTATATGGATGACATAAATATTATTGGAACTCCTGAAGAGCTTCCAAAAGCTATGAATTGTTTAAATAAAGAGTTTGAGATGAAGGATCTAGGAAAGACAAAATTATGTCTAGGTTTGCAAATTGAACATTTGGCCAAAGGAATATTTGTAAATCAAGAAGGCTATATTGAAAAACCGTTAAAATGCTTCTATATGGACAAATGTCACCCGTTGTCTACTCCAATGGTTGTTAGATCATTAGATGTGGAGAAAGATCCTTTCATACCTCGAGAAAAGGATGAAGAGTCGCTTGGTCCTGAAGTACCATATCTCAGTGCAATTGGAGCACTAATGTACCTTGCTAATTATACACGTCCTGATATATCATTTGATGTCTATCTATTAGCAAGATATAGTTCTTCACCTACACGAAGACATTGGAACGAAGTCAAACATATACTCCGTTACCTTAGAGGTACAATAGACATGGGTTTGTTTTATAGCAAAGTATCCAGATTTGAATTAACAGGTTATGCAGATGCAGGTTACTTGTCAGACCCTCATAATGGTAGATCACAAACAAGTTATTTGTTTACATGTGGGGGTACAACTATTTCATGGAGATCAGTCAAACAAACCACAGCAGCAACATCATCTAATCATGCAGAACTTTTAACACTACATGAGGCAAGTCGAGAATGCGTTTGGTTGAGATTCTTAATCCAACACATACAAAATACTTATGGTTTGTCTTCAGGAAAAATAAATACGACGACCATATATGAAGATAATAATGCATGCATCACTCAATTGAAAGATGGTTACATTAAAGGAGACCGAACAAAACATATCTCTCCAAAGTTATTTTTCACTCATGATCTTCAGAAGAACGGTTATATAAACATCCTACAAATTCGTTCATGTGACAATCTTGCAGACCTTTTCACAAAATCACTCCCAAGTAGTACTTTTAATCAACTAGTACAAAAGATTGGTCTTCATCATCGAAGAAATAATCGTTCAGTTAAGGGGGAGAAATAAATTTGTTTTAAAAGGATATTGTACTCTTTTTCCTTCACTAGATTTTTTCCCACTGGGTTTTTTCTAGTAAGGTTTTAACGAGGCATATCCAAAACAAATATCCATGGGGGAGTGTTATGAATAATTGGATGATTTGTCTTCCAATAACTTCTTTCCTTATTTAATCAATTTGTATTTATTATAATGTTTATATGATGTCCTATAAATAGGATCAATCTCATTGTATACGATAGACGAATGAAATAATACACCATCATTCTAATCTTTCTCTCTTCTAGTTTATATTCTTTCTCCTTATTTTATAACAGTTTGCACCCTAATTATAAACTAACCCCACTTACAATTTTTAGATTAACCAATTTTTATTTAAATTTATTTATGAATTTAATTGGTATACATTGACACTGTAAAATATTTTTACACTGTCAACCAATAACGACCATGCATCCCGCCAAATCATACTGAAAATTTAAGTTAATTGTATAACATGGTAGAATGATATATTTCTATTAGATGACAGTGTAAAATTATTTTACACTGTCAGTGCATACCAACTAAACTGACATACCAATTAAACTCTTTATTTATTTAAATTAACGAAATAAAAATATGATATTTTTATTTATTAAAAGAGAAAATAGTAAGTTAGTGGGGTAATCATAAAGACAATGGTTAGTTAGTGGATGGATTGTTATCAAAGATATAATTAATTAAAATAAATAATAATTAGTTGGTGGTGCAAATAATAAAATTAAATAAATAATTATATAAATAATAAATTACACCAAAATTATTAAGTGACTTAACAACTTTTATATATATATATATATATATATATATATATATATATATATATATATATATATGCATTGAAATATTTATAAATATTTTTTTCTTTTTTAGTTTTTTATTGTTAACTAAAATAAAATATGACTTTTTTTAATTTTTTTTAATTTATCTTTATTAAAGACTGAATTTTAAAATTAAAATAGAGTCACCAATGAGACGCCCTACTACTGAATATTAATTAGAATATGATTTTTTTTATTTAAATATTGTATTTTATGAGAGATTTATTTTTATTATTTGTTCCGTGCTTTTAAAAAGTTAGGTTCAAATATATATATATATATATATATATATATATATGAGAAAAAAGAAAATGCACTGACAGTGTAAAATATTTTACACCGTCAACTAATCACAACCATGTATTAAAATAAAATATATTTTTATTTTTAAAATATTAATATTAAATGATAATTATAAATATTTTGATTGGTTGCATGTGTAAAACTGTTTTATCCTGACAATGCAATACCATTAAACTCATATATATATATATATATATATATATATATATATATATAATTTCTGTTTTTTTAAGTTAAATGTAAAACTAAACTTGATAATTATGATATTATCGTAGTCACGTCAAAGTATTTTGGGATAAACGTGTTACAATCAAGAAAATCAAGTCACGCGTCGCAAAGTGCTCCCTCGCCCCTTTTAAGTTTAGGTTGTTCTTTTGCTGTGTATGAGCTATAAATATTCAATTATTATCTTTCACAAGCTTTTAGAAAACCCATTGAGACATCTACCAAATTTATGGGGACAACTATCCTTTTTATAGGGTCACTGTCTGATAAAAATACTGTGTTTGTAAGATTATTGTAACCTCTTAAACTTAATATTGTTTGTCAACTAGCACAATTTAGCTAACTATATATATATATATATATATATATATATATATATATATATATATATATATATATATATATATGCAAAATAAAGAATATCGACGTGTTGGATTATATGATAGAGTAGAAATCAAATCCTGTTTAACGACTATATTTCGGATATTATTGATATGTTTATTAGAATTATCCACATTACTTGGGTTTGGTTAGATAGTTGGACTCTTTCTAAAAGGAACTGTTCGTATTAGGATTGGTTCAAAAATCCGATTCATTTTTTGGGTAGATAGGTGGTGTTTTCCTTATTTTTTTTGTTGGAAATCTGTTGATTTTTTGTGAATACGGATTGTAGCAATCCTAGTGCTTCGTTGAATATATTTGTTGCTTATAAAAAAAAAAAGACAAACACTATTTTTTAAGATGTATTATGTCCCCAAAATAAAATATTCGTTAAAATAATAACATTATTTATCAACTTTATCGCTTGTATTAGATATACAGGAAAATACATAGTTTGTATCTCTCTAGGACATAAATCGACAAAAACTATTCTTGTTGTATGTTTGACGCCAACTTTCGCCAATCCATCCGCAGACCTGCTCAATTCGGGTTTAACATGCATACACATATACTCTTTCAGACTTTCACTTTATTAAGCTCTTGATGAATGTTGAGCAATAAAGACAAATTTGTGCTCTTCCTTTGCTGCTCCATTGTGATGGCCACAAAAGCTTCCTTCGAATTTGTTTGAATGATTATATTACTCCACTTATTGATGTTGTTTAACAATTTGACTCATTCTAAAATGTCATATAACTTATTGAGTTGATTTTCAATTTGATCGAGAGTTTTTGTAGCATTTTCCCCCATGACTACCTCTTTGACTAATCCCTTCACATATGCTATCATGGACGATGTAGAGGAGTACTCTTCCTAAGAGCCTTCTACATCTTGTTTGCATCATGAAAGATCCCTTGTTATCTATGAAAAAGAAGGAAAACAATGAAAGTATACATGGGATTAGTTATCCCATGTTATAATTCAGGCCAACGTCTAGATAGGCATTTTCCATTCTATGTGCCTCATTAAAGACATAGGTCCTCCCCCTAAACATCCTTTTCCACCTAGGGATATTGATCTCCATCAGTAGAAAGCTCGAGATCTCATTGTCCCCTCCGAACTATCTCCTGCTCAATGTCACCAAACCAAAAATCACGACTGTGAGTTCTAGAATATGCTCGATATTTATGGTACCACCTAACCTCATCATCACAAAGTTCCTATCTCTTCAAGATCCTAAAGGCTTTAAAATAAATACAGGTGCTTAAGTCTCCCCAGTACTCCTCAACCGTCTCTGTGTTTACCATGGGTACTTCAAGAAAAGAAAAGCCACGACCAACCTCCCTAATATCAAGCCTAAACGGGAATAGGTCACACTACTAGAGGGACCACATCCAATATCTAAATATCAACCACCCAATACGCAAAGAAGCACTACTTATGTCATCCCTACTAGATAAGTCCAAAAATGCCATATTTAGGTTTCCTAAATCTGCTATAGCTAAAGAATAAACAGGAGCAACAATACCGAAGTAAATAGAGAAACAATGTTAGACGACGACGACTTGTCTAAAGGGGGGGGGGGGGGTAAATAGACACGTAAGCCAAAATCACCAAATAAAATTTGGGTTTTAAAGTTATTTGAAAAAGAGAGAGCAGAAGGTTTTGGTATGGATGGACAAAAGTCGTCTATACGAACCTAGTTATTGGAACTCGGATATGCAAAGCCAAATATGGAATGACAAATACAACAATCAAATTTAACCTTTAATTGAGTATCACATTATTACTCGTTTAAACTAATTCACTTAGTAATGTTATTTCCAATGATAATAAGCAAAAATATTGAACTATGTAATTTATTGAACACTTGGTGTGTCAACGAATTTTCAGAATTTCCTTTGTGTTGTTGTTGATATGAAAACAGCTTATAATCAAAAGTGATTATAAGCTAATCAACAATAAAGTTAAAAATAAAAAGATCACAAGAAAATTCTTACGAGTCGATCGATTAATCAATGCTATTTGATAAATTACGTAATAAAAATTAAAACGAGTAAAGAGATAATAGAGAGATCGATACGAGGATTTGTTCACGCAGTTCCCCACTTTCGTCCTTGCGTGTGGGTACGTCTTCGCCTAATTTTCAATGTGGAATTAAGATACTTTCTTACTATGCAAAAATTTGATATACAAGAAAAGTGTTCAAGAGCAACCATACAAACAATATTGGTTTTGATGTTGATTCAACCCCTTTGATTCTTTTGATCTTGAGTCAGACCAAGACAATAATGGATGCCAAATGACTTGTCGATATTGTTACTCCTTTGCGTTCTTTATCTCTAAAGCTTTCGTGCACGATCAATTGCACCATTGTTCCACAAGACTTCAACTTGATTCTCCGTTCTCTGTTACTTCCTTTGCGTTCTTTATCTCCAAAGGGTCCTTTGCGTACTTTATCTCCAAAGGCTTTCACAACCTCGCAATCCTCTCTTGAATGTTTTGCATGAAAACCCCCAAATCTATACATGATCTTAGAGGAGAAACGAGCGGTTTTTCCCGGATGAAGACCCCTACAAATCTCAACCCGATGTTCTCGGCTACAGAAGAACCAAATCGGACGTTATCAGGCCTTCGCCTAGCTGGCACCCCAACAAAAGATTATTATGTGTGATTTGTCAGTGTGTAGACATAGGACGGAGGTTGAAGATGATGAGCAGATGCGGGCTAATTTTATGGTATCACTAGTTTGGAATGAAGCATGAAAGATGTATTTATTATTTTGAAAGATTTGTGGCAAGGAGGTAATTTTCTGAGTAAAAAAATAAACAAAATTGACCAACTTAAACAGCATGTGCCAGCCTAAACGTTGGATGTGCCGACACATACTGTAAAAAATAACAGCATATGTCAACCTGAAATGACTCATGTGCAGACCCAAATGAAATTGAAGCTACAACCTTATTTAGGACACTAGATGTGTCGGCCTGAAGCACGTATGTGCCGACAAATATTGTTGAAACTTACAGTATGTGCCGACCTGAAGAAGGTGCGCGTGGACCAAAACAAGACAGAAACTACATGCTTCAAAAATGAGTTACATATGCCAGCCTGAGTTGCGTAAGTGCGAGCACATGCAGTGCATTTTTATGATGAAACTGATTTTAATGATTTTGGATAATTTTGAAGTGGTTTTTGATGATTCCTAAGACCAATAATGCAAGGGGGCCACACAAACTCAGAGATACCATCTGACGTACATAAATGCTATGTTTTCTTATAGTTTTGACATCATGCAAAACATCTAACGAAGAAGTTGCACTCACATACTCCCCCTTTTTTATGATGGCAAAACTTGCGACAAAGCATTTCATGTTGATATCAAAGGCTCCCCCCTGACTTTGTGCTTTCCTTCTTCATCTCACATATGCTTCTCCCCCTTTGACAACATCAAAAAGAAGAAAAGCAAATCGTGAGAAGTATCATATTCCAATACAAATATTAATATATCACTCAGAGACGTTTTTGCACAGAAGAGCCTCAATCACATATCCCCATATATATGTAATGATACGAAATTGATAAATAACCAGTAACAAGGAGAAAACTATTCAAGTTGCTTCTAATAGCGTCACAACTATGTAACACAACACAGTGGAACTCCCGATGCCTCACACGCATGTGCCTAGCATAGCGACAAGAACATGTCACTACTCATTCCAACGTGAAAGTGTGACATAACATATAACACATCCACAACAAGAACAATAGCAACTAATTATCATGCTAGAAGAAATAATCATAGATAGAGACAATATCAAAACAGATTATCCATTAATACATAAACCAAGCAAGGTTGCACACATTGTTCAAATAACATAGCCAAGACAACAAATTGTTCAAAACAGAAATAAAATGAAATGAAATGCATGAAACAAAGGCAGCAAAACATCACAAAACAACACAACACATCATCGTCGACCATCTCCATCATGACGTCTGCGATAGGTTCTTCCACCCTACACATTTCTTCATAAAAGTCAGAGGCTTCCTCATCATGCTGAGTTACTGCAGAGTACGCGTTGTTGATATTCCCTTGGACAATCCCATTGTTCCTGATCATGACATCATGGATTGACTTGAATTGCTCAGTAGCAACTAATGCAAACATCTCAAAATTATTGTCCTGAGCATTCAGCCTTTCGTACACACCAGCTTGAAATTCATCCCGCCACTTTAGGTTTTCTTCATATCTCTGATTTTGTTGATTCTGCATAGTTTGAAGCATTGCCATAACTGCAGCGTTATTTCCAGCATCAAATTCATACCTGTTTTCATGAGACCCGGATCCATACTCATAGGATTCACCTTAATAACCCATGTAGCCTGCATCATAGCCTCTGTAATTTGCACCTTGTGCAGTCCATTAATTTTGTTGCCAATCATCTTCCCAAGTCTGTTGATGCTCTTGTTGAACACCTACAATAGTATTTATCCAAGCTGCATTTCCTTCAGGATTCACATCAGTCATAGGAATATCTTCTTGAGTATCATCACCAACTTCTTCATCATAGCCTTCCACCCCATGATCGTCACCTACTTCGATAGACTTAAAGGGATCATCAAAGTTGCATATTTTCTTTTTTAAAGAAGGAACTTGATAGTAATACACTTTTCTTTTAGAATCCCATTGATATCTCATATTAGTTAGAGTCCTTTGAGTGAACTCATTTGTTGCACTTGAAGAGACATAAACCAAGTTTGGGAAGGAGATGTTAAAATCATTGAGAATCTTCGCAACCATAGATGGGTAGCAAAATGCAGTCCCTTTGTTGCAAGCTTGAATGCTGAACATATGATGCACAAAATAATACGACCAATTTATCTTAATCTTGTTGAGAAGAAGATAAAAAAGGTGAATCTCCGTATTATCAACCCTTGAAAAACCTCCACCTTTGGGATGCAATACATGAGAAATAATCCAATGAAGAATGCGTGGCAATTTCTTAAGGCACCCCGTAGTGATTGGCTTATTATTATGCTCATCTCTCGGAGCTTTCAACTGCTCATTTGAATGCAATCTCCACTTAAAATCAGAATGAACATTTGAGTCCTTAACTAAAGGCTCCTTTCCTATCGTAATACCAAAGACAGATTTCCACAAATCATTTGTAAATGTGTAGGAGGTACCTCCGATATGAAAGTCAAACTCAACTTTGTTGCACTTGTGCAGCTCGACATAAAAGACTTGAACCAAGTCTTCATTGTAGTCTTGATTTAATGAGAGAAAGCAATTTATTTCTAGATGATTGATGCGATCCACGACCTTAGGAATGTGTAGTTTCTCAGCACTTTGTACCTTGTAGTAATTTTGCCTTGATACACTCCTGCCTCGACACTTTTCTTCGAAGAACTCAAAACTTTTCCTAGATGAGGAACCAACCTTGTCTTTGCCTCTACCAGCATCCATACTTCTTGCAAGCTTAGGAGCCATGATGAAATTTCTCAAACAGAAGACGCACACAAGGTGTTTGACAAAGTGACCCAACCAGAACAGTTGGAGTTTGAGAAAACAGGAGGTAACCCACAACCAACAATGTTGTTATATCAAATATAGATGCAAAGAAACAACAATAGATAAACACATAATATATAAAATTTTCATATGAAGATGCAATGTATGAAGAGGAGAAACTAAAGTACACACTAGTGGGATTTGAATGCCATTAAAGAGGGAATATTGAAGGAATTATAATGGGTTTTGAATAGCTTTGATGACCAAATGGAAAGAGTGATTAGAGTTTGACCAAAAAAAAATTGATGACAAAAAGACTTTAATTTGAATTTATGAACAAGAAGGATAATGAAAAGATGAAGAAGATGAAAAGAGATAAAAACCCTTACTATCCTTTTACTCATGCGCCGACCTGTATTGAAGTATTTAAAGAAAATTAAACATTATGTGCCGACCTGTACGACTTTAGTTCTGGCACATACTGAACCATTTTTGAAACACAATTAAAAAAAAATTTATGTGTCAAAATTATGTGTCGGCACATACGAATTATGTGTCGACACATACTGAGACAAAATCAACAAGCATTAAATAACCTCATCTCAGGCCGACCTGACTGCATCATGTGTCGACACATGCTTGCAGGTTTTTTAAGAAACACCAAGAGACACAATTTGACATATTTGGAGACATGTGACTTGAATCATGCGTGATTGAAAAAGACTTATATGTATGTTTTGAACAATGTTTGTTAAGGCTATGTATTTGAACAATTTAGAAAAACAAGCATGCATAGATAAGGAGTAAAAAGGAAAAAACAAACATATTTGCATAGTTTGATCTAGGTCACTATAAGCATGTAAATTGAAATAATCACAGATTCAATAGAAATTTTTGGAAGTAAACACAAGAACAATTAACATCTAGCATGTATTTGAAATACCTTTAAATAAAATAGGATAAAAGACATAACTTACTTTTAGAAAGAAAATGAAACGATACAACCTCACCGTACAAACGGAGTATGCACGAGCATTTCACGAGAAGCTCTAGAACAAGAGCTTTAACAAATGCCAATGACACCATCAACAAAATATTTTCAACACATCTTCATTCATCTTCACCTTTCTAAGTTGTCTCAATATCTTTTACCAAGGGAATTTTTCTTGTTGATCCTTCTAGAAAACATATTCCTTCTTCTTGACACCAAGTCAATTTGATTTGAATATGTTATCTAGCAAATGTATTGATATTACTATGAATGAAGCCCCACAACTTCTTCATGGAATCAAAACACTTCTTCCTGCAAAATAAATAAGATAAACTAGGTACCCAATCTTTGTTGGGTCCTTGAGGGTGAGTAGCACAATTATTGCACTTAGGTGATAACTGAGAAATGCCATTAGGGATTGAAAATCTCCTAAGTTTACATTTGGCAATAGTATGACCTTTCATACAACAGTAGTAACAAGTTATATTTCGAGAAATGTCATGTTTCCTATTCAACTTCTTTTCAACAAATCTGTACTTACTATACAGTGGATTCAAAGGTTTGTTAAACTTTGTTGTATCTATAACATAGGTGATCTTTGGTTGTTGAGCCTTGATTAACTTGGCCTTAAGAGTCCTAACCTTTTTTTTGCCAAATATAGCAAGTACCGCATCCAAAGTTAAATGGATCATCATGTTCTTTATTATTGGCTTTTTTATCATCTATTAAAGAATCCTTTTGCGCTTCCATTTTCTTTTCCGTTTCTGAAATTTTTGCCTCCAAGTATGAAAATATTTTTCTATTTGAGGCTAACTTTTTGAATGCTTCAATAGCTTCTTTGTGTAAGACTCCAAAAGCATTAAGTAACTCTAAATGAGCTAATTTATCAACATATTTATTATGAGAAGAATTTACCTTAATTTTCTTAACTCCTTGATGATGACTAAAGGGATATATCTCATCACGTCTCGATGATTCATAATCCTTCTTCTTGTCTTCCCAACAATGACCGGAGAAATAGACTTCATCATACTTTGATGGTTTGTGCTCCTTTTTCTTTCTATTTTTGATGTGAGTTGAAATACAGAAGTTGGATAATTCTTCTTCATCATTAGATTCTTCATCTCTCAAGGATTCAATGTCACTTCCCTAAGCCACATAGGCCTTCCTGGGTGTGACATGATTTTTACGTTGATTTCTCTTTTCATTTTTGTTGGAGTATGAAGGTATTGTATTTCTTCCTTTGGACTTATCTTCCCTTGAGGATATAGATTATCCTTTAGACTTAGTACCCCATTTATTTAAGTTCTTTTCACCTTTCTTTTGCAAGTATTTATGATACTTTTTGACAAACAAACTCATCTCTTCGTCATCCGAAACATATTTGTTGCTACCATCATTTTCATAAAAATTCTCATCCTTTGAGGACTTGGAGTCTGAAGTCGTGAGAGCTTTGGACTTCATTCTTGCTTCCTTATTAGTGTCTTTATCTTTCTTCTTCTTCTTCTTCTTCTTAAACTTCTTTTCGTGTTCATCCAAGCAATTTAGTTCTTGCTCGTGTTCTTCTAACTTTCCGAACAAGATGGTGAGATCAAGTGTTGTAAAATCGTTGGCCTTCTTTGATGGCCGTAACCTTTGGTTGCCAATTCCTAGTAAGACATCTCAAAACCTTGTTAGTAGCAATAACATTGGAAATAGGATTACCCAGCAAGTTTAAACGATTAATAAGATGTGAGAACCGCTTTTACATTTGAGCAATGGTTTCACCATGCTTCATACGAAAGAGATTGAATTTCGATTAAGTGTGTTAATCTGGGCTTGTTTGACCTTATTAGTCCCCTCATGGGCAACTTGTAGAGTGTCCCACATATCCTTAGTGGCCACACAATAAGAAATGCGATAAAACTCACCAACACCAAGAGCGGTTACAATAATACTTTTCGCTTTCCAATCGTGAGCCCACTGCTTATTATCTTCCTCATTCCATAGTGCTTCGGGCTTAGAAACATAAACACCATCAACACATTGTGTTATCGGTGTAGGGCCAATTTGAATGGCCTCCCAAACACTCTTATCATAAGAGTTCACATGAATTTGAGCTCTTTTATAATCCCCTTTAGGTTCGTAAGCCATTTTCTAATAAGCGTTTCGATGCACGGAATGAATCGGGCTCTGATACCACTTGTTAGACGACGACAACTTTTTTAGAAGGGGGGGTGAATAGACACCTAAGCTAAAATCACCAAATAAAATTTGGGTTTTTAAGTAATTTGAAAAAGAGAGCACGCAGAAGGTTTTGGTATGGATCGACAAAAGTCGTCTATACGAACCTAGTTATTGGAACTCGGATATGCAAATCCAAATATGGAATGACAAACACAATAATCGAATTTAACCTTTAATCAAGTATCACGTTATTACTCGTTTAAACTAATTCACTTAGTAATGCTATTTCCAATGATAATAAGCAAAAATATTGAACTATGCCATTTATCGAACACTTGGTGTGTGAACGAATTTTTAGAATTCCATTTTGTTGTTGTTGATATGAAAACCGCTTGTAAACAAAAGTGAATATAAGCTAATCAACAATCAAGTTAAAAACAAAAGGATCACAGGAAAATTCTTACGAGTCGATCGATTAATAAGTGTTATTTGACAAATTGTGTAATAAAAATTATGACGAGTAAAGAGATAATAGAGAGATCGACACGAGGATTTTTTCACACAGTTCTCCACTTTCGTCCTCGCATGTTGGTACGTCTGCGTCTAATTTCCAATGTGGAATTATGATACTTTCTTAATATGCAAAAAAACGATATACAAGAATAGTGTTCAAGAGCAACCATACAAACACTATTGGTTCTGATGTTGATTCAACCCCTTTTCTTCTTTTGATCTTGAGTCAGACCAAGACAATAATGGATGCCAATTGACTTGTCGATATTGCTACTCTTTTGCGTTCTTTATCTCCAAAGCTTTCGCGCACGATCAATTGCACCGATTGTTCCACAAGACTTCAATTCGATTCGCCGTTCTCCGTTACTTCTTTTGCATTCTTTATCTCCAAAGGGTCTTTTGCGTACTTTATCTCCAAAGGCTTTCACAACGTCGCAATCATATCTTGAACATCTTGCACGAAAACCCCCAAATCTATGCGCGATCTTGGAGGACAAACACACGGTTTTTCCCGGATGAAGACCCCTACAAATCTCAACCCGATATTCTCGGCTACACAAGAACCTAATCGAACGTTATCAGGCCTTCGCCTAGCTGACACTCTAACAAAAGATTATTATGTGTGATTTGTCAGTGTGTAGACATAGGACGGAGGTTGAAGATGATGAGCATATGTAGGCTAATTTTATGGTATCACCAGTTTGGAATGAAGCATGAAAGATGTATTTATAGTTTTGGAAGATTTTTGGCAAGGAGGTAACTTTCGGAGTAAAAAAATTAACAAAATTGACCAACATAAACAGCATGTGCCAGCTTGAACATTGGATGTGCCGACACATACTGTAAAAAATAACAGCATATGCCGACCTGAAAGGACACATGTGTCGACCCAAATAAAACAGAAGTTACATCTTTATTTAGGACAGTAGATGTGCTGACACATATTGTTGAAACTTACAGTATGTGCCGACCTGAAGAAGGTGCGTGTCGACCGAAACAAGACAGAAGCTACAAGCTTAAAAATGAGTTACATGTGCCGGCCTGAGTTGTGTATGTGACTGCACGTGCAGTGCATTTTTGTGCTGAAACTGATTTTAATGATTTTGGACAATTTTGAAGTGGTTTTTGATGATTCCTAATACCTCTAATGCAAGGGTGCCACACAAACTCAGAGATACCGTTCGACGTATATAAATGTTAAGTTTTCTTATAATTTTGACATCATGCAAAACATCTAACGAAGAAGTTGCACTCATAAACATTACCTCAAAGAAACTACAAAGTTGGGGACGAACAAGGTGGGGAGAAAATCACTAGAAACTTAGAACATAGATCAAATGTGAGGACAAAAGGAGTAAGTCTGGTGATAGATCGGTAGGAATTTCGCATGGGCTTAAGGAAGGATAACTAGAAATGAAAGTAATGGAAGGCGTTTGGAAGAAGAAGTGAAATTAAAAATTGTGACAAGAGACCCCCTTTATATAGGCAGGCGAAGGACACAGATCTCCGATAAAAAATAAAGGGATGTTCTGAAGGTGAAATAAACGATTAAAGATTAACCTCAAGATCACAACGACACTTGACTGCACTTGAGTGTTTTAAGCGACGTCGCTCACTACGCCAAACAAGGGAAAAGAGGGCGCTTTTTTTTGGCCTATGACAGCGCTTAAAAGCGCTGTCTAAGCCTGCGCTGTCGTAGGTAAAGACAACGCTTTTTTATTTATGAAAAAGCGCTCTCTAAAAGGGGACTTTAGACAGCGCTTTTAAAAGCGCTGTCTAATGTATACGTTTAAAATTTTAAAGAATTTTTTTATATACTTTAGAGAGCGCTTTTTTTTTCAAAAGCGCTCTATAAAGGGGGACTTTAGACAGCGCTTTCTAAAGCGCTGTCTAATGTATACGTATAATGATTTTTTTATATACCTTTAGACAGCGCTTTTTTCTCAAAAGCGCTGTCTTTTGTCTACGTATAATTTTGAAGATTTTTTTTAAAAATCCGATTTTAACCATTTTTTTATACAGAAACCTGTATAATTCACATTTCCATAAACCTGTATAATTCACATTTCAATAAACCAGTATGGATACGCATTTCCATCAACAAATTCTATTTCAAAACTAGAATTTACATTAATGCAGAATTCGCACAAATTCTATAAACTAGAATTTATACATTTCAATAAACTAGAATTTACATGCAGAATTCGCACAAATTCTATTGTATGGTTTCAAACCTGTATAGAATTTACATTTCAATAAACTAGAATTTACATTCACAAAACTATACATTCAAGAAAGAATTCTTCTTGCAATAAAAAATTCGCACAATTCCTCCTTAGTATCTTGCAATTGTTTCCTCGTGTAATAAGGACACGCCATTTCATCGAAATACTACATAACAAAACAAAATACGCATTATTTAATTAAAAGTAATAAATTATATGACATATCCGATAAATATTAAAATAAATCCTAAGTTATAAAACCATGCATACCGTAATAGGAATCTCCAATTGTCCCATTTGAAGGATTTATCTCATGAACCTCAAAACGAAGTACCCGCAGTCTATGCCATTACGCTGACGAGGGCACTACACATAGACAAACAAATAAGAAATAATATATAGATGTTTTGTGTTATCAAGTAGCATCACTAATAAGCAATATTGTGAAAATTAATATACCTCCACTTTGACCCATGTAATATTGGTTGCTCTAGCCCGTGCTACTCGTGCGTATCTTCCTGGTTACTAGACATTTGACCTGTAAGAAAGAAAAAAACAGAAATTAAATGACAAATATAAAAATCCATAATCCTAATCCATTGAATGATATAAGCTATATTGAATGATATAAGCTATAATTTTACAACTAGTACCTTTTTCACTAACGTCTCTTTCTTTTCTTGTTTGGAGTATGTTCTACCCGTCTCTTAACAACACGGATGGTTGGATTGATCCAAATACCCTCATTATGATCATTTCTAGTATATGATTCATTCGCTATAATATTTTCATCTTGATCATTTCTAGTAAATGATTCAATATCAACATCAATATCACCTTGATCTCCAACGTTTTCATCAATTACTTTGTTAGATAAAAGCACTATAGACCATTTTGTACTTGTCAGATCAGTGACATAGAACACTTGTTTAGCTTGAGAGGCTAGAATAAAAGGCTCATCTTTGTACCCCACCCTATTAAGATCCACTTGCAAAAATCCTGACTTATCCATTCGTACGCCATTATTATTTTCAACCCACTTGCAACGAAATATAGGAATCTGAAACTTCTCATAATCAAACACCCAAATGCGTTCGATAACCCCAAAATATGACAGATTTGCAAATTTGGGGTTTAAGTCTTTCACACTTGAAATGTGCATTGCTTCAGCTACCACGGTGACACCACTATTTTGCATAGTACTTTTATCATCTTGTTCTTTGGTATAAAATGTGTATCCATTAATTGCGTATACACTATAAGAAAACACGACCATACTTGAACCATATGCTAAACATCTCAACCTTTCTGTTATTGAAGCGCGGTCTGAATAATACTTTGAATAAATATGATCCTTAAACCAAGGTATGAAACTTCGATTGTGCTCTCGTACTATCCAATTCTCATTTCTATTCGGATTTAAACCTCGAAGAACATCCTTGTGGATTTCAACACACGGCTCAACCTCATTCTCATTGTGCAGAACATACAAATGCACTTGATCCCATTCGACCCTTGATACTGTCACAACTTCATTTCCAATTAACTTTTTTCCATCTTTTTTTTCGACAATATGAGATTTGGGGAGTCCAATTGATTGTACATTGGACAGATATTCAGTACAAAACTCAACCGCTTCTTCAACAATGTATCATTCGACAATACAACCCTCTGGTCGACTTCGGTTTTTCACATACCTTTTTAATATTTTCATATAACGTTCAGCAGGGTACATCCATCTCATATAAGCCGGTCCACACAATTGTGTCTCTTTCACCAGATGAACAACTAGATGAACCATTATGTCAAAAAACGAGGGAGGAAAATACATTTCAAGATCACACAAAGTAATAACTATTTCTTTTTGCAATGTTGGTAAGATCGCAGGATCGATCACCTTACTGCAAATTGACTTGAAGAAAAAACACAATTTAGTTATTGCGCTTCTTACTTTTTTTGGCAGAATAGAACGTATACCTATTGGTAGAAAATGTTCCATTATAACATGGCAGTCATGCGTCTTTAAACTCTTTAACTTGAGGTCTTTCATAGACACAAGTCTTCTAATATCTGAAGAGTATCCTTCTGGAACTTTAACTTCACTTAGAAACTTACACAATACTTTTTTCTCCTTTCTAGATAGAGTATACGCAACAGGTGGTAGATATGTTTGTTTTCCTTTCTTCAAGGGTCCTAATTCAGTTCTTATCCCCATATGTACCAAGTCTTTTCTTGCTTTAAGGCCATCCTTAGACTTTCCTGGTATATTGAGTAACGTGCCAATAACACTATCAAATACATTTTTTTCAATATGCATAACATCGAGAAAATGTCTTACATACAACGACTTCCAATATGGCAGTTCAAAAAAAATTGACCTCTTCTTCCACCCACTTTTGACAAGTCTATGTGCAAAAGGCTTTCCAAACTGAGTTCTCACATCTTTCACCTTTTCAAAAATTTGATCACCTGTCAATATAGTTGGAGCTCTACCATGTTCTGGCTCTCCATTGAATGCTTTTCTCCACCCACGATAGTGATGATTAGAATTTAAGAATCTAAGATGACCGAGAAAGACATTCTTCTGACCAAACTCCAATCGCGTCCAATCTGTTTTATCTTCACAAATAGGACACACACATTGACCTTTTATGTTGTACCCTGATAGATTTCCGTATGCTGGAAAATCATTAATTGTGCCAAACAACATCGCCCTCAAGTTGAAACTTTCTTTCCTATACCCATCATAAACCTCCACACCGTTCTCCCACGAAAATTTTAAATCTTTGATTAAGGGTGCCAAGTATACGTCTATGTCATTCCCTGGTTGTCTAGGCCTAGAAATTAACATAGATAACATCATGTACTTACGCTTCATACATAGCCATGGAAGTAGGTTATAAATCATTATGATCACAGGCCAAGTGCTATGTGAGATACTTTGAATACCGTGTGGGTTCATTCCATCAGTAGATAATGCCAAGCGAAGGTTTCTTGCTTCTTTTTCAAATTCAGGATAATCATCATCAATTTTCATCCACTATGGTGAATCTGTCGGATGTCGAAACTTTCCATCAATAATTCTTTCATCTGCATGCCAAGTCAAGTGTCTTGAATCGCTCTCACTACGAAACATGCGTCTAAATCTTGGAATTATAGGAAAATACCATAAGACTTTTGCTGGAGACAACTTTTTCTTATATCGAGAGACACCGCATTTAGGACACTCATTTAACGATGCATACTCATTTCGAAACAATACGCAATTGTTTAGACAGACATGTATCTTATCATAGCTCATGCCAATAGAGCACAACATCTTTTTGGCCTCATATGTTGGTTTTGGGAAGAGCATTATCCTCTGGAAGCATATCTTTCATAAGGGCTAATAATTATGTGAAACTTTTATCCGACCATCCATTGCTCGCCTTTAAGTTGTACAACTTTAATACCGCAGACAATCTTGTAAATTTGGTGCAACCATTATACAACGGTTTCTCTGCATCGCTTACCAACCTCTCAAACATTTTGGGATAATCCTTAAGATCTTCTTCAAGTGCTTCTGCAATCTCTTCGACTCGATCAGAATCGTATGTATCTGTGCCATTGTCGTATGAAGCATAGGTCGTATTATCCCCCGATTCAACATTCCCGTTAATTTTCTCACCATGCAAATTCCAACATGTATAACTTCTATCAATTCCACTCCTCAATAAATGCGATGCCAACTGAACTGCGTCAACCGACTCCCAAAACAGCAACCCAAGCAAGGACATATCATTCGACTGGGGTCTTTGGCGTGCGCAACAGCAAACTTAACGAATTCCGATACCCCATTGTCGTACTCTTTCGACAATCGACTTGAAGACATCCATTTCTTATCCATAGTTATACTAATTAAACTAAACAAAAACAAAAAGAAAAAATGTTATACTTGTAGGGAAACGATCCGACTTTCACACTTTGAACACAAGTAACCCCTATACACGTATCATAAAATGAAATATCATTAATTGACCAATTATGAGTCATAACTTGATAAGTGGCAACATGTAATCACAAACAAGCAACAATTAGAGGTAAACACCTACATATTCCAACTACTCAAGAGCAAAATAAATACTTTAGAATCACTAAGTTTAGAGAACAGATCAAAATACAAGAAGAAAGGTGAGAGACAACCATTAATATAGGCTCATTGACTTATAATATAACTTTAAAAACCATGAAACATTATAATTTAAAGTATCAAAAAAATTCTCTCCTCAATAAGTATAAAGTAGACAATTAACTTATAACAAAAAGTCACAAGTTCTAGAAAATAAAAGAAATGAACTTGGAAAAAAAGGATAGACCAAACACAATCAATTGGAAAAACAGTACAACACAATTAGCGAAATACAATTTCAATCAATACTAGGTTGTTTATACTAATCAACTTTTCCAAATATACAGTAAAAAAATATTTAAAAGTAACCTTCCACAAAACTAGGTTGTATCATGAAGTATCTTTTCAATAATAGTCATCGTTGTGAAGATACTTTAATATTAGTTTCCTTATGAAAATACCTTCCACAAAACTAGGTTGTATCATGAATGCATAACACAATGAGCTTATTATAAAAAAAGAGGCACATTTATAAAAATAAGAGACAAAAGATTAAGGATTGATACTTTGCCAAATATACATGAAAAATAAAAGCAAAAAATAGGTTCGATTCTGCAACAATAAAAGAGGGAGCTTTTATCCTCATCGTGAAAACTTTTTCAGCATAAAATTAAATCAAAAACAAAAATTAAAAACAGAGAAATGAATAATAAAAGAGTAATAACGTACCTTATTCGTTTTCAGAGGATATGAGAATAAGAACAACAACAACAACAACGTTTTCACGAATGGAATGCAACAATGACGACAACGGTGACGGCAACGGTGACAGCAATGGCAATGCAAGAACGACGGCAATGGCAATGCAAGAACGCGGCAAGGGTTTAGAGAAATGGTCGAGAGAGAAAATGAATAGAAGTGTCTCTGAAAATGTTTAGAATTGTTTTATATTTTAATTAGTAAAGGACTTTAGAGGGCGCTTTTCCTTAGAAAGTACTTTCTAAAGTGAAAATAATTAGAGCCCTATAAGAGCGCTTTCTGAAAGCACTTTCTAAGGTGGCCTTTAGACAGCACTTTTTAAAAGCGCTCTCTAAAGTAATACCTATAGCAGCACTTTTTGGAAAGCGCTTTCTAAGGTGGTCTAAGGTGGCAGTCTTTTACAGCGCTTTTGAAAAGCGCTTTCTAAAGCCTTTCTTTTAAGGCGCTTTTTTTTAGCGAAATTTTTTTATTCTTTTTAGCAGCGCTTTTGTATAAAAGCGCTGTCTTTTAGGTGCCGTCTAAACATATTTTTGGCGTATATATGGACCTAGAGCCAAGTGTAAGGTTTACGGTGTAAACTGTTTCAGTTACAAGACACACATCTAACGTGCATGTTTCCGAGACAACCTACCTCCGCTTAAAAGACTTTTTATGCTCCCACTTCTCCAGGCCAAAGACCTACCTAAGTAATCCAAGATGGCAATAAAAGAGCGTCTTGGAAGTCGACCCATAATCTTCTAATGTAATCCTCACTTCACTAGTGACTACAAAGAGATGGGGATAATTATTCAGAGCGGGCCAATGGCCCAGTAAGACATGCCCAATTACAAGGGCTAACCTAAAGCATCATCATAGAAGGCCAATAAACAAAAACACACCTCATAAAAAGGGCCTCACACTTGATACAAGCTACAAATCCATTACCCACAGTTGGATCTGATCAAACACGTCTCCGCAATGCACATCAGATCAAACAAGGACGCTTTTAACCATCTAACATATATAAGCTTTGTCACGGGTCCTAACTGATATGATCTTATTCTCACTTTTGCAAGTTACACCTCACTCACTTGTATGTTAAAGTGCTAACATTCCATGTCCACCCCACTTTATCGTACCAGAGATTCGTGTCATCGCATCAAAAAGACTCACTTCCTTTATTTCATTGATATCGTTTTGTAATCAGAATAAAAATTTAATTTTAAAAATAAAAATATCATTTTTAAAAAACATTTTTTCAATTATGAATATTATTTATGAAATAAATAGGATATTTTATCTCTTTTATTTATATACTTTTAATATGTGTGAAATGTCAAATTTATATTTTACAATCATAAATTAAACTAGTATATTTAAATGAATTTAATTGATACATTATGACATTATAAAAATATTTTACATCATCATTTAATAATAAACTTTTAGATTTTTATATGTGTTTGATTTTATTTAATCACATTAAAAATAGAGTAAAAGGAAAATGCACTTACGGTGTAAATTATTTTTACACTGTCAATCAATGATAACCGTGTATACTGCTCTATCACGCTTATATTTAAAAAAAAAAATTAATGACATGACAGACAGTTGATTTTCTATTGAATAACAATATAAAATTATTTTACATTGTCAGTTTTATATTCATTAAATCTTTTAAAGTATCATTTATGAATAATTATGTAATATTGATGGTGTAAAATATTTTAGAAATATAAAAAGAGTTTAAAAATAGTTCATTATTAGTGTACAAAAGTATTACACATAATAAAAAATATTTTACACTAACAAATCATAATAATTAGGGATGACAATGTGCAGGGTATGGGTAAGGTACTATAGTACCCGTCCTTATACCCGCAGTTGAAAAAAATTTCCGTAACCGAGTCTATTTCTGTTTGGGTATCAAAATTGGCATCCGTCCCTGTATCCTATGAATATATAAGTGTCCGTATTCGTACCCGTTACCCACATTTCTAATAAAAATAAATATATCAAGTATAAAATATCATAATATTTTAAGCTTTTAAAAATATTAAAAAGTTTTTAAAAATTTGTATTGTTGAATTATGAAATAAATGATCAATTATATTAAATATGTAGTAGTTTAAAATTGAATTTTTTTAATAAATTTTATAAACGTTTATTTTTATATAATAATATAAATTAAAATATATAAATATATATTGTGCGAATATGAGGCGGACTGAGTACTAAGGTGCTCATTCTCGCATTCATTTCTACTTAATTTAGTGGATAATTATCCGAGCCCGTACTTGTACATTTTTTTGCGGATTTTTACTTTACCTATTATAGATAATTTTGTGGATACTCACTAGGGATAAGCCAAATTACCATTCCTAATAATAATGTTTTAAAAATAAAATTGTAATATGATGGAGGAATATACGTCTCTCTTTAATTAATAATGTAAAAATACACTATATTCTTATATCTCGTATAAAAATATCTTTCGATAAATTTTTTGATATGTCTGTGTTTGAATTAAATATTGATATTCTTTCTACAAAATTAAAATCAAATTAACATATTTTCGAATCAGTATGAAAAATCACATGGTATTCTTGAATACCATTTCTGAAATGATACTGTCTGTCTCTGGTCCATGGCGACACGCGTAACGAAGTGTTGTGGCGTAAATGCATAGCGAGAGGCAAAAGAATGTGGTAGTGAAAGGCGTGTTTGAACTTTGAATTGATTGAATAGAGGAAGAAAGCAACACGTATTTATACTCAAGGACAAAGTCACGGTTATTGTCGGTTATGGCAGTTTGCAACCCACGTGCCCTTCTTTTCCTATCTGGGTCCCTTTCCCTATTTTGACCTTCCATATTTTGCTTTCTATTTTTGTACTCCCTTTCTTTGGTATAAACTACTCTAACTAAAAATAAATAAAATGATAATTTGTGAATAGTTTATGTAGTTGATAGTAAGATATTTATTTCTTTGTAATTGATATATATATATATATATATATATATATATATATATATATATATATATATATATATATATATATATCACACGCGAAAAGTTGTATGATTTTTCAACACAATTCATTCTTTTTTTTTCTTGATTCGATAATTGATTTGAGCGTTAGAATGTTTATCTTATAGGTTTACTCATGTGTCCCTGCATTGCATATGTGCACCACCGTCATCAATTCATCTCCAATTTTGATTTTTGAACACAACAATAACACCATCAGTTGGATTCGAATTTGAATTCTTGCAAATTTCCACAATTAAATCTTCTGTAATTCAAAACCCTGGTCTTTATAGCAATCACATTGAGATGGAGAAAGTAATTGCATATCCTGTTTCCAAAGGCATCTTAGAAGCATCTAATCTAGAATTTGCATCCTTGAAGATCGCCATGTCAACTTTACCACTATTGACTCGACCATCAGCTGAGAAGATTTTGTTTCTTCACTTGGACGTGTCCGACGAAACAGTCAGTATCATCCTCGGAAGAGAGGCAAACTATGCCTAGAGCCCAATTTATTTCGTTTCCAAATCCTTAGCCAAACCACAAATGTGCTATTAGAAGATAAAGAATGTATCACTAGCGCTAGTAATGCATCCAAGAAGTTGCGACGATACTTCCTAGGACACACCATAATAATCTAAACTGACATACCCTTAAAGCAAGTGGTCCATCAAAATGTTTGAATTTAATTTTTCATTTGAACCAAAGAAAGCGACAAAGGCACAATTATTTGTAGATTTCATAGCAGAAATGACCCCTAACACATCAAATCATGCTGATATCCGAGATGTGTTTATAGATGGATCATCCAATAGCCAAGGAAGCAGAGTCGAGCTTATTTTGGAGAATGAAGTCAGCCTAGTGATTGAAGTGTCTCTATGTTTTGAATTTTCATCCACCAATAATCAAGCCAAGTATGAAACAATCATTTTCAGTGTCATGATAACCGCCAACACGGGGGTAGAGAATGTCAGATTGAAAATAGATTCACAACTTGTGGTCTCACAAGTAAAGGGGGGTAGTTCAAACCAAGGAGTCGTTGTTACAATGATATGTCACTTTAGCCATGGAAAACCTATCGAAGTTTAAATCATTAGATATCTTACATGTGTCGAGAGAGCAAAATATTAGGGTCGTGTCCTCTCCAAACTCGCAAGCATCGGAACATTGGGGGTAAATCATTCCTTCATCTATAAAACTTTAAAGGGCCTAACTATCAAAGCCTCAGGGGTCATGATGATAGCGTTAGACAACATCACTCGATCCTCTTGGATACTGCCCATTATAATATAAATTGATCAAGGAAGGCTTATCAATGATTCAACCGAGGTCTCCCTTGTGAAAAGGAAATCCACTTCGTATTTTATGATAAAAGGGACCTTATACAGAAGAGGTTTGTTAAGCTATTATTAAATTTTTTGGAAGCAAAAGAAGTCACTTACACCCTCGCTGAAGTACATGAAGGAATAACAGGACAACATTTGGATGCTCGAGCTTAAGCAAAAAAGGTCCTCCAAGCCAAGTACTACTGGCCGACCATGGTCCAAGACGTCAAAGAATACGTGAAAAGGTGCGATTAATGTCAACAACATAGAGGCGTTCACAACGCCCCTCCGTTAGAATTACAATATTAACGTAGTCGTGGCCTTTTTCTTAGTGGAGCATGGATATCCTCAGTCTCTTCTCCCAAGCGCCGGGAAAATTCAAGTTTCTGATTATGGTAATTAATAGTTTTACCAAGTGGATTAAGATAAAAGCCATGGCAAAGATCACTGTAGCTAATATCTTGAAGTATTTCAAGAGATAGATCCTTTCCAGGTACGGGATCCCCAAAGCCATTGTGACAAACAACGAAACACAGTTTGTAGATAAGAATTTGAAAAAGCTCTTAGAAGAGTAGAAAGTCAAGCAACATTTGTCAGTAGAACACCCTTAAACAAATGGGCAAGATGAAGTAGGAGACTGGGTGCTCTTAAGAGGGTTGAAGCGAAGACTTGAAGCGACTAAGGGGAAATAGGCAGATAAACTCCCACACACTTTCTGGTCATATCAGACCACACCTCATTCCACGACTGACGAGACTCTCTTTTGATTGACTTATGGAATGAAAGTCGTCATCCTAGTTGAAATAGAAGATCTTAATTGGAGGACGACACATCCCTTATAAGAAGAAGACAACGCCGAAGCAATTAAAGAAGTGGTAGACCTTTTTGAAAAAATAAGAGCATTCATTGCTCTCATGAGCGTCACCATTAAACAAGCCACTCCGACCAAATTCAACAAATGAGTCTGAACTCGAGAATTTTAACTCGGAGACCTCGTATGGAGACGGGTTTACATTGGAGGAAAACTAACAGATATGGAAAGCTCATGGGGAGTTGGGAAGGACCATATAGGGTTAAGATCAACACATGAAACAAATATTACACTCTAGAGACGCTTAACAGAGACCTGCTCTTAGGATATGGAACGCCTCCAAACTCAAATGATATTTTAGCTAAGTATACCAAAGGTTACTCTAAGATAGACTAGTTAATTCTCGTCTCGTGTAATATTATTGATATAAATAATATTATGCTCTTTGTTGATATTGTTTAGATTTTCCTTAAAAGAAAGTAGGGTACGAGACAAATAAAGCGCATCAAACTGCACCTATCATCCCCTCTTGGTAACTAGTCACTCCATAGGGTATGTGATGAAGCGTTGGATACATCTATCTTGAACCATTCTTAAACCTAAGGGCATGGAAGGGGATTTGGCCCTTGATCTGCCATAGTCCTAAGTGACAACAAAACTTGCTCCAATCCCTTACAATGGGACGAAGATATAATAAACGATGAAACAAAATGGTAGGTGAATAAAATATGAAACAAAATTGTAGGAGAACAAACGGTGAAAGAATATTGCAGGCAAATAAACTATGAAACAAAATCGTAGGTAATTAAGCGATGAAACAAAATCGTAGGAGGTCAAAATGACGAAATTAAAAAGCAATCTAGAGTATGAAACGAGCAAAGTAAAAGAAAATTATAAATAAACTAAAACATGTTCAATCAAATTACACGACGTTGATAGTATTATAAATACAAGAGTTCAAAAGAAACTAGATAAGTCACTCCCCATCATCATTGATTATCGCTTCATTCATAATTACTTTATCTAGTTTTATCTTATCCCAGGGGATCTGGACACCTGAACATAACATTTACACTTGGTCTGAAGAATTCTTGAAGGTGTTGTACACAACTTTGACACCCTCCTTAATGGCTCTTGCAAGCTCTATCTTCGCCGCCACCAGGTCTCTCCATCGATTTTCTTCTCCTAAGCCAGCAGAGCCTTTTTCTCCTCCCTTAGTTCCTTTTTGAATATGGTGACTTGGGAGGACATAGTCAATCAGGGGGTTTTTCTTTTTACCCTAGTGAAACCTTCAAGTTGGTCACCTCATAAGTTATGTAATTGAGCCCGCTCATAACAAATGACGTCTGTTAGACGATGGTTATGGATCTAGAAGGGGGAGTTGAATAGATCCCTTGAGTTTTACACGCAAATGATTACAAAAATTTAGTTTAAAAAAATTGTTTAATGGAAGCTACCACTGGATAGAACGTCTACAACGAACCTTCTACTAAAAGGATCGGATATGCACGAATATATCGAGAATGAGTATGGAAGAGAAAAATTCAGTTTGATTACTACACTAAAAAATGCAGTCAACAAAATATCGCTTGCTTGATGTATAATCCAAACCAATGAGGTAAAATGATAATCAACTAAAAGCAATGTGTTCGATTTTTACTTTGAAACAAATTATCAAACACCTAGTGTGCGTAAAACACACTAAGTGCAGAATTTCTATGGAATGTAATATAGAGCTGCTCCAAGATACAATTCAAGGAATTGTATCAATTTAACAAATAGATTCTCAGCTTGAAATTACACTACGACAGAAATTTCGATAAATTGCAACTTTACAAATTCGAATAAACTGAAATGTAAAAGAGTTAAGGAAAAGAGAGAACAAACGAGATTTGATTAGGCAGTTCCCCAATCGTCCTCGCTTTGGGTACCTCTGCCCCCAATTCCACAATTGGAATTGAGATATATATATATATATATATATATATATATATATATATATATATATATATATATATGTAGTTGTTGCAAATTGTTTATTACAAGAGAAAACTATGAACATCCAAACCCTCGAACGTCTTCGATCGTTGATGCAGAATTTTCTCTCCCCTTGATTCAAGATGAATCAAGTCCTTCGAATATGGTTGATCCAATTACCGTCCCACGCTACTAAACCGAAAGAAGCCTCCGTTCTTCGGTTACCTTCACTCGATCAATTACGATCTACCAAAGATTCGAACCCAAACCTCTCTTCTACGATCCTCTGATTACAGCTACTAAACCAAATAATTGCACCAATTTTCGGTTACCTTCGCCCAGCCGAATCCCTGTAGAACGAAACGGTTTGTACAAAAACCCCCAAAATCTATCCGATTCTTAGAGGACAAAACCAACTGGTTTGATTCAAGAAACACCTGCCAAACTCTCAACCCAGAAGATGAAGATCACACTTCCTAAATTCTGAACGTTATCACTTCGATCAATGGGCGACACAAACAAAGATGATTATGTGTGATTATTTGTTTACTCAATGAAGGAGATGAAGATGAAGAGAGAAATGACATATATTTTTCACGTTTCTTGTTGGTGAATAATGAGATGACCAAAACTATTTATAGGAAAATAAAATGACCCACACAAAATAATAACAGAAATAACAGAAGAAAAAATTAAGTGAAAACACTGATTCAGGAAATCATGTGTCGACCTACAACCCCCATGCATCGACGCATAGATGCAAATTTTTGTGTCATTTAAGTTATGCGCTTTCCCGCAGGTTTTTCTAGGTTAGCGCATGAACTGGGAGGTTAGCGCATGAACTGGGAGGGTCAGCGCATGAACTGCATTTTTTCAGGAAATTCAATTTTCTACGCATTTTCACCTGACCAAGTTCAGAAACACATACTAGACACTACTAAAATGATAATGGACATTTATTTATGGGAAAGACAATGTCCTGTGCATCTAGACACATGAACGATAATGCTTAGATGCAATATGCCCGACACGTGAAGTGATACCGCTCAAATTACAATCTAATTTCTCACATATTTGTTGACATCATTAAAACAAAGTAGATAGAAGAATATCCCTCACAATGTCTTGTTTACCCTTCCACATGTATCTTTGCTTTAAAGGGTTCCCAGGAGCTAATAATTCCCAACGGCCAGCTGTCGCCAAAGACATTAATATGACCCCTCGATAAATGTAAAACATTGTCTCAGCTATCATCTCCAACTTGGCAGTATCAAAGAGCTTATACGCAAAGGCATAATCATGTTCAACAAGGAAATTATGTGCCTTTTTATTATCCCAGGGCCCTCGAGAAAAAAGGAAGCCATGAAGATGGGAAGGAGCAGAAGTTTATTCATTGTCAAGCAAGATAACCCTTGTAGAGGAAAGCCCATATGATTTTCATTTCTTGGATCAATTCATGTCTTGGAATGGGTCTTTACTCCTATCCATCTTATTTCTCTCCCAAAGAGCAGAGGAAGGTTGATCATTCACCTTATTACTATGTCTTTCAGAAGATGGAGATCCTTGCAGCCACCTCTGTTATAAAAGTAGTGAAAGTTGGTGGAGGTTCACTCGTTATAATAGTTTTCCTCCTCCTAAAGGGACTCTTGATAAATGTCATATTATCTTTAAAAATAAAAAAGAAAGTTAGAAACGAATTAAAAGAACAATAAGGACAAATACAAAGATAAATTTTCTCTCGTCACAAAAAATCTCTCTCATATCCCGTGCATTGGTCACATGCACAACCTCATGGGTATTAATAAACTCATTCTTGTACAAGGAAGGCTCTACATTTAAGGGGAGGGATCCTTCCTCGAAGCCTAACAGCTCTTATAAGGCTATTAGGTCATATTTACTTATTCGTATTCTAGAGTTTCGATTCAGAAGGGACATTGCATGTGCTTGATTCCTGATCAAAGTGGTTTCGGCCCCAACATTTTTAGATCTTACCCTTACACCTCGTCGACTCCATACTAAAAGGGTTGGTCAGGGTAGGCCTTCCCTCAAGAACCTTGCAGAATACAGAGTGAAATCCATGATTATGTGGGGTCACCAAGAAGTAAAAATCCTTGAAGTGTTTCTCGCTTTCAAGGTAAATGCCAAAAACCTTGACTGGTTGGCGCAGTGAAATAAACCTTGGCCCCGGGTAGGGTCTGAGAAGGAATGCGTCACCGCGAAGATATTGAAGAAGAGGCTCAAAGATGACTCTTGATTTTGATATTCAAACTAATATTAAGACATTTTAACAATATCCCATGCTATCGAGTGTTTAAGAAGGGGATATCCTCATATGTCTTAGCATCCCTTCCTCAAACTCATTAAAGGGTAAAATGGCCCTTAACCTAGAGAATATACACTTATAAAAGGGATGTAACATCCATCAAAATTGTTGCAAATCCTCCTCTTGACATCATCAACGTGGGAGCATTCTTCACGCATCTATGAGAGCATTCTGAAGATTGGCCCGCATCTATGAGAGCATTCTTCACGCCATCTGCACCACCAAATAAGGACACCATCCCTAGCAATTTTGGATATACCAAGCGACACTATTTAGCATCAGGCTAATCCATAAGACCTTTACGTCCCTGTCAAACCATGTCTGCCAAACTCTCATAAAAAAGGTAATGTTGGTAATGAACTCAAGAATGGCTTCAAAAATGGTTGTGATCACTAATTTGTATATCGCTATGGTCCTGACCATGAGACGCCCTAAAATTCCTAATAAAGAAACAGATCCTCCGCTCATCACAGACAATTGCGACAGAATTTGAATCGGCAGTAGGTTGAACGGGAGGAAATGAGGAAATATTTACCTCCCTTATGACGAGACTACCTTATTTTATCCACATGCTCTCCTTAAAAGACTCATTAGTACTATTACCATAAGAAGCACTAGGAGGCTCATCACCGTCCTATACAAAACCCCACCTAACCCATAATTATCGTTAAGCACGAAGAGGTTTGGGTTAGGTGTATTAAACTTTAAAGGGCCAACATTTGGCTTATAAAGGTGTTTTATTCCAATGGATGATGGAGAATTACCTCTACAAGGAATGTTTAACATATTTGTAGGAACATTTCCTACGTTGGCCATGTCAAAGACAGAAAAATGAAAACAAAAAATGAAAGAACAATGATTATGGATGGTACTTGAAGATGATGAACATGGAAATGCAGAATCAAAACGGAGAGAAAATATGACAAAATAAAGGTCACTGGAGGTTAGGAACAATGGCCAAAGTTTGTGAGAAAAGAGAACATTTTAGTTTGCATAAAGAGCGAAATAATTTTTTGAAGGATCAAGATGACCATTATACACAAAATAGGATGATTAAATCGATAGTCCTGAAGGGAAGAAAATGGGAAGATGGAAAAAAACAACTAAGATTCGTTTCAAAAATCAAGCAACACTTGAGTTCACTTGAGCATCCTAGAGGGAAGCGTCACACCTACTCTAGAAACCTAAGGCCCATGTTACAGTATACATGTGAAATGCCAAAAGTATAAGACTAGTATTTAATGCATCTGCCTCCTAAGCTTCCCACACCGGCTTCATACTTTTCCCATTCCTAGGTAACATAGTTGAACCAGTTTCTTGTAAAGGACTTCTCATTCTTGTAAAGGACTCCATGACAAGCCTTGGGGAAAATTATTCTAGACCATCCATAAGGCCTAGCGAAGAAAAGGCACAACTACCATTTTGAGGGCATCTAACCATTCAAAATATATTTCTCTCTCTCTCTCTCTCTCTCTCTCTCTCTCTCTTTATATATATATATATATATATATATATATATATATATATATATATATATATATCTGTGTGTGTGTGTGTGTGTGTGTGTGTGTGTTTGTGTGTGTGTGTGTGATCCTTTATGGAATCAAAATTAATGTATATCATAGGTGAGGAATCTTGAATCGATGTTGATGATCTCCAATATGACAATGCAGGGTGAACCTGCAAGGTTAGTACACCAACACCCAAGTGAGGTCATAATTCATGATGAGTGTAATAAAAAATAGAGATCAGAAAGTGAACCTCGAATATCATAAGAGAAGGCTTTTATACGTTGTACTATTTTGAGTTAATTGACATTAGATTGGGCCTTGTCTTTTTGGGCCTATGGCCGGCCCAAAACAGTTTTCCCCAAGGCTTGTCGGGCAGTATTTAGTTGGGGAAGTCTTAGAAGTTGTGGTCGACCTTTTAGGGTGTTGTTCACCTTTGTAAGAAGTGTAAATTAGTTGAAAAGTAGTGGGAAACATGCACATTAAATGTCTTCCTATCATTGAAATGTTTCCTTCACTACTACAAAAGGCGCATACAACAACGCCAGGTTTACAACGGCTTGCCTATACACCGTTGTAATAGATGCGCATTGTAGCGTTCGATTTTTGTCGGTGACGCGACCACCTTATCTCATTGGTTGGAATTGGGTGCTACTGTCTGATTTCTTATTTATCCTATGAAGCTGGAAAGGAAAGGGAAGCTATCTAAAACTAACCTTGCACGCAAATGTTTTCTTTAACAAATGCTAAGAGATTGGGGGGTTCAGGGTCAGGTTATACAAAGGGAAGTTGTCAATTACCCAGTGTATATATGCTTATCCATAGATCTTCTGTGGCATATTTAAATACTTTCTGGTGTTTATCTATTATGGGTTGGGAAAGTTTCTCCTTTGGGAGTGCTGAGAGAGTGTTTTTGTTGTTTCAGGTTTTTTCCGTTGTTTTTGGTAAGGTACTGGACCTAAAGTTTTTTATTTGTGTGTTCTCTTAGATTTCGCAATCTTATGCCTACGTATTCCCGTAAAGATACCCAGAAAATTAGAGTAATCGTAGTTCCTCCTATTCTATGGGAGGAAAGATGTTTGGTGTCTTGTTTAAAGCCCAAGATTGAAGCTGGTTGAGTATTTTTGTGTCTTGTTCAAAGCCCAAGATTGAAGCTAAAGGGGTAACTGAGAGATAATTTGTCATCTCTAAAGGGAGATATTTCACCTATT
The DNA here is from genome assembly GCA_022829125.1 of Lathyrus tuberosus. Taxonomy (NCBI): domain Eukaryota; kingdom Viridiplantae; phylum Streptophyta; class Magnoliopsida; order Fabales; family Fabaceae; genus Lathyrus; species Lathyrus tuberosus. Next base: position 753,756 of record JALAZF010000946.1, on the reverse strand, counting down.
CATCAAAGTTTTTGAAGGATTGGTTATAAAGGGGAATTACTTTAACTGGAGTGTATGGAATCCCGCAATGGCATAATTTCCTTTATAAGGGAATTGTCCTGAAGGAAGAAACTTTAACTCAGTGTAGAGCAATGCCATTTTTCCTTAGGAGTCTTTCATGCTAAAAGAGGGACATTGGCTTGGATGTAAATAATCCAGAGGCTTGCCACTTAAAGTAATTAGATGAAAGAGGAAGTTTTACCAAGATAAAAGAGGGGCCACAACTTGGATTTTTGAATCAACAAGTGTGCCACTTACAGCAGTTATCTGGAATTAGGGTTTGTTTGTTTGTTTGTTTTGATATGTGATATACAGGGAAATATTTTCCTACAGAGAGAACTCTTGATTTCCTCTGAGGGGATGTTGATTTTTGTGTGCCTTGATCAAAGCCCAAGGTTGAAGCTAAAAGGTTGTTTATGTCTTGTTTAAAGCCCAAGATTGAAGCTAAAAGGTTGTTTATGTCATGTTTAATGCCCAAGATTGAAGCTAAAAGATTGAATCTGCTAGGGGAGTTTTATATCTATCTTGTACAAAGCCCAAGATTGAGGCTGAAAAGAGATTGACTCTTCCGGGGAATATTTTGTCTGTCTTGTATAAAGCCCAAGATTGAGGCTAAAAAGGGATTGACTCCACTGGGGAGTATAATCTGTCTTGTACAAAGCCCAAGATTGAGGCTGAAAAGGGATTGACTCCACTGGGGAGGTTTTTATTTGTCTTATACAAAGCCCAAGATTGAAGCTGAAAAGGGATTGAATCCACAGGGGAGGTTTTTATCTGTCTTGTACAAAGCCCAAGATTGAGGCTGACTCTACTGAGGAAAATCATTATATAAAGTCTAAGAGGAGGCTGGCTTCTGCTGAGGATTATTGAGATCCAGAGACAGGTTCGATATGTGTTGGGGAATCAACTCTTGCTGAGGATTTGAAGAAGAGTTGAAATATCAGATGCCTTAAGGTTCTGATTCTGTTAGGGTTTTACTGATGGTAAAGGTTTAAAATTGAGTATGAAAACCTGTGGAGGTTTTAACTCTGCTAGAGATTGGTGTGTTGATGAAATGATCAGGGTTTTTCCCTTGCTTTTAGGAAACTTGAGGATTTCTTTGAGATCCAAGAGGAGATGATACTTTCCAAGTCTACTAGTATGTAGAGGTTAAATCTTAGCTAGAGGATGATTATTGTATGATGCCCAAGAGGAGGCTGAGACTGTCCAAGTCTCCTATGAAGTGGTAGGCTCTAGTATAGAGAGGGGTCTTTGTATGATGCCCAAGAGGAGGCTTAGGGTTTAAGGGATGAAGATCAACCCTAGAATGGTCTGAAGTTTTGGAATTTTTGACTCTCCTGAGGATTGAACTAGTAAAGGTGACTAATTTCTATCCTATACCTGTAGGAGGCCTTTGGGTCCTTGTAAAAAGCCTAAGAGGAGGCTGAGAACTTTTAAGAAGCCCGAGGGACCTTGTACAAAGCCCAAGAGGAGGCTGGGGATGCTTTTAGGAAGCCTGTGGGTCCAAACCTAAGAAAAGTTCAAGAAAGGTTTCACCGGGAATAAGTCCTTTCTTTGCAGAACAGTTCCAGGGTTTGAAGAAATTCAAAAGAGGTTTCACCGGGAATTAATCCTCTTTGGGGAAATGAATTTCTTGTACATATATTTCTAAGTAGTGACAGTCTTGAGAAAAGTTTCACCGAAAATAATGCCTTTCTCTGTTCCATATTGTATAAGCCCAAGAGGAGGCAAGACTGTATCTGGATTTTCCTATGGGGAACTATTTTTGACTGTGTTAAAAAAGTAACCACTGGTTTGATCTAGACCTAAACCTAATTGAAGGGGAAAACTCTAAACAAGTATGTATAAGCATATATATATATATATATATATATATACAGATGATATATAAAAACAAGTAATATTGAGAGGATAGTCGAACTTACAGTTGTGCAACCCAAGCATAGTAACTACAGCTGTATGGTTAGTTATTCAAGAAATTGAAGAAAGTTTTGATAATAACTTTGAATTTGAATTTGAATCAAAGAGGAGAGTTGTTTTTAAAAGGAAGTTTGGGGCTTATACTCAAGGAGGGGCCCAGATGAAAAATAGTTATCGCACCGTTATTGTATCGAGACTTATACAATGACTGAGGCCCAAATTAATTATGTTCAAAAGGGGTTGGGTCTTACACTCTATTAAAGGCCCAAAAGTGTTTTAAAAAGAAGAAAGATGGGACTTGAAACACAAGGGAGGCCCAAATGATTTTTGTTTAACAGGCGACCATCGCGCCGCGGTTTCGGAAAACACAGTGGGACTTATTCAGTGACTGAAGCCCAAAATTTATTTATGTGACAAGGGATGGGTCTTACACTCTATTAGAGGCCCAAAAGTGTTTAGAAATGAAGGAAGATGGGGCTTACAACCAAGAGGAGGCCCAGAATGATTTTTGTTTGAAAACGACGATCGCGCCTAGATTTTTAAAATTGTATTGAGACTTATACAATGACTGAGGCCCAAAAAGGTTTATTTACAAAGGGAGTGGGACTTACACTCTATCAAGAGGCCCAAAAGTTTTTAAAAAATTAAAATTGAGGGAAACCCTAATTTTAATTAAAATAAATATAATTCTCAAAGGAATTTAAATATAAAATGTCAAATATATTTAAAAACAAGTGGTAAGTTTTGAAAAATATTTTGAAAAATCATGTTTAATCACATGAAGGCTTGAAATTCAATTGGTTTTGAAAAATCAAGGTGAGAATTTCATTTTAAAAATGTTTAAAACAAATAAAAATGAAATTCATTACAAAAATTCAGACTATATTAAATAAATAATATAAATTTATTTTTTTTGTGGAATAAAATATTTCAACATTTTTGTGAATTTTCAAAAAAATAATCAATAAAAAATAATAAAAATGATGGAGAAATTAATTTTGAGATTAATTAAGAAAATTATGGAAAATAACAAAATGAGAGTGAAAATAAAAAATGGTTTGGGTGGGTGTTGAACTCACGCCCTCCAACCAAACACATGCTTGCTGCTACCACTAGAGTGGTGATACATCTGTGTATCAAAACCACCTCATAAACATATATGGGTAACTTAAATTTCAGGTCAGGCCAAGGCAAAAACTAAGTTTTGGTGGATTTGCAAGAAAGATCATATCTCCCTCATTTCTCCATGAAATTGGATGAAATTTAGATGGATCCTGCCTAGAATTTCATGAGGAATCCAATGGTGGTCTCAGAATTTTCTAAAGATGCCTACATTTTAAAACCCGACAGTGGTTTCAAAATAGGCCAAGATTTGCAAGTTCTATGCTACCACGTCATACAAGCAATCATAACATGATAAATTGGTTCAAACACAACACATATGATATGTATGACATGTTGATGATTAATGGACATTAAAGCAATACATATTTTAAAGAGTTCAAGTTGTTATGCACTTACCTCTTGAAGCTCCTTGTGCTATCTTGCAAGATGCTTGTGCCAGAAGTAATCCAATGCCTTAGACACTCTTGATTAATCCCTTAGAAGCTTTTAGGATGATCAAAACCAGCTGGAAACCTCAGGAACAAAAATTGGCTCTTTCGTGCAAAAGTGGCAAAAGTGACCAAAATGGTAACTCACTCAAATAGTGTTACAGTTGAGGGAAACTCGTTGGGACAGTTTGAGGATGATATTTTGAGTGTGTTTGAAATTTTGTTTGGTTTTGAAAGTGACTGAATCAAAACATGCCTTGAAAAATGCAGAAAAGTCAAAATTTGAGGTTTTGGAAGTTGACTTTCTGATTTTGGTGTTCCATGTGTTTTGAAGTTATGGATCACTTGTATATGACATATGTGAGGTGTTAGGATGACTGGTTTTAATAGAGTTGCTCTCTATTTAAAAATTTACTTGTTGCTAGCAAAAGAAGCAAATTCTGGTTTTTTTAGAGAGATTGGAAGGAAAGCATGAGATGTTATGCTTTGGTGTACTTGAATTGATCTGAAAGAAGCTCTATTTATAGTAGAGCAAGTTTGTTTTGGCAGCAATAGTGTTTGGAGGCTGATTATGGCAGTAGCTTGTAGCCATTGACTTGGATAATTCAAAAGTGCCAAGTCAACTCTTCTTATCTTGACTCCATTTAACTTTGCAGGTTTGAATGCTCTAAGTTTGTACTGAAATCTTGACTTGTTTAGAGTGTAGTGATCTGGTTCATGACACCTTAATGCATTGCATTGATGTTAGCTTGCCAAATTTGAATTCTAAATTTCATGTCATGATGGTTTTCACATGCCAAGTTGAATCCTTTGCCTCTTTGATCATGAACCAAGTGACTCATCAGATCTTTTGTGTTTTTGGAAGATGAAAAAGTTGGCAAAGTGACAAGATTTGAAGGAAAAAATCATGTGGCACAAGTTTGGTCCTCATGCTGTCTTTAAAAATCAGGTTTTCATGCCATGTTTCAAGGCTTGTAACTCCCTACTCAAGTTGAATTAGGATGAGTTCTTGTACATTTTGGAAAGCCCTCGTGACATACTTTAACTTTGATGTCCAACAATGGTCTTGGTTCAGCTTGGTTCATAATGAAAAATTGCCCTAAAGTTGGTGAAAAACCAAGACAGATTCTGTCCAAAATTTTCACTAAGTGTTGGAAAAAATGGCCATTTTCATGTTTTTGTGATTTTGATCAATCCATGAGGATTTTGAATCTTTTGTAGTTGACATTTTTGAAGTATGTCATGTGGAATTTCATTTGAGCTTTGGATGGAAGAAAAAGGCCTTAGGGTTTGGGAGTTATGCCCTTGCAATGTTGGTACCAAATCCATTTTGTTCCATAACTAGAAAAATTTAGGTTTCTTATGGTTGTCCCTTTTGCAAGTAACCCTATTTTTCTTGATTTTTCTTGATGGATAATGATCAAAACCGTGCATTAACATTGTTTTTGACTTAGGGGAGCCATATTTGTGAAAAAATTCAAAACGTTAAACTTGATTTTGAGCACAGTTGACTTTTTGTCAGATGAATTCCAAACTGTGTGATCTTCTATGTAATCAAGTTCTTGACCTAATTCAAACCTAATGGATGGATTCCATAGGTGTTTTAGGGTGTCTTGAATCATGTTCCAAGGCTTGGGAACATGTATTGGTTGAAAGTCAAAGGTACAGTTGACTTTTCCTTCAAAACCCTAAATGTGGTCCAGATGAATTTGAAACTTGTGAATCAAGCTTCTTGGATTAATCCATTGTTGTAAATGTATCAATGTGGTGTATTTGAGGCCCTCAAATCATGTCTTGAGGTCTTGGTTCATGTCTTGCCTCAAAAGTCAACTTAGGGGCGAATTAGGTCAAGAAACCCTAATTCCTGATTTTTGATGAATGCTTCCCCTAAGGCTATTTTGACTTGATGATTGGATCCATGAGGTCCCTTGGAGCTTTTTGGGATAATGTTTTGAGGTATTGCCTCATGCCCAGATGAAATTTTTCATCTGGAGGCCTTGGTCGATCAAAGCCCTAATTTGGTGACACTGGCGATTTTGAGGCATGATCCACTTGGAATGTTGCATCCTTGTGTTTGATTCTTGATATGGGAGACCTCTTGATATTTTATGGGTGTTTGAGAGGCTAGAAAAGTTGAGGATCATGTCAGTTCTTGATTGATCCTTTGTCTAAGAGCTCTAGGAGGGTTCAAAACCCTAATTCTTGATTGAGGTGAATGTTCAACAATATTTGAGAGGATTGATGAGACATGAAGGTACATCCATATTATGGTAAGGATCTTCACAATGATGGGAAATCTTGTGGTCAAAATTTGGGGTATGATAGATGCCTCTATTTAATCTTCTTGGACCCGAAGGTGTGAATGACAGAGATATTCGAACATTTATAGTGCAAGAGGATTAAATATCGGAATACCCAAAATTTTGACTATGGTTATGAATAAAAGTTTTCTCATCCATCTTCTCTTGCTAAGAAATGTTACTTAGAAAAGTGTAAAACTTCCCCTCGATCTTGGTCTTTAGCCACGAAACTGGTCTCAGTTTCTTTTGAAATAAACGTCCCCTCGATCCTGGTCTTCACCCACGAAACTGGTCTCAGTTTCTTTTGAAATAAACTTCCCCTCGATCCTGGTCTTCATCCACGGAACTGGTCTCAGTTTCTTTTGAAATAAAATTCCCATCGATCATGGTCTTCATCCACAGAACTGGTCTCAGTTTCTTTTGAAATAAACTTCCCCTCGATCCTGGTCTTCAGCCACATAACTGGTCTTAGTTTCTTCTTGTTGAGTTCCTTCCTCAACAAGGAACGTTATGTGTAGTGGTCTTCATCAAACTTCTCGCCGAGCTATACTAGGGAGACGCCATTTGATGGAAAAAATTTGATGTCAGACTTGCTGGGGAAACCCATTTGTCTGAACTACAGAGGTGTGCAAACTTCTCTATGGGAGATGCCATTTGTCGACCCACTAGGGAAAAATGAGTCTCTTGAGAGACTGCTTTTTGCTTGGGGATATTACATCATAATTTTCTTCGAGACCTTTTTAGAGAAATGCCATGTGATGTAATCCAATTTTGAGGTGCTGATGACTTTAATTGACATCAAGTTTTTCGGGGAGAAACTGCCGTATTGCCAAAAGTCTTTTGGTGGAGAGGCTTTCTCTGGGGATTTTCTTTAATCCGGGAAATCAAAAATATCATCTTAAATGGTGAAGAGTGATGTTCCAAAGGTGCAGTCGAATGTCTTTTTGCCTTTCAGAGGTTCAAGTTATCAAAGTGATCGAGGATAGTCTCCAATCCAGAAATAAACTGGGGAGAGATTGCTTAGACGATACATTTCCGAATGAGGAAAGAACTGACAATCTCATCGGTGAGAGGACAATTATCACTTGGGGAATGAAAATGACCAGAGTGATACTAATGCAACATATGTATGAATATGAATTAATTATGCGTGTTGTATGTATGTTTATGCTGACAAAACAGACGCGACATACAAACTGGTGAATAAACATGGCTGGATACTCGGCCGCTGTGGGGGATAAAAAGTATCATTGGTTCAATATAACGATCCTTTCTTGCTTAGGAGGGGTAGACCCTTCTGAGGAGAAAACCAATCAATTTGTCTTTAGAGGTAAAAACTCTGTCGGGGATGATAGATGGATCATTGCATCTGAAACAGTTGATCCTTCATTCAGGCGTACTGGTTTAGAAGGAGTATTTTGATTCTGTACTTTGAGGTTCGATCATTTTCGGAGAAGTCATCGATGTTCCTTTTTGTGTTCAGTAGTAAAAAAGAATTGCCATCTTTAATTTTAAAAGCAAAAGAAAATTTGACAAGTAAATTCATTTTTGTTTTGTTCCAAGAATCGTTGATCATGTTAAAAATATCATTCTGTAAAGCAAAATAAATGAGAATTGAAAATGAAAGCACCGGGGCTCAAATTTTATTGATAGAATAGTAATCAGTCAAGCGCGTGATCCCATAGAGCATTACAAAGTTTAGAAAATGGTAACTTAACAGAAAAGGGGCTACATTGAAACATAACGATCGTTATCCTTCTACCAACTTTGAATTCTGGACATTCGGAGGTTCTGTCGAAAATGACTTTGACTTGAAGTTTTCCTGACGGATGACATTACCTCTGAGGAGTCAATCTTGTCGGATATAGTTACTTGCCATGAATCCCTAACTTTTGCATAGATTGCCCTTTCGGGTTTTCAATCCATCGGGATGACTTTTGCTTATGTCTCTAATTTTTGCCTAGACCGCCCTTTCGGGTTTTCAATCCATCAAGACGTTTTTTTATTTTATTTAGGCGAAATATTTCTTGACTACATCAACATTCGTGGGGTAAGTAAACTCATCTCCATCCATGGTTGCGAGTCTCAAGGCCGACTGAAAAGATTTTCTTAAAAACGTAAGGGCCATCGTAATTCGGAGTCCATTTGTCCCTGAGAAATGATTGTATCTTCTTGAGCACAACGTCTCCTTCTCTGAAGACACGGGGTCAGACCTTTTTGTCAAACGCCTTCTTCATTCTTTACTGATATAACTGACCGTGGCATAAAGCCGTCATTCTTTTTTCTTCGATCAGATTTAGTTCATCGTGTCGACTTTGACACCATTCAGCTCATGTTAGCTTAGCTTTAATTAATACCCTGATTGACGGAATCTCTATTTCTATGGGGAGCACTGCTTCTTTGCCATATACTAGAGAAAAAGGGATTGCCCCTGTTGAAGTGCGGACAGATGTGCGATAACCGTGAAGAGAAAAGGGTAGCATCTCGTGCCAGTGTTTGTAGGTTACAACCATCTTTTGAACGATCTTCTTGATGTTCTTGTTAGCTGGTTCTACCACTCCATTCATTTTAGGTCGGTAGGGAGATGGGTTTTGGTGTTCGATCTTAAACTCAGCACACAACTTTATCATCATCTTGTTGTTAAAGTTGGATCCATTATCGGTAATGATCTGGCTTGGAACACCATAACGGCAGATGAGATTGTTCTTGATAAATCGAACCACCACTTGTCTGGTTACATTGGTGTATGACACTGCTTTGACCCACTTGGTGAAGTAGTCAATGGATGCCAGGATAAACTGATGTCTGTTTGAAGCTTTAGGTTCAATCATGCCAATCATGTTGATTCCCCATATGGAAAAAGGCCATGGAGAAGAAAGAACTTTGAGATGCGTTTGGAAGTACATGGATTTTGTCAGCGTATATCTGACATTTGTGACACCTCCTCATCTACTTGTACCAATCAGATTCCATTGTCAGCCAATAATCTCCTACTCTCAGAATTTTTCTTGCCATTGTGTGTCCATTGGCATGAGTGCCAAAGGAGCCTTCATGAATCTTTTTCATTAACATGTTTGCTTCTTGTCTGTCTACGCATCTGAGCAAAAGCATGTCAAAGTTTCTCTTATAGAGTGTATCACCATTCAGGAAGAAGTTGCCAGCCAGTCTTCTGAGAGTCTTCCTATCTTTTCTTGATGCTCCAGGTGGGTACTCTTTTTTTTAAGGAAACACTTAATATCATGATACCAAGGTTTGTCGTCGATGACTGCTTTAATCGTGAAGATGTAAGCGGGTCTTTCAAGGCGCATTATGTCAATCTTAGGTACGTCATTCCAATGATTTACAACAATCATGGAAGAGAGAGTGGCTAGTGCATCAGCCATGCGGTTTTCTTCACGAGGGATATGATGAAACTCAATTCTGCTAAAGAATGGTAACAACCTTCTCGTGTAATCATTGTGAGGAATTAATCCTTATTGGTATATATTCCACTCTACTTTGATCTGATTGATAACCAGGACTGAGTCTCCATACACATCCGAGTTCTTTATCCTTAAGTCAATTGCTTCTTCGAGATCTATGATACAAGCTTCGTATTCGGCCTCGTTATTTGTGCATTTGAATGTCAATCTGGAAGTGAAAGGAATATGGGTACCCTGAGGTGTTACGATGATTGTCCCAATTCCGTTTCCATAAGTATTGATGCCTCCATAAAAAATTAGTCCCCATTGGGATCCTGGTTCTGGCCCTTCACTGGGTAGCGGTTCATCACAATCTTTCATTTTCAAATACATGACATCTTCGTCTGGGAAGACAAATCCGACCGATTTCTAATCGTCAATCGGTTGATGAGCTAAATGATCGGCTAAAAAACTTCCTTTGACGGCTTTCTGAGCATGATACTCAATGTCGTATTCTGATAACAACATCTGCCAATGGGCAATCCTTCCCGTGAGAGCAGACTTTTCAAATACGTACTTGATCAGGTCCATTTTGGAGATTAACCAAGTAGTGTGGAAAATCATGTACTGGCGAAGACGTTTGGCTGCCCAAGCCAGAGCGCAGCAAGTTTTCTCAAGCATAGTGTATCGAGTTTCATAGTCCGTGAATTTCTTGCTTAAGTAGTAAATAGCAGACTCTTTTCTTTTTGTCTCGTCTTGTTGGCCAAGCACACAACCCATGGAGTCTTCCAAAACTATTAGGTAGATGATCAGTGGTCTTTCTTCCACTAGAAAAGACAGAATCGGTGGATTCAATAGATATTCTTTGATACCGTCGAAAGCTTTTTAGCAATCTTCTGTCCATACGCAGCTATGATTCTTTCTGAGTAGTTTAATGATCGGCGCGCATGTCGCATTCATGACGGATATGAATCTTGAGATGTAATTGAGACGTCCCAAAAATCCTCTGACCTATTTTTCAGTCTTTGGTGAAGGAATTTCTTGAATGGCCTTGACCTTGTTAGGATCAACCTCAATTCCTTTCTGGCTGACGATGAATCCTAAGAGTTTTCCTGAGCGAACACCAAATGTGCACTTATTGGGATTCAAGCGGAGTTTGTATTTCCTCAGACGCTCTAATAACTTTGATAGGTGTTCCCCATGTTCTTCTTCTGTTTTAGATTTGGAAATCATGTCATCGACATACACTTCAATCTCTTTATGCATCATGTCGTGAAACAGAGTTGTCATGGCCCTTTGATAAGTTGTCCCTGCGTTCTTCAGACCGAACGACATTGCCTTGTAACAAAAGGTGCCCCATGGGGTGATGAATGAAGTTTTCTCCATATCTTTCGGCGCCTTTTTGATTTGATTATAGCCCGAGAATCCATCCATGAAGGAGAAGACTTTGAATTTTGTTGTGTTGTCTACCAGCATGTCAATGTGTGGCAGGGAGAAGTGATCCTTTGTACTTGCCCTGTTCAGATCCCTGTAGTCTACACACATTCTGACCTTTCCGTCCTTTTCGGAACCGACACTATGTTGGCCAACCATTGAGGATATTTTGAGGTGGCAAGGAAGCCTGCGTCGATCTGCTTCTGTACTTCCTCCTTGATTTTGATGGCCTTATCTGGATGAGTCCTTCTCAGTCTTTATTTTACTGGCAAGCATTCTACTTTTAGTGGTAAGTGATGTTCCACGATGCTGGTTTCCAACCCTGATATGTCCTGATAGGACCAAGCAAACACATCTGGAAACTCTTTGAGAAGTTTTATCAGGCCTTCTCTGATAGTTGGATTGAGCAGTACTCCAATCTTAACTTCTTTCTTTTCTTCTTCTGAACCTAAATTGATCATTTCCAATGGCTCTTTGTGAGGCTCAATAGACCTTTCCTCTTGTTTGAGTAATCGGGAGATCTCTTCAGGAATTTCTTCGTCCCCTTCTTCTTCAGCTTCAAATACCGGGAATTCAAAGTTGGGAGAAGGCATTGGATCGTATGTTTCAATGGGGTTTAAAACATGCAATCTTCACGACGTGATGAGTCTTTTTTAGCAAAGACAGGAAGAGAATCTAAGAGTATGTGTAGTGTATTTTCTGAAAAATGCTTGTTTTTATTTTGGGCTTTTTTTTAGGATTACCATTTTCTTAAAAAACAAAAAGTGAAAACAGCAATAAATGCAGGAATTTAGAATGACATTATTTATTCATGATTTGTCGATTCTTGAAACACAACCCTATAAAACAAAACTCTACCGCTTTGGGCGAAGCGGAGAGGAACATTTACAGAAAAGTGAGCCCTATAAAACATCCATTTCACTTGGGCAAAGTGAAAGGTTAAAACAAAGATGGTAATTACTTCGACTTATGGATGACTTTTTGGACATCGACAGCAACCCAGTGGCGACGAACTCCCCTGTGAATCATAAAGTCTGGTACTTTCCTTCTTGGTTTGTCTTCAGAAACAACGCTAATTTCTGACGGAGTAGGATCATTGGAGTCTTCTTCCCATGAAAAGATGTCATAAACGAATTCTTCTGCTATATCTTCCATAGTGTTTTCACTTTCAAGGGGATCTCCCTAACCAGTTGGTTGGATATCCTCAAGCCTGATGCGAGAGCTTTCGAGAGCAGTGTATTTAACTAGGAAGTCATACTTGCCGCTCGGCTGTCCTAAGGTGTCCCATGTTTCTGTGCGGCTGGATAAGTCATCTTCCTCGATGACGTTGATTTCAGGAAATGCGTAGTTAATGAATTCTTGTCCTACAATATTTGCGAATTCATCATTGTGGTGCTGGACATCTTCGGATTATCCTGAGTATAGATTCCATGACTCTGTGGGACATGGGTATTCTTTTCGAGATTACTCAGTTGAAAGGCATTATCAGGCTGATTCTTTGGCTCCGAGTCTTCCGTGTATGGCTTCCAGATGGGCAGGTCATCCAGGGATTCACAATAATCATAGTCAAAGTTATCTTTCATTAGATTATCTTCCTCTAATGAATTAAATGGAGCACGACATCTTTCAGGATCACAATCTCTATAGATCATCCGGACTTCTGATCTTGGTATATATCTCGGGATCTGCTTTAGAAAACAGAATGGCATGTGCGCTTCTTCTTGAGACATATAACCGTTATGGTTAAGGTAAGATTTCCACTCTTCATCCATATCAGAGGAGTCGTTCCCATCGATGGTGTGTACTTCTTGAGACACTGGGTGGAGGAAGCCTCCACTGTGGAAGAAATCCTGAATGGGACGAAAACTTTCATCCTTCTTGGTAGTCTGGGTACAGGTTAAAGAGAAACCAAGACCTTTTTTTGTTTTGTTATTAGTAGGAGTTACTATTTATCCCCATCCTTTTATGTCATTACTCCCGATTACTTTGAGAGCGTCTTTGTATGAGAAAATTGACGTCACTTTTTCTGATTGATTCTCATTGGTCATCGAGAGTGCTTGGAACTGGGTTCCAACAACCTCTTCTGGTTCTACACAGGAGAATTATGATAAGTTGCTCACGATTAAGGCTTGCTCTCCGCATACCGTGGCTAATTTGTCATTCTTGACGAACTTCAGCTTCTGGTGAAGTGTCGAAGTGACTGCCCCGGCTTCGTGTATCCAAGGTATTCCTAATAAATAGTTGTATGCTGATCGGATGTCCATGACCTGTAAAGTGACTTGGAAAGTGTGAGGACCAATGGTGATGGGAAGATCAACTTCGCCGATAACTATTTTTCTAGATCTGTCAAAGGCTTTGATGATGATCTCACTGCCTCTCATCGGAGTTCCTTGAAATGATAGTCGTACCTGAGTTGATTTTGGCATAACATTCAAAGATGATCCCGTGTCTACCAGTACGCTGGCCAAAGCATCATCTTGGCAGTTGACTATAATGTTGACCGCCATATTATGGTTCTTGCCTTATTCCGGCAGTTCTTCATCACTGAATCCTAAGTTGTTACAGGAAGTGATGTTGGAGATGATGCTGTCAAATTTTCCTACCGTCACATCTTGTTCCACAAAGGCTTATTCTAAAACTCTTTGTAGAGCTTCCATGTGAGCTTTTGAACTAAGCAGGAGAGATAATACAGAAATTCGAGACGGAGTTTGCAACAATTGATCCACAATGTTGTACTCGCTTTTCTGGATGAGCTTTAGCATTTCATCGTTGTTCTTTACAAGTTCTAGATTACTGGATTGACTGACTTATTAATTAGGAACTTCTGCTTAAGACTCCTTTTCTTTGGCAGGTTCTCCAATTCCTCTATTGAAGATCTGACCGCTCTGAGTAACTCGACTGATGTCGGCAATGTTCACGATGGAGGGTAATGGAGTTTCTTTTCCATTTTCGACGGTCGTTGCACCATAATTGTAAGGGATAGCCTTATCTGACTTGTACAGTATTGAACCCGGTAGGTAGATAACCACAGGGGCTTTTTGGTTTTTCTGACCATCATATGCAACCTCGATCAATTCCTGGTTAGGAACTTTTCTGCTATCAAGATGGATCATCGATTCATTGATTAGAGGAATTATGGCGCAAACTTCTTTGGTTATTCCATGTTTAGAGATTACGACAATGTCTTTGTTCTGACCAGGGAAGTAGTATTGTATCATGTTGATCGACCCAGAATTTAAACATGGTCGAATCTCCTTCCGATCTAACTGATTCTGGAAGGCTGCTCGTACGAGGTAACATCCTTGGTTATTTTCTTAGCATACTCTACAACGCTCATAATTGTGCGGTGGTACCCGACCATACCCACTTTGTATGCAGTGCATCTTTACTAGATTTGTTAACATTGAGCGGATATCACGATTTTGATGTCTATCAAGATTCCCATCAGTAATGTTAATTCATTGTGTAACTTCATCCAGGTAAATCGAAAGCCACCATTGGTCCAACAGATGTTGAAGTGTTCTTTTCACGAGCACACACCCTTGGTTGTCTTCACAACATTCTTTACAGTCTAGATAATCATGTGAAGCCAGAAAACCAAGTCTGGTATGTTGAGCATGCAATTCCACTAGACTGGTATTCATCAAGCGTATGTCAAAGATCTGAACCATATTGACTTGATGGTCATTTCTTTCGCGGTAGTCTTGGATCCATTTGACGTTGGAGGGCCTCTTGTACAAAAAACATCCCTGATTATCTGTTGAGCAGATTGGACAAGTGCTGTAATTATACCGCGGCAGGTTGTAATACTGACTTTGTCTTGAATGCATCGCCACTAAATTGACGTTTATCGCACGGAAGTCGTGGTTCTGAACAATGTTGGGATGTGCATTGGCCATGTTTACTTCACGGATCCGGTGATCCTGAATCCAGCCTAGATCCATTTGTTCTTGCAGAACTGTTTGTACTATGGTACACCCTTAATTGTCCTTGGAACAGATGTGACACTGATGATAGTTATGAGATGGCACGTGTTCATACCCACTCTATTTGCAATGCATTTTTGCCATATTGGTTCCTAAAAAGAGTATATTATGAATTTGATAACTGTTGACAGGTTCTTCTTCTATCAAATTCACTGTAGTCTTCTCATGTTGTGGTAATGGGTTCGTCTGAACATTTGGATTGGTATCTTCGAAAGATAAGATCCCGTTCCTGACAAGCTTTTGTACATCTGACTTGAAGCCGAGATAATTCTCAATGTTATGTCTTGATCCTCCTTGATGGTAAGGGCAAGTTTGATCTGCTTTGAACCAAAAAGGTGGATTTTATGGTATTGTAAGAGGAGTCCTGGTTTGGACGTGCCCCTTAGCCAGTAGACGTGGAAATAACTCTGCATACAACATCGATATGGGGTCAAATCCTGATGGTCGTGTAGTACGATTGTTGTTATTGTACTGTGGGTGGGCCTGCTGAAAAGGCTGTTGCGGCCTTTGCTGATACTGTTGTTGACTTGGTTGCCTCTGAGCAACCTGAGGTTGAATAGTCGGTGCTGGCGTTGGGTTTATAGTGTGAGTTATTGCTGCTACCGGTTGATACCTTCGCCTTTGCTTTCCCAGAGAGATATTACTGATATCTTGCTCTTTTTTTCTTTTGGAAGCACTACCGTGTCTCTTGGTACTGCTGGATGGCTCTGCATCTTTGACCAATCGTCTTTCTCAGACTGCTTCTTCAAGGCATACTCCCATGTTCACCATTTCGGTGAAGTCACTGGGCGCGCTGGCGACCATTCGGTCATAATAGAACGAGCTTAAGGTTTTCAAGAAGATCTTGGTCATCTCTTTTTCCTCAAGAGGGGGACAGATCTGAGCGGCAATTTCACGCCATCTCTGAACATATTCTTTGAAAGTTTCCTTACCCCTTTGTGACATTGCTCTAAGCTGATCCCTATCCGGTGCCATGTCCAAGTTGTATTTATACTGCTGCACAAAGGCTTCCCCGAGATCTATGAAAGTACTGATTTTGGTGCGGTTTAAACCAATGTACCATTTGAGTGCGGCACCAGTTAAACTGTCTTGGAAGTAATGGATCAGTAGTTGTTGATTTTCTGTTTGAGTAGAGATTTTTTGAGCGTACATCACCAGATGACTTTGAGGGCAAGAGTTGCCTTTGTATTTTTCAAAGTCAGGCACCTTGAATTTGTGCGGGATCTTTACATTAGGGACCAAACAGAGATCTGCGGCGTCTTTTCCGAATAGGTCTTGACCGTGAATGGCATGCAGTTCCTTCTGTATTTCCAAGAACTGTTCCTAAAATTCATTCATCCTTTCGTACATGTCTTCGTTACCACCAGAAATTGTTTACGGAATTTGTCCTTCTGGAACAGTGTGTACAACTGGTTGTGGCATATACATTATAGTGGTGACCCTTAGCGCTTCAGTGCCCTGAAGTTTGTAACCTTCAGGAGTTGCTGTCGTAACCCTTGCATCTTCATTTTCCCGAAGTTTGTAACCTTCAGGTCCAGTGGTTCCTGCTACGGTTTATGGGTCTTCAGTGACCGGTGGGATATATCCTTCAGGTATAAAGTTGAAAGGCATGCCCCAGGGGCGACTCTTAGGCATGTTGTACTGAGGATGATTCTCATGTGTCTCCATTATGGGTGTAGATATAATCTCTAATATCACAGTCCTTTGATGTTGTTTCTCCTGAGCTGCGGCCAGGGTTTGTAGGTTGCTGTGAAGTTTTTCCAAACTTTCCTTTAGAGCGTCGATTTCTTCTCTCAGCTCTCTGTTCTCTTCCTCAAGATTGTCCATTTTCTTTTGTCGATGGGCCCGAGTATTGTATGAGTGAGACAGTTTAACTCTATAATTGTGACACATACGTGAGACTCAAGGATAAGAAAAATGTGTTAAGTGAGAATGATGAATGATATGCAATGACATATTTTTTTAGTTTTTGTTTTCAAAAGAAACTTCAACAAATAGATTGCAAATATCACACAGTAGGGGGAAAACCCTTTTTTTATTGAATTAGAAAGATTGCAGTATTTTACAAAGAAAAGTACAATATTTTACAAAGTGTTGTAAGGAGAATGTTTAAGCTCACGGATCCTGAGTCCTCCCTGAAGAGAGCTCAGATGTCGGTTCTTGTATTTTCCTTTTCTTTGATTGGGGTTTTTCAGCCGTTGTCGGGTCGACGATTCTTTGCCAAGTAAAAATAGTGAGTAAATTTCTTCGGTCTTCCTGACTTTCTATAGCATGCTACTCTAATATCTCAATCAGAGCATCCTTCTCCTTTAACATTTCCTGAATCTTGGTACATTCCAAATTAAGGATTTGGTATTTGTTCTTCCAAGAGCTCTTTTCACATTGAACTTTATTGAGAGCGAACTGGAGTTTTTCCGCATCAGACATGAAATAAAGGACATATTCCTTTAAGGGAAAAACTTTTTGACAAGGGTAAGACATCCTCAGCTTGAGGGCTCTAGTTTGCACCCAGTGGAGATAAGGTTATGAATCGGAACAATTTGGTCTTCCCAGGGATTCTCTCCCTTTCCTGTGAATATGTTGCTAGGAATGCACTATTTCTTTCTTTAGTGCCCTGTCATTTTCCCCTTTCTTGAAGAAAAAACCTTCCAGATGAACATTATGTGGGATATTCTTCATCGGGTATCCGAGTTGACGACGAGCAAAAGTTGGATGATAGTTGATTCCTCCTTTAGTTCCAATGAAGGGTACATTAAGGAAATTTCCACATCTATCGATGATATCTATCCCCTCGTAAATCCAGTTGTACCAGTCTATGTCAGAATTAGTAAGAGACATAATTCTATGTGACCAACGTAGAGTACTCTTGTGATCCCCAAAAGCAGCAGACTTGGGCAAATGAGAAATGAATCATTTGTAGAGTAAGGGTACACATCATGTGATTATTCCTCCGCTGTACAAATTCCTTAAGTGTACAGAATGATAAGCATCTGCGAGCAAGCTTGGTATGGGGTTTCCTATTAGGAATATCTTAACAGCATTGGTATCAACGAAGTTGACAATGTTGGGAAAGAGGAATAACCCATATATAAGCATAACAAAGACGTGTTCAAAGGCAGTTATGTTTCCTATACTAGAAAAGTATAGAGCTTTCTCCATCAGGAGTTTAGCCGGTAAACCCTGGATTCCTCCTTTAGTGGTTATGTGAGTCCTAACTTCTGACTCATCCAAAGAGATTGCTCTTGCAATGGCCTGATCCTTTGGAATTTCTTCCAGTCCAGAAAATGGAGCTTGATCAGTGATAGGTAAATCAATCAGGTGGGAGTACTCTTCCAGTGTTGGTGCAAGTTGGTAATCCGAGAAAGTGAAGCAGTGGTAAACCAGATCGTAGAACTGTACCAGTGTAGATAGGATTCCTTCAACCACATTGACCCTTAACAGAGACAACAGTCCTCTGTGCTTAGCTCTGAAAGCCTCGAGATTAGTAATCATCCATCCCAACTTCCTTAAGTCTTCTAGTTTTGGAGCCTTGAAGGTGTACTTGTGTGTTTTCCTTCTAACGAAATCCATAACGCAACCTCTGATATTTGCAATTATTGTTTTAGTTCTTTTGAAAAAGAGATTTTTTTCTTGTTTGGAAAGAGTTTTTTTATGGATGCATGAATGCAGCACACAAAAATATTTGAAAACATGGGTTCAAGGGTTCAACGTCACAAGCATGGAGTCATGGCTCTACCCATCCCCAAAGGTTGTACTATTTAGGTCAATTTTTAGACCTGTAGAACGAGTTCTAAATGGTTCCCAAAGTCATTGACCCCTCCTAGGGATACCAACAGCAAGCTGATTCACTCGAGCGAGCTGTAATATCCTAGGATGAATCTCATTTAAGTGTAGTATCGTGTATCAACTATTCCCGATAGTCTCCGCACTACCAAATGGCCATATGGTTAAATGTCTACTAAATCCTCAAGGTCATGGGTACTGCACTGGGATAGACGATGCTTTCACGACAATCGGTCATTCAACATCGATATTTCCGCATGGGTACCTCGACTGATTCGGTGGACTGCCAAGTTAGCTTGGTCGGGATTCACTCCCTATAAGCATTTCATGGATATGCCACCACTTATCTTAATGTTCTCTCAAACTTTCCACATGCGTATTAATCGCATTCCCAGTTAACAGAAATTTAAACACGGGTATCAAGTAGTATAACAGTAAATGATATATATATATATATATATATATATATATATATATATATATATATATATATATATATATTGTTAATTCTTGGATTGGCTAGAATTTTGGTAAAACAAAGTTGTTCTTTATTGATGTCACATGGGTGATGTCTTAACATTGGTTAATGTTATTTGGTTAAGTTGTTGAAGTTTTGAAGTCTGATGTCACATGCGATGTCATGACATCAGATATGCAGATCAGTAAAACATCAGGTTTGAGATGTTTTTATGGTTAAGCGTATTAGCTAGATTTTGGAAGAGCTGTTAGAGTTATTGAATGCGAATATCTTGGAGGAGATATTTTCTGTTGCAAACAGATTTGATGCAGATTTGTAGGAGTGTTTAAAGGCTGAAGATTTAAGAAGATTTTGGGAGATAAAATCTGTTTTGAAGATTCAGTTTTAAATAACAAATCAGGTCAGATATTGTAGCAGGTCCAAGTTTAAATCAAATAGCTATATAAAGCGCATCAATCCTTTGAAGAAAAAAAACGAAGAAAGAGAGCTAAAGACTGAGGTCGTTTGTGTCTTCGTGTATGTGTTGTAAACCATTCTAGTGTGAATTGGTGTTGTTGTTTTGAGTTATTCTTGATCAAAGCTGTGAAGCAGAATCAAGTTGTGTTTTTTTAAAGTGTGTGATCTTTGAATTATATCACAGAAGTGATTTAGGGATTGAGTAGTGTTCTCATACCTAAGTGGTCTCTTAGGTAGAAAGTTCATTAAGTAGAGATTAAGTTTAGGAGATGTCAACTGGGTTGTTGAGTCTGTAAATTAATTCTACTGATAGTGAAATTCATCCCTGGCTTGGTAGCCCCCAGAGTAAGTTGTTTAACTGAACTGGGTGAATAATTCTTTGTGTTTTCTTCTGTTGTTTTACATTGTCCATTGCAGAGTGTATTGTTGTGACATCACACGTAACATCACATATCTGGTACCAGAATTTCAATTGGTATCAGAGCAGGCATCCTGCTCTGCATCTGGGTGAGATCTAGGGCTGATACTTTCTGGTAAGATGGACAAGGAAGTTGGTGGATTTGTGAATAGACCCCCTATTTTGGATGGCTCTAATTATGATTATTGGAAACCAAGGATGATTACCTTTTTGAAATCCTTGGACAGCAGGGCTTGGAAGGCTATCATAAAAGAATGGAAAGCACCTGTTATTGTTGAGAAAGATGATGCTGGGAAAGAAAAAGAAGGCAACTCAAAACTGAAACCTGAAGAAGAATGGACCAATGAAGAAGATGAGCTTGCCCTTGGGAATTCCAAAGCTTTAAATGCTATCTTCAATGGAGTTGATAAGAACATATTCAGGTTGATCAATACCTGTGAAGTAGCTAAGGAAGCTTGGGACATCTTGAAGACCACTCGTGAAGGAACTTCAAAGGTTAAGATGTCAAGACTTCAACTTCTGACATCAAAGTTTGAAAGTTTAAAGATGAAGGAAGATGAAACTATTCATGACTTTCATATGAGTATTCTTGAGCTGTCTAATGCCTCTAGTGCTCTTGGAGAGAAGATGACTGAAGAAAACCGGGTGAGGAAAATCCTTAGATCCCTTCCCAAGAGGTATAAGATAAAGGTGACTACTGTAAGTTCTAGTAATTGGCTGAAATTTTGTTAAAACAATGTTGTTGTCATGGTTGATGTTACAACATGAGCTTCTAACAGTATAGGTATGTTTTGGATAACATTCTGGTTTGTGAATATTGTTGAAGATTTAAAGTGCTGAAGAGTGATGTCATATGCGATGTCTTAACATCACTATACCAGAACATTAAAACATCAGACTGTAATGTGTTTAGGGCTGAACGTGTTTCTGGTGTGAATGAGAGAATCAGAGAATGCAGGTGAAGATCAAGGGAGAGATATTTTCTGTTGCAATCAGTTATGAAGATCAGTTTGTTGCGAATTTAAAGCATAAAAATATGAAGAATATTCAGAGTTAATTATTGAAGATTTAATTAAAGATATGATTGAAGATCTATTTAGAAGCAGGATCTGTTGCATATTTGTTACAGAAGATTTGATATGATTTGAAGGCCCAAATCCAGTTGGGATTATATTATACATAGAATGCTTGTAACCTAGAATAGGTACGGGTCCAAGATGTAGATCATTAGGGCTTTGTCTAAGTGAACCACTCAGGTTGTAAGATGGTCACTGTTTTTAACTCAGAAACTTGTAGGTAATGAGTTTGGTATTGTTCTTGGAGGAAGCTTTGAATCAACTCCAAAGGGTGTCATGAAAGGGTGTCATGGAAGGGTGTCTTCTATGGTTGTACAGTTGTTAGTAATCAAGCTGTTGATGCAGTGACGGTGTAGTTGACTGCTAGACATCATTGTGATGATAGGAAGTGAGATGGAGTCTCTTACCTAGGGAGGACTTAGGTAGAAGGGTCATTGGGTAGTGATTAAATTAGGTAGATTGTCAACTGGTCTGTTGAGTCTGTAATTTGATACTACTAATAGTGGACTTCCTTCCTGGCTTGGTATGCCCCCAGATGTAGGTTGTTGAACCGAACTGGGTGAACAATTCAGTGTGTTATTTACTGTTTCTATTATTGCCTTGTTCAGCAGATTGCGATGTTGTGACATTGCACAAAGACATCACACATCTGTACCAGAATTTCAATTGGTATCAGAGCAGGCATCCTGCCTGTTTCTGGATGAGATCTAGGGAAGATACTTTATGGTTCATGAGCAAGGAAGATAGTTAGTGCATAGAGAATTTCGTATGATCCCTTGGAGTGAAGAATGAAGGCCTGTAGCTTTGGTGGTAAGCTGCTGTGTGGTTTAACTTATTTTCAAACCTATGATGACCTAGTGCACTTGGAGTGTTGGGCAAGGGTTATTATGTTTTGCCTGAAGGTAGTAGAGGAGTTTTCTGGTGTATGTTCCGCTGCATATATATATCTGATGGAAAATTCCTGGTGGTTTGGTGTTAAAACTGCAACATTCTGCTCTCCTCTGAAGATGTGGTGATATGTGAGGACATCTTCAACTAGCTTGATCATCCCAAGTCCACTCATTAAGGAACTCTTCTATAAGCATGTTGAAAAGAGGTCTGAAGAAATATTGTGACATAACAGATGCTTGGGGGCTAAACAAATGTGTTGATCACATCTGTTTTGGAAGAGGAGGCAGCTGGGCTGTGTGAGGATTCATCAAGAAAGAAGCTGAGCTTAATATGTCAATCAGCCTTTGGTCAATTGAACTTGGTGTCTGCGTTAGCCTTGTGACTGGAAGGATCAGAAGAAGAAGACCAATCTGTTCAGTACTGAGACTTCTTCATCCTTTTGATGGTGAAAGAAGAAGGTCGAGCCAAAGCTAAAGAGGATCACTGTCAAAGTTTTCATGCGGGAGTGAAGATCTTGATAAGTTATCTCTTAAGCTTAGTTGTGGTAACTGAATGAGGATGGCATCAAAAGTTTAAAGATTCTTGAAATATTAGAGTACGCTAATTCATGTTTAGTGTGATTGGTGATGTTGAAACATTATTTCAGTCCTTGCCTTCTCAGCCACAGGAAGTTTGTTATGCTCACAGTGAAGTATCAGGTCAAGCCACTTACCCAATCTAAAGTGATCAGTGGGGTAGATTAGCAAAAGAAGGATCAATCAGTGTCTCAAGTCTGCAGAAAAAGGATGTCAGACCAGATAAAATGTTGTATCTTGCATGACAATAGTTGAATATTTGTCTGCTTTGGATAGTGTTGTGCATTCAACTGATGACATTATACATTGACGGGAGACTATGTATTTGTCTGAGGTTAAAGTGCAGGTCTGCAGAAGGTTTGAGAATTTACTCTATGTGACTGTGTTGAAATTATTTTCAAGGGTTAAGCATCCTGGAGTTGAATCAACTGGTGGAGTTGATTGGTGACTATGGAGTATTATCCATATTGTCTGGGGTAAGAGGCAGATAGATTCTGGAATGTTGATGACATCTAACATATCTAAGTCAGACAGTGGCTGAGGCTGTAAGATATGAAGTCATCACATCTTGATGGTTACAGAATGGTCCAGTTGGTGGAGCATATCAAGAATCATGGTGATGATGTCTTGGTGGGTGGCAGATGTTCTAACCAGTGTTGGGACATTATCTGGTTGGATATCCTTGGTGAAGGATGATTATGCTCTGGTTCAGAAGCGTGGTGCCTACATTATAAGGAGCGTCTACATAGTCATACGGGAGGATGATGAAGTAGAAGGTCTACCTTGGAAGGAAAAT
The DNA here is from genome assembly GCA_022829125.1 of Lathyrus tuberosus. Lineage (NCBI taxonomy): Eukaryota > Viridiplantae > Streptophyta > Magnoliopsida > Fabales > Fabaceae > Lathyrus > Lathyrus tuberosus. The sequence goes on along the minus strand of JALAZF010000946.1, from coordinate 730,650 downwards.
GTAGTTCAGGTATTGATTGGAAGTCTGAAGATGAAGAGCATGGTAAGGAATGAATGCCTTTGGAGAAAGGGACAATGGTACCAAAATGCATGTGCTCAGCAAGTGTGCTCAAATGTTCATCTTCATCTAGAGCATTAGTTAACCAAGACAGGGGGAGTACTTGTCTATGGATTATGCTGCAAAGGTGCATATATTGTGAAGCTTGAATGATGATCAAGATTGTGAAGATTGGTTGAATCTTGTGAAGAGTGAGCTCTTGAAAACATAAAGATACAAAGAAGCACAGGTTACCCTTGATAGGGGGAGATTATTAAAAGTTTGTGCAGCTGGACGTGTGACGAATATGTCTGTAGTTTTTGGTGATGGCTCTTATTGGGAGGTTGCATACATGAGGAGTTAATGTCTTGTGCATTTGTGTTCCTTATTGCTTTTGTTTAGTATAGATGGAACAGAATTAAAACAAAAGTTTATTGCTTTTTGGAAGCTTACAAGATTAGTAAAAACAACAAGCAAAAAGTCTATAGATTATCCCAACCCCCTGAATCAAGAAATGTCTTCCAATCTCCATCTCATTCATCATCAGATGCTTGAAGCTGCACTTGGTTTTTCTTGATAGTCTTCATCCTTATTTCTGATGTCTTGCGTGTTCTTGTTGCTCCTGAAGATGCTCCAGCTGTGGACAGTGTTGTGTCCTTCAACTTCTGAGGATCTGGCTTCTTGTCCTCCTGCATGTGTCTCTTTGCTGCATTCTTGTTAGACTGACTCATGATTCCTTCCTTGGTGTGCTGATAGGAGCAAGGAGGTTTGTTATTTATAATGGATAAAATTTCATTCTTTGTATCGCCTGACCAGTCAGAGTAATCTTTGGTATGGGAATCTGTTTTTCTTGGGAACCTGTTTTTCTTGGCACATTGGTTACCAGAATTTCGTGTTTGGTGCCTGGGTAGAAGTCGTCCTAGTAGGATGAGGCTAGGTCTTGTCTAGTTGTCTAATGTTATTCCTTTGCTTCTGGTATAACTGTTGGTGCTGGTTAAGTGGGGTGGTCTTTTGTCTCGTGCTGATGTCCTACATGTTGTTACAAAATCATGGTTGGGTATGTACCATACTTATGAAGTTTGAAGAAGCAACATTATCGTCTGAAGTGGCAGTTCTGACATAGCGTGGATTAGAATGGGCAGATTCTAATCTTGATGGTAAGTAGTTCAGGAAATACATGGCTACTTTCATGATGAAGACTTCATTAGGAGCTGGTGAATGTAAGGACAGAAGGGTGTTTATCTTGTGTGAGAAATTTCCAATCAAATGGGCCTTTGTTTATTGGACGTGGCAGACCGTGTATCTAAAATCCCCATGAGGAATGTGGCATTATTGGTAGGATATCATAAGTGGCATTGAATGTAAGGCTGTTAACTATAGCCTATTGCAGCATGTGTGCTGGTCAAGCTTGTGCAGTGTAATGATGGGACCTATCATAGCTGTGTGAAGATAGTGCCTATGCAGGGGAGGTCTGAAAAGCAAAAGTGGTGTACATGGGTGATTTTATTGTTCCCTGATGGGTTGAAGGAATCTAGCAGAGGTTGTGAGAAGTCGTCTCAATACCCATTAGATAAGAAGATGTATTTGTAGAGTCTTGGGTTAATGAGCCAGCAGACAATGTCTGATGCGATGTCAGAACATGATATAGGACATGTTTTTCTTGAGCCAAACAGGGAAGTATTTTGGGCGGTGGTGTTAGGATAATGTGAAACACGTGGCTTCGACTATGCATGGAGCGTTATTGGCCTAATTTATGGTAAGATTCAGTTGTGAAATATTTAAGGCAGTCAAGGCAGTTTTTGGAAGGTATGCATTGAATTTGAATGCAGTTTTTGATACCTAAAATAGCGTTTGTTTGACCAAGAACATTGACATATTCAAGGCTCGTTATTTTCTAAGTTACTGGTCAGCTATTTATAGGGGTTATTCTGTTATCCCTCAGCCAGTGAGTGTTCTTGTCTCATAAGTCTTATGGCGTTTATTCGTGTTTGGGTGAGCACTTCCTGGGTCTGGTTCTGTGAGGGGTTCCTTTGCCAATTTGTGGCTAAAAAGGGGGAGAAAGGAAAGGATCTGGCTAAGTGGTTTGTGCAGATGTTATGCTTGGAGTCTGCAGTTTCTGATGCTGCAGAAGAGGATGGTACATCCTTTAGTTGGTGTTGAGTCTTTGTGACTTGTGTCCTGAGTTATGAACACAGTTGTGACTTGTGTTCTGAGTTACCTGGGTTGGCAGAATGGCACTTCTTAAGATTCCTCTTATGCCATGGACTAAACCCAGTTTCTGATCAATGAAGGTGTGCAGAATTATCTTATGCCACCATTGCTCTTTGATGAATAGACAAACATTTCTTTTCTGGAGGAGTCTTCTACAATTGGTCTGGGTCTGACCTGGAAGGAAAAAGAAATGTGTTGTATTTGAGGGGGAGTGTTGGATATCTTCTTCCTCATGTGCACCTCCTGATGTGCTGCCTGGGCTTGCTGTTATATGGTGATGTGATGTCCTAACATCATTCAAAATTAGCCAAGATGATGATTCTCCATGGATACAGTACACAGTAGATACTGGAGTTTATTGTTAAGATCATATGACATCTAACAGTGGTGTAGGGTCGTAATTACTGCTGTAATCTGAGTTGTAATGTTTATATATATGTTTTACCCAAAATTAGCCAAAGGGGGAGATTGTAAGTTCTAGTAATTGGCTGAAATTTTGTTAAAACAATGCTGTTGTCATGGTTGATGTTACAACATGAGCTTCTAAAAGTATAGGTATGTTTTGGCTAACATTCTGGTTTGTGAATATTGTTGAAGATTTAAAGTGCTGAAGAGTGATGTCACATGCGATGTCTTAACATCACTATACCAGAACATTAAAACATCAGACTGTAATGTGTTTAGGGCTGCACGTGTTTCTGGTGTGAATGAGAGAATCAGAGAATGCAGGCGAAGATCAAGGGAGAGATATTTTCTGTTGCAATCAGTTATGAAGATCAGTTTGTTGCGAATTTAAAACATAAAGATATGAAGAATATTCAGAGTTAATTATTGAAGATTTAATTGAAGATATGATTGAAGATCTATTTAGAAGCAGGATCTATTGCAGATTTGTTACAGAAGATTTGATATGATTTGAAGGCCCAAATCCAGTTGGGATTATATTATACATAGAATGCTTGTAACCTAGAATAGGTACGGGTCCAAGATGTAGATCATTAGGGCTTTGTCTAAGTGAACCACTCGGGTTGTGAGATGGTCACTGTGTTTAACTCAGAAACCTGTAGGTAATGAGTTTGGTATTGTTCTTGGAGGAAGCTTTGAAGAAACTCCAAAGGGTGTCATGAAAGGGTGTCATGGAAGGGTGTCTTCTATGGTTGTACAGTTGTTGGTAATCAAACTGTTGATGCAATGACGGTGTAGTTGACTGCTAGACATCATTGTGATGATAGGAAGTGAGATGGAGTCTCTTACCTAGGGAGGACTTAGGTAGAAGGGTCATTGGGTAGTGATTAAATTAGGTAGATTGTCAACTGGTCTGTTGAGTCTGTAATTTGATACTACTAGTAGTGGACTTCCTTCCTGGCTTGGTATGCCCCCAGATGTAGGTTGTTGAACCAAACTGGGTGAACAATTCAGTGTGTTATTTACTGTTTCTATTATTTCCTTGTTTAGCAGATTGCGATGTTGTGACATTGCACAAAGACATCACACATCTGTACCAGAATTTCAACTGCAATTGAAGAAGCTCAAGACATCAGCAAAATGAGGGTTGATGAGCTTATTGGATCACTTCAAACTTTTGAGTTAAGGCTAAATGAGGAGGAACCTGAAAAGAAGGCCAAGAGTATAGCCTTGGTATCCAATACTCAAGAAGAGAAGAAAGGGAATGGTGCTGAATCTCAGGAGGAGCTGTCTCAGGCCATTGCTATGCTGGGAAGACAATTTAACAAGGTTTTCAAGAGGATGAATAAGAACTACAAACCTAATGTTAAGAACATCTCCTCTGACATCAGCAAGTTAAAAGAGAAGGATGAAGAGAAGACTGTTCAAGACAAAGGGATTCAATGCTTTGAGTGTGAAGGTTATGGACATGTCAAGAAAGAATGTCCTACATTCCTTAAGAAGCAGAAGAAGGGCATGACTGTTTCCTGGTCTGAGACTGACAGTGAAAGTGAAGACGAGTCAGCCAAGCATGTCAGAGCATTGACAGGAACTTGTGTTTCTGATGGAGAATCAAGTGATGAGGAACTGACTTTTGAGGAGTTAGCAGCCTCATATCAAGAGTTATGTCTGAAGAGTGCAGAGGTTTGTCAAGAAAGTGAAAAACAAAAGAAACAAATTGTTCAGCTTGAGACTGTTAGAGCTGATCTTGAAAATGAAGTCTTATTGGTTAAATCTCAACTTGATCAAATGACAAAATCTGTGAGAATGTTGAACAGTGGATCTGATACTCTTGATAAGATCGTTCAGGCAGAAAAGGTAGCTGGAGACAAGACTGGAATCTAATTTATTGCTGAGGAGAAGGTTTCTGCTGAAGCTAGTACTTCAGGAACCAAAAAGGACATGTCTCAACCAATGTCTCACCATAACAAAAAGAGACACAATCCTAAACCCAAGCAGGTTGCTCACCAACAGCCACAAAATGTTGGGAAAAGGTATGCTCATGGTCCTCATCAAGGGATGGTACATACTTATGGAGCTAGGCAGTTTATGCCTCCTCAATACCATAGGAGCATGCAGGCTTCTAGGTTTAAACAAAACATGTTTCATCATATGTCTCAACATCAGGGGAATATGTACAGTTTTGAATATAAGAATGATGTGCCTCATCTTTATGGAAGAAGGAAGCCACATCATCATAGAAGACAGCCTAAGAGACAGAATCCTCACTACAGGAGACAGACAAACTATGGAAGAAAACAACACCAGTACTATGGATGGCAGCCACAGCAGTTTCATCATCAAGGGGGCAGGAAGTTTAACAACTTCAGAGAAGAAAGAGTAAGGTGCTTCTATTGTGGAAGATTTGGCCATATGCAATTTTCTTGCTTCAAGCTTCATGGTTATCCCAAGTCTGTCCCTCAACCTAGACAGAAGGATAACAGGCCCAAGGTTGTTAAACAATGGGTTCCTAAAGCTGAGGTTACATGTCTATTGGCTCACATTTTAGATAGATACTCTGCTAAGGATGGATGGTACTTTGACAGTGGATGTTCAAAGCACATGACTGGATTCAAAAACAATTGGTGGATGTCAATTATTGGTCCTCAATTGATGTTACTTTTGGAAATGGAGAGAAAGGGGTGGTAAAAGGTGTTGGAAAAGTGAAGTGTCATGATGGACCTGATCTTGACAATGTGCTTCTTGTCAAAGGGTTGAGTGCTAACTTGATTAGCATAAGTCAGCTCTGTGATGATGGATATAAGGTCAGCTATACTAAAGATGAGACTTTGATAACTAATGAGGAAAATGAGGTAGCTATGAAAGGAGTCAGATCCAGAGATAATTGTTATCAATGGGTACCTCAAGAGGTCAGCTCATCTGGTGATGTTCAGGTTGATGTTGTGACATCAAACTGTAACATTAAGTGTGAAAGTCTGAGCATGCTGAAAGGTTAATTAGGGTCAATAAATTGTGGTGTGAATCCTTTTAAAAATTTAAAAGGAAAGTTATTTTGGTGGGAGAAAATCATTGATTGGCGTTTAAGTGACCCACAAAATCAGGCTCCATACTTTAGGCAATCATTTCCTATTTTAGCCATCTCACGCTTCATCAAACTTCATATCCCTAATCTGTTCATCTCCTTCTTCTTCAACAGAAATTGCCATTCATCTCTGAATCTAAAGTGCTTCACAGGAACAATGTCAAAACATATATCATCTCCATCTAAGAAATCTGACTCACAAAGTTCATCGCGAGATAAAGCTAGGGTTTCTACAGAAGAGGGCTCTGCAGAAGAAGCTTTGAATATAGAACCCATCTCCATGATGGTTCCTGAATCTGGTAAGTCAAGACCTTCCAAACTTCAACCCAAAAGGGTTGGAACTAAATTTGATGATAATGAAACTAAGAGGCTAGTCACTAGTGTACTTTTTAGCGATAAATCTGCATCTAGGTCTTCCACCTCTCAAGCTTTTAAGGAGAGGTTTGATGTTGATCGCAGTCTTAATCAGATTGCCACCGAGATTTTGGATAAGGGTTTGTCTATAAAAGGCATTTCTATTCCCCTTAGACAAATGCCTGCTGAAAAGGAGGGCATGCAAAGTGCTGCTACAAATCTTCACAGACCGGCTATGTCTGTCATTGAAGATGCTGAAGTAGGTGTTGAAGAAGAAGGTGTTCAGGAGGAAGCTGATGTTGAAACAAATGTCAGAACATCGCCTGAAAGGAATGCTGAAACTAGCCCTGGTGGAAAGAAGAATGAAGATGTGGTAAATGTTATTGATCTGTCTGATGATGAAGTGATTGGAAATGTTGTTCATAGTCTTGCTAAGAGACTGAAAACAAGGAAAGGAAAGAGTGTGGAATCTTCTCCAAAGAAGTCAGCTGAAGGAAAGAAGAAAAAGACTTCTATTGTTGGTCCTACAAAAACATGGAGCAAAGTTGATGTGAATCCCAGGAAGAGGAAGCTTGTGGAAGAATCTGAATCAGAGTATGATGTTGAGGATGATGTTCAAGACATCACTCCTGTGAGAAAGTCAATCTTGAAGAGAATTGCTGACAAGATACCTGATGTTCCTATTGACAACATTTCATTCCATTATGCAAGCAGTGCTTCCATGTGGAAATTTGTTTGTCAAAGAAGACTTGCTCTTGAAAGAGAGATTGGAAAAGACGCTATGGAAATTAAAGACGTCATAGAGGTGATAAAGGTTGCTGGATTGATGAAGACTGTTTGTAGGTTCTCCAAGTGTTATGACACTCTGGTTAAGGAATTTATGGTCAATATTCCTATGAATATTTCTGACAAAAGAAGTGTGGATTTCATGAAAGTGTTTGTGAGAGGCAAATGTATTGAATTATCTCCTGAGGTTATCAACAATTTCCTAGGAAGAAAAGAAGAGGAGTTTGTAGAGCTAGAAGTCAGTGATAATGATGTCTGCAAGGAAATAACTGCTGGTCAAGTTAAAGTGTGGCCCTTGAAAGGAAAACTGCCAACTAGCAAACTTAGTGTTAAGTATGCTATCTTGCACAGAATTGGAGCTACAAATTGGGTGCCAACTAACCATAAAACCACAACAACTGTGGGATTAGGAAGGTTCATTTATGATGTGGGCACTAAGAAGAAATTTGACTATGGATCATATATTTTTGAACAGACTGTGAAACATGCCACCACTAATGCTATCAAAATGCCTATAGCATTTCTATCTCTTATTTGTGGGGTAATTCTGAAACAACATCCTGGCATATTGACAAGTTCAGACACAACCTGCAAGAGGGAGTCTACTTTATCTCTGCATCCAAAATTGTTTGTTGGGAGTCATGTTCCCGACATTGTCTCAACATCAGATGTTGGCAACAAGAAGAAAAGTACCAAGGCTGATTTACTTGCAGGATTGAAGGCTGCTTTTAAGGATCTGGATGTTGTGATCAATACCAGCATGACTAGAAAGAATGAGATTGAGAAGCTGATCCAATCCTTGGAACAAGATGATAATGATGATGTCAATACTGAAGAATTCAATTCTGAGGAAGATGAAGATGATGGTGAAGATGACCCTAGCTCTGATGAAGATTTGTCATTTTGTTATTTCTGCTAGACAATAGTTTTTTTTTTTGCTGTTTTGATTCTGCACTGAATTATGTAATTTGAATATTGTGGCTTTTTAAGCACTTTTTATGTTCTATGATTTGTCTTGTCTTGTATGCTGGCTTTAGACTGACAATGAGAGCTAGATTAGGACTAACTGGTAGTTAGTAGGTGTTTATCCAATTATGGCTAAAAAGGGGGAGAGTTAGCCAAGCCAAGGTGTGGTTGTGAGTCCTGTTTCTGATGTGCTGCAGAAGATGAGGGGGAGTTTGTTTGTGCAGCTAGTTGTAGGATGATTCTGTGTTGAGGGGGAGTGTGCAGCTGGTTATGCTTTATGGGAGATTGTTTTGGAGCTGTTTATGTTAAAAAATTTATCCGCTGCTAAAGTCTCTGATGTTGCAGAGATTGTTTTAGCCAAAATTAGCCAAAGGGGGAGATTGTTAGTTCTTGGATTGGCTAGAATTTTGGTAAAACAAAGTTGTTGGCTAGAATTTTGGTAAAACAAAGTTGTTCTTTATTGATGTCACATGGGTGATGTCTTAACATTGTGTCTTAACATTGGTTAATGTTATTTGGTTAAGTTGTTGAAGTTTTGAAGTCTGATGTCACATGCGATGTCATGAAATCAGATATGCAGATCAGTAAAACATCAGGTTTGAGATATTTTTAGGGTTAAGCGTATTAGCTAGATTTTGGGAGAGCTGTTGGAGTTATTGAATGCGAATATCTTGGAGGAGATATTTTCTGTTGCAAACAGATTTGATGCAGATTTGTAGGAGTGTTTAAAGGCTGAAGATTTAAGAAGATTTTGGGAGATAAAATCTGTTTTGAAGATTCAGTTTTAAATAACAAATCAGGTCAGATATTGTAGCAGGTCCAAGTTCAAATCAAATAGCTATATAAAGCGCATCAATCCTTTAAAGAAAAAAAACGAAGAAAGTGAGCTAAAGACTGAGAGTCGTTTGTGTCTTCGTGTATGTGTTGTAAACCATTCTAGTGTGAATTGGTGTTGTTGTTTTGAGTTGTTCTTGATCAAAGCTATGAAGCAGAATCAAGTTGTGTTTTTTTAAAGTGTGTGATCTTTGAATTATATCACAAAAGTGATTTAGGGATTGAGTAGTGTTCTCATACCTAAGTGGTCTCTTAGGTAGAAAGTTCATTAAGTAGAGATTAAGTTTAGGAGATGTCAACTGGGTTGTTGAGTCTGTAAATTAATTCTACTGATAGTGAAATTCATCCCTGGCTTGGTTGCCCCCAGAGTAAGTTGTTTAACTGAACTGGGTGAACAATTCTTTGTGTTTTCTTATGTTGTTTTACATTGTCCATTGCAGAGTGTATTGTTGTGACATCACACGTAACATCACATATCTAGTACCAGAATTTCAATTGGTATCAGAGCAGGCATCCTGCTCTGCATCTGGGTGAGATCTAGGGCTGATACTTTTTGGTAAGATGGACAAGGAAGTTGGTGGATTTGTGAATAGACCCCCTATTTTGGATGGCTCTAATTATGATTATTGGAAACCAAGGATGATTACCTTTTTGAAATCCTTGGACAGCAGGGCTTGGAAGGCTATCATAAAAGAATGGAAAACACCTGTTATTGTTGAGAAAGATGATGCTGGGAAAGAAAAAGAAGGCAGCTCAAAACTGAAACCTGAAGAAGAATGGACCAAGGAAGAAGATGAACTTGCCCTTGGGAATTCCAAAGCTTTAAATGCTATCTTCAATGGAGTTGATAAGAACATATTCAGGTTGATCAATACCTGTGAAGTAGCTAAGGAAGCTTGGGACATCTTGAAGACCACTCATGAAGGAACTTCAAAGGTTAAGATGTTAAGACTTCAACTTCTGACATCAAAGTTTGAAAGTTTAAAGATGAAGGAAGATGAAACTATTCATGACTTTCATATGAGTATTCTTGAGCTGTCTAATGCCTCTAGTGCTCTTGGAGAGAAGATGACTGAAGAAAACCTGGTGAGGAAAATCCTTAGATCCCTTCCCAAGAGGTATAAGATGAACGTGACTGCAATTGAAGAAGCTCAAGACATCAACAAAATAAGGGTTGATGAGCTTATTGGATCAGTTCAAACTTTTGAGTTAGGGTTGAATGAGGAGGAACCTGAAAAGAAGGCCAAGAGTATAGCCTTGGTATCCAATACTCAAGAAGAGAAGAAAGGGAATGGTGCTGAATCTCAGGAGGAGCTGTCTCAGGCCATTGCTATGCTGGGAAGACAATTTAACAAGGTTTTCAAGAGGATGAATAAGAACTACAAACCTAATGTTAAGAACATCTCCTCTGACATCAGCAAGTCAAAAGAGAAGGATGAAGAGAAGACTGCTCAAGACAAAGGGATTCAATGCTTTGAGTGTGAAGGTTATGGACATGTCAAGAAAGAATGTCCTACATTCCTTAAGAAGCAGAAGAAGGGCATGACTGTTTCCTGGTCTGAGACTGACAGTGAAAGTGAAGATGAGTCAGCCAAGCATGTCAGAGCATTAACAGGAACTTGTGTTTCTGATGGAGAATCAAGTGATGAGGAACTGACTTTTGAGGATTTAGTAGCTTCCTATCAAGAGTTATGTCTGAAGAGTGCAGAGGTTTGTCAAGAAAGTGAAAAACAAAAGAAACAAATTGTTCAGCTTGAGACTGTTAGAGCTGATCTTGAAAATGAAGTCTTATTGGTTAAATCTCAACTTGATCAAATGACAAAATCTGTGAGAATGTTGAACAGTGGATATGATACTCTTGATAAGATCCTTCAGGCAGAAAAGGTAGCTGGAGAGAAGATTGGATTAGGATTTGTTGTTGAGGAGAAGGTTTCTGCTGAAGCTAGTACTTCAGGAACCAAAAAGGACATGTCTCAACCAATGTCTCACCATAATAAAAAAAGACACAATCCTAAACCCAAGCAGGTTGCTCACCAACAACCACAAAATGTTGGGAAAAGGTATGCTCATGGTCCTCATCAAGGGAAGGTACATACTTATGGAGCTAGGCAGTTTATGCCTCCTCAATACCATAGGAGCATGCAGGCTTCTAGGTTTAAACAAAACATGTTTCATCAGATGTCTCAACATCAGGGGAATATGTATGGTTTTGAATATAAGAATGTTGTGCCTCATCTTTATGGAAGAAGGAAGCCACATCATCATAGAAGACAGCCTAAGAGACAGAATCCTCACTACAGGAGACAGACAAACTATGGAAGAAAACAACACCAGTACTATGGATGGCAGCCACAGCAGTTTCATCATCAAGGGGGCAGGAAGTTTAACAACTTCAGAGAAGAAAGAGTAAGGTGCTTCTATTGTGGAAGATTTGGCCATATGCAATTTTCTTGCTTCAAGCTTCATGGTTATCCCAAGTCTGTCCCTCAACCTAGACAGAAGGATAACAGGCCCAAGGTTGTTAAACAATGGGTTCCTAATGCTGAGGTTACATGTCTATTGGCTCACATTTCAGATAGATACTCTACTAAGGATGGATGGTACTTTTACAGTGGATGTTCAAAGCACATGACTGGATTCAAAAACCAATTGGTGGATGTCAATTCTTGCTCCTCAATTGATGTTACTTTTGGAAATGGAGAGAAAGGGGTGGTAAAAGGTGTTGGAAAAGTGAAGTGTCATGATGGACCTGATCTTGACAATGTGCTTCTTGTCAAAGGGTTGCGTGCTAACTTGATTAGCATAAGTCAGCTCTGTGATGATGGATATAAGGTCAGCTACACTAAAGATGAGTGTTTGATAACTAATGAGGAAAATGAGGTAGTTATGAAAGGAGTCAGATCCAGAGATAATTGTTATCAATGGGTACCTCAAGAGGTCAGCTCATCTGGTGATGTTCAGGTTGATGTTGTGACATCAAACTGTAACATTAAGTGTGAAAGTCTGAGCATGCTGAAAGGTTAATTAGGGTCAATAAATAGTGGTGTGAATCCTTTTAAAAATTTAAAAGGAAAGTTATTTTGGTGGGAGAAAATCATTGATTGGCGTTTAAGTGACCCACAAAATCAGGCTCCATACTTTAGGCATTCATTTCCTATTTTAGCCATCTCACACTTCATTAAACTTCATATCCCTAATCTGTTCATCTCCTTCTCCTTCAACAGAAATTGTCATTCATCTCTGAATCTATAGTGCTTCACAGGAACAATGTCAAAACATATATCATCTCCATCTAAGAAATCTGACTCACAAAGTTCATCGCGAGATAAAGCTAGGGTTTCTACAGAAGAGGGCTCTGCAGAAGAAGCTTTGAATATAGAACCCATCTCCATGATGGTTCCTGAATCTGGTAAGTTAAGACCTTCCAAACTTCAACCCAAAAGAGCTGGAACTAAATTTGATGATAATGAAACTAAGAGGCTAGTCACAAGTGTACTTTTTAGCGATAAATCTGCATCTAGGTCTTCCACCTCTCAAGCTGTAGAGGAGAGGTTTGATGTTGATCGCAATCTTAATCAGATTGCCACCAAGATTTTGGATAAGGGTTTATCTGTAAAAGGCATTTCTATTCCCCTTAGACAAATGCCTACTGAAAAGGAGGACATGCAAAGTGCTGCTACAAATCTTCACAGACTGGCTATGTCTGTCATTGAAGATGCTGAAGTAGGTGTTGAAGAAGAAGGTGTTCAGGAGGAAGCTGATGTTGAAACAAATGTCAGAACATCGCCTGAAAGGAATGCTGAAACTAGCCCTGGTGGAAAGAAGAATGAAGATGTGGTAAATGTTGTTGATCTGTCTGATGATGAAGTGATTGGAAATGCTGTTCATAGTCTTGCCAAGAGACTAAAAACAAGGAAAGGAAAGAGTGTGGAATCTTCTCCAAAGAAGTCAGCTGAAGGAAAGAAGAAAAAGACTTCTATTGTTGGTCCTACAAAAACATGGAGCAAAGTTGATGTGAATCCCAGGAAGAGGAAGCTTGTGGAAGAATCTGAATCAGAGTATGATGTTGAGGATGATGTTCAAGACATCACTCCTGTGAGAAAGTCAATCTTGAAGAGAATTGCTGACAAGATACCTGATGTTCCTATTGACAACATTTCATTCCATTATGCAAGCAGTGCTTCCATGTGGAAATTTGTTTGTCAAAGAAGACTTGCTCTTGAAAGAGAGATTGGAAAAGAGGCTATGGAAATTAAAGACGTCATAGAGGTGATAAAGGTTGCTGGATTGATGAAGACTGTTTGTAGGTTCTCCAAGTGTTATGACACTCTGGTTAAGGAATTTATGGTCAATATTCCTATGAATATTTCTGACAAAAGAAGTGTGGATTTCATGAAAGTGTTTGTGAGAGGCAAATGTATTAAATTCTCTCCTGAGGTTATCAACAATTTCCTAGGAAGAAAAGAAGAAGAGTTTGCAGAGCTAGAAGTCACTGATAATGATGTCTGCAAGGAAATAACTGCTGGTCAAGTTAAAGTGTGGCCCTTGAAAGGAAAACTGCCAACTAGCAAACTTAGTGTTAAGTATTCTATCTTGCATAGAATTGGAGCTGCAAATTGGGTGCCAACTAATCATAAAACCACAACAGCTGTGGGATTAGGAAGGTTCATTTATGATGTGGGCACTAAGAAGAAATTTGACTATGGATCATATATTTTTGAACAGACTGGGAAACATGCCACCACTAATGCTATCTAAATGTCTATAGCATTTCCATCTCTTATTTGTGGGGTAATTCTAAAACAACATCCTGGCATATTGACAAGTTCAGACACAACCTGTAAGAGGGAGTCTACTTTATCTCTGCATCCAAAATTGTTTGTTGGGAGTCATGTTCCCTACATTATCTCAACATCAGATGCTGGCAACAAGAAGAAAAGTACCAAGGCTGATTTACTTGCAGGATTGAAGGCTGCTTGTAAGGATCTGGATGTTGTGATCAGTACCAGCATGACTAGAAAGAATGAGATTGAGAAGCTGATCCAGTCCTTGGAACAAGATGATAATGATGATGTCAATGCTGAAGAATTCAATTCTGAGGAAGATGAAGATGATGGTGAAGATGGCCCTGGCTCTGATGAAGATTAGTTATTTTGTTATTTCTGCTAGACAATAGTTTTTTTTTGCTGTTTTGATTCTGCACTGAATTATGTAATTTGATTATTGTGGCTTTTTAAGCACTTTTTATGTTCTATGATTTATCTTGTCTTGTATGCTGGCTTTAGACTGACAATGAGAGCTAGATTAGGACTAACTGGTAGTTAGTAGGTGTTTATCCAATTATGGCTAAAAAGGGGGAGAGTTAGCCAGGCCAAGGTGTGGTTGTGAGTCCTGTTTCTGATGTGCTGCAGAAGATGAGGGGGAGTTTGTTTGTGCAGCTAGCTGTAGGATGATTCTGTGTTGAGGGGGAGTGTGCAGCTGGTTATGCTTTATGGGAGATTGTTTTGGAGCTGTTTGTGTTAAAAAATGTATCCGCTGCTGAAGTCTTTGATGTTGCAGAGATTGTTTTAGCCAAAATTAGCCAAAAGGGGAGATTGTTAGTTCTTGGATTGGCTAGAATTTTGGTAAAACAAAGTTGTTGGCTAGAATTTTGGTAAAACAAAGTTGTTCTTTATTGATGTCACATGGGTGATGTCTTAACATTGTGTCTTAACATTGGTTAATGTTATTTGGTTAAGTTGTTGAAGTTTTGAAGTCTGATGTCACATGCGATCACTAGCGCAAAAACGGTTTTAGACAGCGCTTTTTTAGCCTTTAGACAGCGCTTTAAAGCGCTGTATAAACCAGCGACGCTATAGGTTTAGACAGCGCTTTTGGTATTACCAAAAGCGCTGTCTAAAGGGGCGTGTATTTAATGAAAAACGCTGTCTATGGTACCTTTAGACAACGCTTTTTCACATTATATGGATTACTTTAGACAGCGCTTTCGTCAAAAGCGCTGTCTAAGCCCTACCTTTTTTTGACTTTTTTGGTACACCTTAGACAGCGCTTTCTCCAAAAGCGCTGTCTAAGACCTTCCTTTTTTGACTTTTTTAGTACACCTTAGACAGCGCTTTCACCATAAGCGCTGTCTAAGACCTTCCATTTTTGACTTTTTTAGTACACCTTAGACAGCGCTTTCACCAAAAGCGCTGTCTAAAGTGGACCTTAGACAGCGCTTTCACCAAAAGCGCTGTCTAAGGTGTACGAAAAATTTTATATAATTTTTTTTTAACCACAATTTTACCAGGTTTTTTCAACCAGAATTTGACCTGTAATTTTCAACCAGCAATTTTTTTCAGAATTGGCAATTCAAACCATTGGCCTTTCTACACCAAAATTATATATCCAAAATTGGCATTTCATACCAATATATATATTTAAAATTACAAACCAAAATTGTATATACACCTATTTATAATTACAAATCATTACATTTTTCTACAAATGCACATTTTACTTATTCACCAAAATTGCATCCAACCAAAGCATTGCTTCCAACCAAAGTTATTGCTTCCAACCAAAGCATTTTTTCTACAATGCACATATTACTTATACACCAAAATTGTATATACACCAAAATTGCATCCAACCAAAACATTGCTTCAATCTACATTATAGGTCCTGAAAACACAAAGATTGTAATTCAAAGTATTAAAATTCAAAGTATATACACCAAAAATTGTAATTCAAAGTATATACACCAAAATTGTAATTCAAAGTTTGTAATTCAAAGTATATACACCAAAATTGCAATTCAAAGTATATACACCAAAATTGTAATTCAAAGTATATACACCAAAATTGCATCCAAAATTGTAATTCAAAGTTTGTAATTCAAAGTATATACACCAAAATTGCAATTCAAAGTATATACACCAAAATTGCATCCAACCAAAACATTACTCCAACCAAAGTTACACATATTAAAATTCTCATCAATTAAAGTAAGAGTATAATATTATACCTTAAGTTTGTAAAATTCCGAGCTCCATAATGTATTGACACCACTCCTCTTTGATTTCATCCAATAGAGCCTTTGTGTAAGTAGCACTCCTGAATTCTTCAAAATACTACATAATAATATAACATATAGTTTGATTTAGTTTTAACTATTTCATTAGACAATATGAGAGATATGTGTTAAAATAACTCATAAGTTAGAAATACATACATCGGGTGGAATCTCCATTCGATCCAACGAAATAGTGTCTCTCATAAATCTCAACATGAAATAGCCGCAATCTATTTGATTGCGTTGCCGAGGACACTACAAATGAAAATAAAATATGGATAAATTCTAAGTTTTATCAAGTAAGCATCACTAATATAATAAAACATGTGATAATTAATATACCTTCACATAATTCCATGTAATGGTGTGGTCGATTCCCCGATGTTCTAGGAATGCTTGTATAGTGCTAATAAAATATAAATGAATATTTAGAACAATTCACATAAATAAATAAATATACACATTTCTATTTAGAACAATTTCACTTACGTGTCAATACAGTCCTTCATATCCGGGTATGTGGTCCAATCATTTCCTAAGGAATCCAGATAATACACTACTCCGCGGATAGGATTGATTGCAACCAACAACCAATGTCCACTGTAAGATTAAACAAGTGTTAGATAGAAACTTTCTACACGAAGTCAAAATACAAAAAAAAATATAATAGATGAATTTAGAATGAAAATCTAACCCAGTATTAAACGGTAAAAAGTACAACTTTTCCGTTTCTTGGTTGTCCATAAAGACGTTGCGTATATACGCATGGACCTCATTTGGTTTCGTCAATATTTCGGTTAAGTTGACAGCGCTGGGGCATAAGAATGCAAATCTTTGCTCCAATCCCCGGGGGCGCATAAAACTGTCATACAGAAACCTGAAATAAAAACATCATTAACATTAGAATATTCATTTGAAAAATAAAGTAAATAAGTTGTTCAATTACCAAAGTAGATCGGATATACCTCAAGTATATATTGACAACAGTGACGCCCAATTCTGTATGTTGGAAAACTTGCTCGAAGTCTTCATTACCAACATTCTGGTCAAATTCAAAGCCATACAAATCTTTCTCCATAGTTATCAGACGAACACCTCCAGTCGGAATATCCGTCATTAATTGTAGAAAGGTCTGAAGGCACGTCCTAACCTTGCCGATAGGTTGTTTTCTAACCCTGGTATTCTTAGCACCAACAGTTTTTTGCGTTGAAACGTTGCTAATCACTTTACCAGGCAGCTATAAATCATATAATTTGTTAGATGAAGTATAAGATATCCAATTTATCATTTTCTATGCATATAATTGTGATGTACCTCTTTTTTTGAGACAACGGACTCGGTATGCTCCGGAATCCGCTTATCCTTTGTTTTGGATTTTGTTGGAGTCTAAATAACATTGCCATGTAAAAAATGAAAATAAAATGCTCGTAAAATCTTTGAATTTACACATTAAGATTAACAAAGGTTTATAACGGTTTTAAGCATATATACCTCATATCCTACGAGTATGAGATTTGACGGCCATGCAACAAACGACCCTATAGCTTGTCCCACCACTCTTACCTCCGAATCATCGTTAGGATAGGGTAATAGTGCTTCATTCTCCATAGCAATATCAACTGATACTTTCAAACTTCCAGTAGGGAGGGATTCATTATGAAGTACTGTGACCCCATTGTTAAACACTTTTCCCTTGGCAACCATCCGATGAATTGGTGAAGATAAGAATAGTTGACATTGGTGAATGCCCTAAAACCAAAAATACATATGTCATTGTTAATGTGTATATATGTAATTAAATAATTCAAGCTACTAATATAATTTCATAGATATATATATATATATATATATATATATATATATATATATATATATATATATATATATATATATAATTACCTCTGGAATAATCGGATGAAAGCTGCAGTTGATACTATCCTTCTCTGATCCATCTCTAACACCAGAAGCGTTATCCCTTTCTTTTTCCTTTCTTAATTCCCGCACCTCGGCTTCTAGTGCTTCCAATTTAGCTTCAAGTACTGAATAACTAGCAGCCTTTCCCTTTTTAATATTCAGGGAGGTCGGGGTGATCCCAAATGCCTTACCCCTCACCCGACCAGGATACTCAGGGACATCTAATGCCCGACTAAGTATGCTCCTGGTATCATCTGCAGGTACAGACTGAGATAACGCCTCCTGAAAATCAGATGAATATCGAATATTTGTCAAATATTTGTTAATAAAGTTTTGACTTAATTAAAGAAATATTGTTATACTTACACATTTCTCATATACTTGTAGAACCTCTTCTGGAACAGATCCAGACTTGCCCACACGGGCTTCCTTCCACAAGACATGTGCAGGAAGAGATGTTTCAGAGCTACCCGCCTTTTGTAACTACATATAAAGCCAAATAATATGATCAAATATAACTCATGATGAACAATTATTATGTCATTGCAATTTATTGATACTTACCAATTGTTGCTCCAAACGTCCATATCCAGTACGTCCTTTCCTGTATTTATATTGGGGATCTGATGCTCTATCCCGATTAATTGCACTTAAACTCTTAAATTGCTCGGTTTGTCGTTTGGCTTTAAACTTCACCCATTCTTGTGGTGAAATGAAACTTGCATATTTAGATGGAAACTCTCCATCAACAAAATTACCTTCAGCATCCTTAAGATAGGTTTTGTTTAAATATGTCCTAAACCCTCTTAGGAGCTTCCCTGCCAATCTCATCAAATAAGCTTTTCTGTCGTCCTCGACATTAAAGCACCTCTAAAAAAACCATACACATTGGTTAATACAAATAATTTAAACGACATAATTAGTTGGCATAATTAAAGACATAATTATGGTACCTTTATCTCATTCCAAATTTTTTCTTTGGTTTCCTTCAACTGTTTGTTTCTCCAGTCATCTAAAGTAATAGGAACCTCATTCCTTACAAGTGTACCAATGAAACTTGTCAACATATGACCGTTAGGCTCAACAAGTGTGCCTGTTTCGCTCCAATGCACATTATAAGTCATGCCTTGATTTCTAGCATGGATCACTCTCCTCATTATGGTTATTCCTCTCCTAATCTCTTCTTCCATAGTTCTGCTACTTCCAACCTGATCATCATGTGGATGATCATCATCATGTGCGTGATCATCAGCATGTGGGTCATCATTGTTAGTAGCCATCTAACCTGTAATAAATAAATCAAGGATATCAAATATAATATATAACAAATATAATAAAGAAATAAAGGATATCAAATATAAAAAATATGACATAATATATAACAAACTTAACGAAATCCAATACCCCATTCTCGTACTCTTTGGACAATCGATCGGCATCCATCCATTTTTTATCCATGGTTTTCCTACTTATTAATCCTAACAGTTAGAAAGAATTTAACATTAGCATAACAAGTCCAAACTAAGAAATTCAAAGCAATTAACTTCATTAACAAAATTGCTTTGAATTTCGGTTCTTTAGAACAACAACCTCAAGAATTTACATTATTAACATTAACACTAACACTAACACTAACACTAACACTAACCTAACACTAACACTAACACTAACCTAAACTAAACTAAACTAAACAAACACATTATATAGCAATAGTTAACAATGTAGAAAAATGTTAACAAGAACAAACTATAATAGATGTTCTAAACTAACACTAACACTAACACTAACACTAACCTAACACTAACACTAACACTAACCTAAACTAAACTAAACTAAACAAACACATTATATAGCAATAGTTAACAATGTAGAAAAATGTTAACAAGAACAAACTAAACTAACACATTATATTGATTCTATTCCTATATCACCAAAAATGGAGTTAGCACATATTTTATTCTTATATCCAACAACAGTCCAACATTAGCAACAACATTAACAACATTAGCAACATTATCAACATTAGCAACAGTCCAACATTAGCAACAACATAAACAACATTATTATCAACATCAACAACAACATTATTATCAACATCAACAACAACATTATCAACATTATCAGCAACATTATCAACTGAAACTCTGAAACTCTAAAACTTCCAAACTGAAACTCTGAAACGTGTAAAATGTGTAATACTCTGAAACGTGTAAAATGTGTAATACATCAACAACAACATTATTATCAACATCAACAACAACATTATCAACAGCAACATTATCAGCATACCTTATAAAATGTGTAATAATCTGAAACTCTTAAACTTCCAAACTGAGTGACGAAAACGCGAAATGAGAGAGGAACAGACGGTCACGGTGGAGTAAAGGTCGTCGGAGTCGCGAAATGTGGGAGGAACGGTGGACGACGGCGCGGTGGACGACGGCAAGGGTTTAGCTCAGGTTCGCAAGTATCCGTTCGCAACAGGGGAGGGAGAAGAAAGAGCGCAAAACTGAAAATGAAAACAGAGTATATTCATATATTTTAATTTTATTAGACCTTAGACAGCGCTTTTCAACAAAGCGCTTTCTAAGGTGGCCCTTAGACAGCGCTTTAAAAGCGCTTTCTAAGATTGGCCTTAGACAGCGCTTTTGTTTTTATTTTTTTAAATATTTAAGACCTTAGACAGCGCTTTCCTTAAAAGCGCTGTCTAAGGTCTTATATTTTTTTTAAATTTAAAAGGCCTTAGACAGCGCTTTTAAGGAAAGCGCTGTCTAATATTTTCCATTAAATTTTTTTAAAAATTTAAAAGGCCTTAGATAGCGCTTTTCACTAAAGCGCTGTCTAAGGTCTTATATTTTTTTGCGCTTTTCCTTTATTAAATTAATAGATTCCGTGTTTTTGACCTATAGCAGCGCTTTTGTAATAAAGCGCTGTCTAAGGTGAGATGTTATAAGTCCTTTTTGTTGTAGTGGATGTCATGAAATCAGATATACAGATCAGTAAAACATCAGGTTTGAGATGTTTTTAGGGTTAAGCGTATTAGCTGGATTTTGGGAGAGCTGTTAGAGTTATTGAATGCGAATATCTTGGAGGAGATATTTTCTGTTGCAAACAGATTTGATGCAGATTTGTAGGAGTGTTTAAAGGCTGAAGATTTAAGAAGATTTTGGGAGATAAAATCTGTTTTGAAGATTCAGTTTTAAATAACAAATCAGGTCAGATATTGTAGCAGGTCCAAGTTCAAATCAAATAGCTATGTAAAGCGCGTCAATCCTTTGAAGAAAAAAACGAAGAAAGAGAGCTAAAGACTGAGAGTCGTTTGTGTCTTCGTGTATGTGTTGTAAACCATTCTAGTGTGAATTGGTGTTGTTGTTTTGAGTTGTTCTTGATC
The DNA here is from genome assembly GCA_022829125.1 of Lathyrus tuberosus. Lineage (NCBI taxonomy): Eukaryota > Viridiplantae > Streptophyta > Magnoliopsida > Fabales > Fabaceae > Lathyrus > Lathyrus tuberosus. The sequence goes on along the minus strand of JALAZF010000946.1, from coordinate 709,617 downwards.
AAAGCTGTGAAGCAGAATCAAGTTGTGTTTTTTTAAAGTGTGTGATCTTTGAATTATATCACAGAAGTGATTTAGGGATTGAGTAGTGTTCTCATACCTAAGTGGTCTCTTAGGTAGAAAGTTCATTAAGTAGAGATTAAGTTTAGGAGATGTCAACTGGGTTGTTGAGTCTGTAAATTAATTCTTTGTGTTCTCTTCTGTTGTTTTACATTGTCCATTGCAGAGTGTGTTATTGTGACATCACACTTAACATCACATATCTGGTACCAGAATTTCATATATATATATATAGAAAATGCCAAACAAAACCTAGACCTCTTAGGAACTCTAATCCTAGGACTCCCCAGTAGAGTCGCCATTTTTCTGTAGCGTGCGATTTTTGTCGGTGACGCGACCACCTTATCGCATTGGTTGGAATTGGGTGCTACTTTCTGATTTCTTATTTATCCTACGAAGCTGGAAAAGAAAGGGAAGCTATCTAAAACTAACCTTGTATGCAAATGTTTTCTTTAACAAATGCTAAGAGATTGGGGGGTCCGGGGTCAGGTTATACAAAGGGAAGTTGTCAATTACCCAGTGTATATATGGTTATCCATAGATCTTCTGTGGCATATTTAAATACTTTCTGGTGTTTATCTGTTATGGGTTGGAAAAGTTTCTCCTTTGGGAGTGCTGAGAGAGTGTTTTTGTTGATTCGAGTTTTTTTTCCGTTGTTTTTGGTAAGGTACTGGACCAAAAGTTTTTTATTTGTGTGTTCACTAAGATTTCGCAATCTTATGCCAACGTATTCCCGTAAAGATACTTGGGAAATCAAAGCAATCGTAGTTCCTCCTATTCTATGGGAGGAAATATGTTTGGTGTCTTGTTTAAAGCCCAAGATTGAAGCTGTTTGAGTATTTTTGTGTCTATTTCAAAGCCCAATATTGAAGCTAAAGGGGTGACTGAGAGAGAATTTGTCATCTCTAAAGGGAGATATTTCACCTAATCATCACAATTTTTGAAGGATTGGTTATAAAGGGGAATTACTTTAACTAGAATGTATGGAATCCAGCAATGCTATAATTTCCTTTATAAAGGAATTGTCCTGAAGGAAGAAACTTTAACTCAGTGTAGAGCAATGCCATTTTTACTTAGGAGTCTTTCATGCTAAGAGAGGGACATTGGCTTGGATATAAATAATCCAGAGGCTTGCCAGTTAAAGCAATTAGATGAAAGAGGAAGTTTTACCAAGATAAAAGAGGGACCACAACTTGGATTTTTGAATCTACAAGTGTGCCACTTACATCAGTTATCTGGAATTAGGGCTTGTTTGTTTATTTGTTTTGATATGTGATATACAGAGAAATATCTTCCTGCAGACAGAACTCTTGATTTCCTCTGGGGGATGTTGATTTTTGTGTGCCTTGATCAAAGCCCAAGGTTGAAGCTAAAAGATTGTTTATGTCTTGTTTAAAGCCCAAGATTGAAGCTAAAAGGTTTTTTATGTCTTGTTTAAAGCCCAAGATAGAAGCTAAAAGATTGACTCTACTAGGGGAGTTTTATATTTGTCTTGTACAAAGCCCAAGATTGAGGCTGAAAAGAGATTGACTCTTCCAGGGAAAATTTTGTTTGTCTTGTATAAAGCCCAAGATTGAGGCTAAAAAGGGATTGACTCCACTGGGGAGTATAATCTGTCTTGTACAAAGCCCTAGATTGAGGCTGAAAAGAGATTGACTCCACTGGGAAGGTTTTATCTGTCATGTACAAAGCCCAAGATTGAGGCTGAAAAGGGATTGACTCCACTGGGGAGGTTTTTATCTGTCTTGTACAAAGCCCAAGATTTAGGCTGAAAAGGGATTAACTCCACTGGGGAGGTTTTTATCTGTCTTGTACAAAGCCCAAGATTGAGGCTGACTCTACTGAGGAAAATCATTATATAAAGCCTAAGAGGAGGCTGGCTTCTGCTGAGGATTATTGAGATCCAGAGACATGTCCAATATGTGTTGGGGAATCAACTCTTGCTGGGGATTTGAAGAAGAGTTGAAACATCAGATGCCTTGGTTGTTTTGATTCTGTTAGGGTTTTACTGATGGTAAAGGTTTAAAATTGAGTATGAAAACCTATGGAGGTTTTAACTCTGCTAGAGATTAGTGTGTTGATGAATTGATCAGGGTTTTTCTTGTGCTTTTAGGAAACTTGAGGATTTCTTTGAGATCCAAGAGGAGATGAGACTTTCTAAGTCTACTAGTATGAAGAGGTTAACTCTTAGCTAGAGGATGATCATTGTATGATGCCCAAGAGGAGGCTGAGACTGTCCAAGTCTCCTATGAAGTGGTAGGCTCTAGTATAGAGATGGGTCTTTGTATGATGCCCAAAAGGAGGCTTAGGGTTTAAGGGATGAAGATCAACCCTAGAATGGTCTGATGATTTGGAATTTTTTACTCTCCTGAGGATTGAACTAGTAAAGATGACTAATTTCTATCCTATACCTGTAGGAGGCCTTTGGGTCCTTGTACAAAGCCCAAGAGGAGGCTGAGAACTTTTAAGAAGCTTCAGGGTCCTTGTACAAAGCCCAAAAGGTGGTTGGGGATGCTTTTAGGAAGCCTGTGGGTCCAAACCTAAGATAAGTTCAAGAAAGGTTTCACCGAGAATAAGTCCTTTCTTTGTAGAACAGTTCTAGGGTTTGAAGAAATTCAAAAGAGATTTCACCGGGAATTAATCCTCTTTGGGGAAATGAATTTCTTGTACATATATTTCTAAGTTATGACAGTCTTGAGAAAAGTTTCACCGGGAATAATGCTTGTCTCTGTTCCATATTGTATAAACCCAAGAGGAGGCAAGACTGTATCTGGATTTTCCTATGGGGAACTAGTTTTGATTGTGTTAAAAGAGTAACCACTAGTTTGATCTAAACCTAGACCTAATTGCTGGGGAAAACTCTAAACAAGTATGTACAAGCATATATATATATATATATATATATATATATATATATATACAGATGATATATAAAAACAAGTAATATTGAGAGGATAGTGAAACTTACAGTTGTGCAAGCCCAGGCATAATAACTACAGCTGTATGGTTAGTTATTCAAGAAATTGAAGAAAGTTTTGATAATAACTTTGAATTTGAATTTGAATTAAAGAGGAGAGTTATTTTTAAAAGGAAGTTTGGATCTTATACTCAAAGAGGGGCTCAGATGAAAAACAGTGATCACACCGTTATTGTATCGGGACTTATACAATGACTGAGGCCCAAATTAATTATGTACAAAGGGGATTGGGTCTTACATTCTGTTAGAGGCCTAAAAGTGTTTTAAAAAGAAGAAAGATGGGACTTACAACACAAGGGAGGCCCAAATGATTTTTGTTTAACAGACGACGATCGCGCTGCGGTTTCGGAAAACATAGTGGGACTTATTCAATGACTGAAGCCCAAAATTTATTTATGTGACAAGGGATGGGTCTTACACTCTATTAGAGGCCCAAAAGTGTTTAGAAATGAAGGAAGATGGGACTTACAACCAAGAGGAGGCCCAGAATGATTTTTGTTTGAAAACGGCGATCGCGTCGATATTTTTAAAATCGTATCGGGACTTATACAATGATTAAGGCCCAAAAAGGTTTATTTACAAAGGGAGTGAGACTTACACTCTATCAAGAGGCCCAAAACAGTTTGAAAAGGTGTTTGAAAAATTAAAATTGAGGGAAACCCTAATTTTAATTAAAATAAATATAATTTTCAAAGGAATTTAAATATAAAATGTCAAATATATTTAAAAACAAGTGGTATGTTTTGAAAAATATTTTGAAAAATCATGTTTAATCACATGAAGGCTTGAAATTCAATTGGTTTTGAAAAATCAAGGTGAGAATTTCATTTTAAAAATGTTTAAAACAAATAAAAATGAAATTCATTAAAAAAATTCAAACTATATTAAATAAATAATATAAATTCAACTTTTTTGTGGAATAAAATATTTCAACATATATGGGTAGCCTAAATTTCAGGTCAGGCCAAGGAAAAACCAATATTTGGTGGATTTGCAATAAGGATCATATCTCCCCTCATTTCTCCATGATATTAGATGAAATTTAGATGGATCCTGCCTAGAATTTCATGAGGAATCCAATGGTGGTCTCAGAATTTTCTAAAGATGCCTACATTTTAAAACCCGATAGTGGTTTTAAAATAGGCCAAGATTTGCAAGTTATATGCTACCACATCATACAAGCAATCATAACATGATAAATTGATTAAAACACAACACTTATGATACGTATAACATGTTCATGATTAATGGACATCAAAGCAATACATATTTTAAAGAGTTCAAGTTATTATGCACTTACCTCTTGAAGCTCCTTGTGCTATCTTGCAAGATGCTTGTGCCAGAAGTAATCCAATGCCTTAGACACTCTTGATTGATCCCTTAGAAGCTTTTTGGATGATCAATACCAGCTGGAAACCTCAGGAACAAAAATTAGCTCTTTCTTGCAAAAGTGGCAAAAGTGATCAAAATGGTAACTCACTCAAATGGTGTTACAGTTGAGGGAAACTTGTTGAGACATATTATGGATGATATTTGGAGTGTGTTTGAAGTTTTTTTTGGTTTTAAAAGTGACTGAATCAAGACATGGCTTGAAAAATGCAAAAAAAGTCAAAATTTGAGGTTTTGGAAGTTGACTTTCTGATTTTGGTGATCCATATGTGTTTTGAAGTTATGAATCACTTGTATATGACATATGTGAGGTGCTAGGATGACTGGTTTGAATGAAGTTGCTCTCTATTTGAAAATTCACTTGTTGGATGCAAAAGAAGTAAAATCTGGTTTTTTATTGAGGTTGGAAGAAAAGCATGAGATGTTATGCTTTGGTGTACTTGAATTGATCAGAAAGAAGCTCTATTTAAAGTAGAGCAAGTTTGTTTTGGCAGTAATAGTGTTTCGAGGCTGATTATGGCAGTAGCTTGTAGCCATTGACTTGGATAATTCAAAAGTGTCAGGTCAACTCTTCTTATCTTGACTCCATTTAACTTTGCAAGTTTGAATGCTCAGAGTTTGGACTGGAATCTTGACTTTCTTGGAGTGTAGTGATCTGGTTCATGACACCTCAATGCATTGCATTGATGTTACCTTGCCAAATTTGAATTCTAAGTTTCATATCATGATGGTTTTCACATGCCAAGTTGAATCCTTTGCCTCTTTGATCATGAACCAAGTGAGTCATCAGATTTTTGTGTTTTTGGAAGATGACAAAGTTGGCAAAGTGACAATATTTGAAGGGAAAAACCGTGTGGCACAAGTTTGGTCCTCATGCTGTCTTGAAAAATCAGGTTTTCATGCCATGTTCCAAGGCTTGTAACTCCCTACTCAAGTTGAATTAGGATGAGTTCTTATACATTTTGGAAAGCCCTCATGACATACTTTAACTTTTATGTCCAACAATGGTCTTGTTTAAGCTTGGTTCATAATGAAAAATGGCCCTAAAGTTGGTGAAAAACCAAGACAGATTCTGTCCAAAATTTTCACTAAGTGTTGGAATCAAAGTTGGCCATTTTCATGTTTTTGTGATTTTGATCAATCCATAACTCAAAATCCATGAGGATTTGGAATATTTTGTAGTTGACACTTTTGAAGTATGTCATGTGGACTTTCATTTTAGCTTTGGATGGAAGAAAAAGGCCGTAGGGTTTAGGAGTTATGACCTTGCAAAGTTGGTACCAAATCCATTTTGTTCCATAACTTAGAAAAATTTAAGTTTCTTATGGTTGCCCCTTTTGCAAGTAACCCTATTTTTCTTGATGGATGATGATCAAAACCATGCATTAACATTGTTTTTTACTTAGGGGAGCCACATTTGTGAAAAAATTCAAAAAGTCAAACTTGATTTTGGGCACAGTTGACTTTTTGTCAGATGAATTCTAAACTGTGTGATCTTCTATGCAATCAAGTTCTTGACCTAATTCAAACCTAATGGATGGATTCCATAGGTGTTTTAGGGTGTCTTGAATCATGTCCCAAGGTTTGGGAACATGTCTTGGTTCAAAGTCAAAGGTACAATTGACTTTTTCTTCAAAACCCTAAATGTGGTCCAAATGAATTTTAAACTTGTGAATCAAGCTTCTTGGATCGATCAATTGTTGTAAATGGATCAATGTGGTGTATTTGAGGCCCTCAAATCATGTTTTGAGGTCTTGGTTCATGTCTTGCCTCAAAAGTCAACTTAGGGGTGAATTAGGTCAAGAAACCCTAATTCCTGATTGTTGATGAATACTTCCCCTGAGGCTATTTTCACTTGATGATTGGATCCATGAAATCCCTTGGAACATTTTGGGATCATGTTTTGAGGTATTGGCTCATGCCCAGATGAAATTTTTCATCTGGAGGCCTTGGTCGATCAAAGCCCTAATTTGGTGACACTGACGATTTTGAGGCTTGATCCACTTGGAATGTTGCATCCTTGTGTTTGATTCTTGATATGGGAGACCTCTTGATCCTTTATGGGTGTTTGAGAGGCTAGACAAGTTGAGGATCATGTCAATTCTTGATTGATCCTTTGTCTAAGAGCTCTTGGAGGCTTCAAAACCCTAATTCTTGATTGAGGTGAATGTTTGACAATCTTTGAAAGGATTGATGAGGCATGAAGGTACATCCATATTGTGGTAAGGATCTTCACAATGATGGGAAATCTTGTGGTCAAAATTTGGGGTATGACACGCGCATTTTTTTTAATCTCATTAAAAGGCTTTTAATGACAGTTAATATTCCAACCGTGGTGAAATGTGAGGCCTTTCACCACGGGTATTTAAAAACCGTCATTATAGGTAGCGTCTGGTCATGGGTTAAATTCCCAGCACCAACATTTATGATTTTTTACATATTTTTTCAAAATGCCCATAACCTTTCACAACGGTTATGTTTTCAACTGTCATTATAGCCTATAGTTTAGATTTAGGTCTTGCTCTTCAAAAAATCAGTTTTAGGGAAAATCGTCTCCTTTTTAAGGTCTGTTTCGTGCATCTGAAGCAGAAAAATCGTGCGGGACTTCACCCTCAAAACCCCAAATTCATCTTTTTTCTATTTTTAATGAATTTTTTTACTGTTTTTATAGTCTCAAAAAATTCCAAAAAAAATCTCAAAATTCTTATTTTACCTAATTAGATTAAATTTCATGTTTTTAGATTTTTTTGAATTTATTTTAATCATGTTACTTATTTCCTATTTTTTCAAAATGCTGACAGACCTTTAACCACAGGTATTTAAACCAACTGTCATTATAGGTAGCGTTTTTTACTTATTTTTTCAAAATGCTTACAGACCTTTCACCGTGGGTAATTTAAACCAACCGTCATTATAGGTAGCGTCTTGTCATGGGCTCAAGTCCCAGCACCCGGATTTTTGGTTTTTTTACTTATTTTTTCAAATCTCATTACCAACATTATAGGTGGTGCGCATATTGAGTTTATTCACTATTCTTAAACAAATCTTGGTCGTCCATTTAGTGATTATCAACGACCAAGACACTACTATTAGTGATCCGCGTGAAACCTAAAACTTAGACATCTTCTACCTCCAAACATCATCTTTCATTTACGATACTCTATTTCTCCACTAAACCAAATTTCAGAACTCGAGTTAGCAATGTTAGTTGTTGATGTTGTTTTTAATTATTGTGTTCTTGTTGTTCTTTTTTATTCTTGTTGTTCTTTTTTTATTAATGTTGTTCTTGTTGTTATTATTGTTGTTGTTATTGTTGTTGTTGTTCTTGTGCTTGTTCTTGTTCTTGTTCTTGTTCTTGTTCTTGTTCTTGTTCTTGTTCTTGTTCTTGTTCTTGTTCTTGTTCTTCTTCTTGTTATTGTTGTTATTGATGTTGTTGTTGTTGTTGTTGTTGTTGTTTTTATTGTTGTTGTTGTTGTTGTTGTTGTTGTTGTTATTGTTGTTGTTGTTGTTATTGTTATTGTTGTTCTTGATGTTCTTGTTGTTCTTGCTGTTGTTCTTGTTCTTGCTGTTGTTCTTGTTCTAATGCTACAATTTTTTTATTTTATTATAAGACATACAACAATGGTTATTTAAAATAACCGTCATTATAGGTAGTCTACAACAACGGTTCTTTAAAATAACTGTCATTATAGGTAGTTCTAATGCTGCATTTTATTTTATTTTATTAAAAGACATACAACAACGGGTATTTAAAATAACCGTCATTATAGGTAGCGTGCTTTCCAATTTATTACAACGCTTTCTGGTGAATTTTTGTACCTGTAGAACGGGTTAAAAGTTCCCAAAATCATTGACCCCCCTAGGGATAACAACAGCAAGCTGGTTCACCCAAGCGAGCTGTAGCATCCTAGGGTAATCTCAATTGAGTGTAGTATCGCGTGTCAACTATTTCCGATAGCTACCGCACTACCAAATGGTCACATGGTTACTGTCTACTAAATCCTCAGTTTCACGGTTACCACATTGGGACAATCTGCCTTCACAACGGAGTCGTTAAGCATTGAATCCGCAAAGGGTATCTCCACTGATTTGATGGTCTACCGGGATAGCTTATTCGGGATTCACTCCCTGTAAGACCACCCTTCTATGCCATCACCTATCTTAGGGTTCTCTCATACTTTCCACATGCAACATCACTCGCATTCCCATTAGCAGAAAAATAAACACAGATATCAAGTAGGAAAAGCAGTATATAGTATGATTCCTAAAACTAACATCCTAGACCTCTTAGGAACTATAATCCTAGTCCTATACAGATAAAATGACTCCCCTGTCGAGTCGCCATTTCACTGTAGCGTGCGATTTTTATCGGTGACGCGACCACCTTATCGCAAATGGGCTTCTCCTCACCGCAATGGTAGGAGTGGGGTGCTACTTTCTGATTTCTTATTTATCCCGTGAAGCTGGAAGGGAAAGGGAAGCTATCTAAAACTAACCTTGTACGTGAGTGTTTAACTGAACAAACGCTTAAAGAGATTCGAGGAGTTCGGGTCAGGTTATACAATGGGGAGTTGTCAATTACCCATCCTAAATGTGGTTATCCATAGGTTATTAGCAATAGGTTCTGCTTTGTACTTAATGGTGTTTATCTGTTGATGGGTTGGGAAAGTTTCTTCTTTGGGGAGATATGAGAGAGAGAGAGAGTTTTTTATGATTTTGGTGAGGTACTGGACCTCAGTTTTGATCGGTGTGAAGGTACTAGACCTAGAGTGTTTGATTAGTATGTGAAGGTACTGGACCTAGAGTTTTTGATTGGTATGCTCGCTAAGATTTCACAATCTTATGCCTACGTATTCCCGTTTAAAGAAACAGGGAAATCAGAGCAATCGTAGTTCCTCCTATTCTATGGGAGAAAAAGATGATGTTTTGGTGTCTTGTTCAAAGCCCAAGATTGAAGCTAAAAGGTTCATTTGTGTCTTGTTCAAAGCCCAAGATTGAAGCTAAAAGGTTTGTTTGTGAGAGAACTTGTCATTTCTAAAGGGAGACATCTCGTCTGTTTATCACAACTGTTGGGTGTCTGTTTATAAAGGAGGGTTACTTTAACTGGGATATGAGAATCCAGCAATGCCATAATTTCCTTTATAGGGGATTTGTCCTGAAGGAGAAAACTTTAACTCAGTGTTGAGCAATGCCATTTTTCCTTAGGAGTCTTTCATGCTAAGAGAGGGACAGTAGCGTGGATGTAAGTAATCCAGAGGCTTGCCACTTACAACAATTAGATGAAAGAGGAAGTTTACCAGGATAAGAGATGGACGACAACTTGGATATTTGAATCAACAAGTGTGCCACTTACAGCAGTTATCTGGGATTAGGGTTTGTTTTGAATGCCTGCTTTAATGTGTGATATAACGGAGAAATGACTTTTTGCAGAGATTTTGATTTCCTCTGAGGGGGATGTTGATTTTTGTGTGCCTTGATCAAAGCCCAAGGTTGAAGCTAAGAGATTGATTGACTCCACTGGGGAAGTCCATATACAAAGCATAAGAGGAGACTGGAAAAAACTGACTCAACAAGAGAGTGTTTATCTGTCTTGTACAAAGCCCAAGATTGAGGCTAAAAAGAGACTGACTCTTTGGGGGATATCATTATACAAAGCCTAAGAGGAGACTAAAAGTTGACTTTTCCGGGGGAATATTTTATCTGTCTTGTACAAAGCCCAAGATTGAGGCTAAAAGAAGATTGCCTCTGCTGGAGAGATTTATACGGTGTCTTGTACAAAGCCCGAGATTGAGGCTGAAAAGGGGAAACTGACTCTATTGGAGAATATGATTTGCCTTGTACAAAGCCCAAGATTGAGGCTGAAAAGAGATTGACTAAGTTGAGGATATTTTAGGTGTCTTGTACAAAGCCCAAGATTGAGGCTGGCCTTATCGGGGAAAATCATTATACAAAGCCTAAGAGGAGGCTGAAAAGAAGATTGATTTTGCTTAGGGATATTATTTCTCAAAGCCCAAAAGAAGGCTGGGAGGAATTGACTTCGATGAGGAAGATATTTATCCAGAGCTTAAGAGAAGGTTATGAAGATTTTGATTTTGTTGGAGAAAGTTTATATATGTCTTGTACAAAGCCCAAGATTGAGGCTAAAAGAATGACTCAACGAGAGGGTGTTTATGTTTTGTACTACTGACTCAACAAGAGAGTGTGGAAAAGTGATTGACTCAACAAGAGAGTACTTTGTTTGTCTTGTATAAATCCCAAGATTGAGGCTAAAAGGGGTTAACTCAACAAGAGAGTGTTGAAAAAATGATGGTCCCAACAATAGAGTGCTTTTGAGGCTAACTCTGCTGAGGAAAGTCATTATATAAAGCCTAAGAGGAGGCTGGCTTTTACTGAGGATTATTGAGATCTAGAGGCAGGTCCAAGATAGGGAATCAACTCTTGCTGAGGTTTACAGAAGAGTTGAGGTATCAGATGCCTTGAGGTTCTGATTTGGGATAGTGTAATGACCCTTGCTGGGGAAATTTTAGGGTTAAAAACTGAGTTTTAGACCCTGTGAGGATTTTAACTCTATTGGAGATTGGTTTAAATGACCAAAGTTTTTTCCTGGGTTTGTAGGGAACTTGAGAATGTCTTTGAGATCCAAGAGGAGATTAGACTGTCCGAGTCTACTGGTATGGAAGAGTTTATCTTTGTATGATGCCCAAGAGGAGGTGGTGCTTTAAGGGATGAGAATCAACCCTAAATTGGTCTAAGGTTTTGACTCTGGAAAGACTGCTCTAGCAAAGGATGACTAAGTTATGTCTTATACCTTTAGGAAGTCTTCAGGGTCCTTGTATTAAGCCCAAGAGAAGGCACGAGAACTTCTAAGAAGCCGGAGGGTCCTTGTACAAAGCCCAAGAGGAGGCTGGAATGCTTTTAGGAAGCCTGTGGGTCCAAACTTAAGAAGAGTTCAAGAAAAGTTTCACCGGGAATAATCTTTTCTTTAGTGAACAGTTCTAGGGTTTGAAGAAATTCAAGAGAGGTTTCACCGGGAATTAATCCTCTCTGGGGAAATGAACTTCTTTGACAATTTCTAATAGTGATAGTCTGAGAAAAGTTTCACCAGGAATAATGCCTTTCTCTTTGTTCCATATTGTTTAAGCCCAAGAGAAGGCAATACTGTATCTGGAAATTCCTATGGGGAACTAGTTTTGACTGTATTTAAGAGTGACCAACTGGCTTTACCTAATTCTAGACTTAGTTGTCGGGGAAAACTCTAAGCAGATATACAAGTATATATACAGTTGATATATGACAAGTATTTAAAAGGATATGAAAGAAGGACTTACAGGTGAGCAAGCTTCCAGCAATACAGGCAAATATATATATATATATATATATATATGAAAGCATGTAAAGAAAGCTGGTAAAAACTTACAAGCGAGCAAGCTTCCATTGTAACAGCTGTATGGTAAGTTGTTCAAGAAAGTAAAGAAAGTTTTGATAACAACTATAAGTTTGAACCAAAATCAAAAGGGAGGTTGTTTTGAAAAGATTGTTGGGGCTTATACTCAAGGAGAGGCCCAGATGAAAAAATAGTAATCGTACCGTTGTTTTGAAAATCGTATCGGGACTTATACAATGACTGAGGCCCAAATTATTGTATTTACAAAGAAGTTTGGGGCTTACAACTCAAGGAGTGGCCCAAAGTTTATTTTTGTACAAGAGGTAGGGCTTATAACTCAAGGAGAGGCCCAAATTATTTTGTTTAAAAGGCAACGACCGCACTGAGATTTTAAAATCGCAGTGGGACTTATACAATGACTGAGGCCCAAAAAGGTATATATTTACAAAGGGGTGGGGCTTACACTCTATCAAGAGGCCTAAAAAGGTTTGAAAAGATTTGTTAGGGTGATAATGATCAAAACCCTAATTTTTTGATTTAAAATGTATTTTAATTCAAATAAAATAATCAAACATGTGAAAAAAGGTTACGATCTTGGATTTATATTTGGAAAATCATGTTTCATTCATGGGATGATTTGAAAATCATTTGAATTTTGCAAAACCAAGAGAAAGAAATATTTTTAATGTCTAAAAAAAAAAAAAAATATGATTCTTTACAAAAATATCAAATATATGAAATAAATAATATTTTTGTGAACATTTTATGGAATAAAATATTTTAATATTTTTGTGAATTTTCAAAAAAAGAATCAATAAAAAATAATTTAAATTGAGAGAGAAATTAGTTTTTTGATTAATTATCAAAAACCATAAAAATATTAAAAATAACAAAAATATGGAAAGGTAGCAGAAAAGGTCTGGGTGGGGTTTAAACCCACGACCTCATACACAAACACACATGCGCGCTACCACTGGGGTGGTGATACATCCGTGTATCAAAACTACCCCATTAATACATAAGGGTGGCTTGGTTTCTAGGCCTGGCCAAGGCAAGAAACCAAGTCATGGGGGATTTGCATGAAGGCTGTAACTTGCTCATTTCTCCATGGATTGGGACAAAATATAGGTGAATCTGACCTAGAATTTCACGAGGAATCCAACGGTGCTTTTAGATTTTTCAGAGGATGTCTCTATCTAAAAATCCGATAGTGGTTTCAAAAATGCCAAGATTTGCATTTTCTATCCTAACACATCATATACACACTAATAGCATGGTGAATTGGTTCAAACATAACATATATGATATGTATGAGATGTTTATAATCAGTGGACTTCAAAGCAATGCATATTTCAAAGAGTTCAAGTTGTCATGCACTTACCTCTTGGAGCTTCTTGTGCTAACTGTCAAGATCCTTGTGCCAGAAGTAATCCAATGCTTTGGACACTCTTGATTGATCCCTTAGAAGCTTTTAGGATGATCAAAACCAGCTGGAATCCTCAAGAACAAGTTTTAGCTCTTTCTTGCAAAAGGGACAAAAGTGACCAGTATGGCAACTCTCTCAAATGGTGTTCCAGATGAGGGGAACTAATTGGGGCAGTTTGTGGATGATATTTGGAGTGTGGTTGAGGCCTTGTTTGGTTTTGGAAGTGGCTGAATCAAGGCATGGCTTGGAAAATGCAGAAAAGTCCAATTTTGAGGTTTTGGAGGTTGATTTTCTGATTTTGGTGTTTCAGGTCACAAGTGAGTGTTTGGACAGCTTAGATATAACATATTGGATGTGTTTGGATCACGAGCAGCGGTGGAATTGCTCTCTAACTCAAAAACTCATAGATGACTTGCAAAAGAAGGCATTTTGGCCTAAAGAGAGAGATTTTGAGAAAAGCATCAGTTGTAGTGCTTTGGTGTACTCAAACTAAGCACAAATGAGCTCTATTTATAGTAGAGCAAGTTTGTTTTGCAAGCAATAGTGAATGGCAGCTGGTACAGGCCTTTGGCCAATGTTGATCCAAGGGAATCTTTAGTCTCCTATAGCCATTGACTTGAGGTTAGGGTACAGGCCTATGGTTCTTTGATTCAATGCTGATTCTTGACTCATTCAGTTAGGAATGTGTCAGTCCATGCCACCTTGGTGTATCCATTGAATGCTTGGAAACAAAATTGGAGTCTTGACACCTTTTTAGCCTTTTTAGGTTTGTTATGGCTATATGTAGATTTTTGGACTTTGAAGGCTTGGGGATCAGATCATTCTCCTTTTGTTTTATCCTCTGATGTGTCCAAGTGGATGACAAGGCTTAGAGTTGTCAAATTTTGCAAAATCGAGCAAATGCACAAAATCTGCCTTGTACAAGGCAGTTGGAAATAGTGATTTTGAGGGGATCATATCTCCCTGCTCAGGTTGAGTTATGGGAGGCTCTTATGCTTTTTAGAAAGCCCTCATATGATACAAAACATGTGTGATCGTAGTTTGTTTTGAAACTATTTGGATCCAACTAAAAAAACCCCATGAACATTGATGTTCAAGGCTGGTAACTTAGGCAGATTTTCACTAAGTGTTGGAAAAGTGTCATTTTCATGTTTTTGTGATTTTGATCAATCCATAACTCAAAATCCATGAAGAATTGGAGTCTGAGGTAGTTGAAGCTTTTGTAAAGTGTAGAAAGACCTATAAATCCAGCTTTGGATCAACCAAAATGGTTGCTTGGATCAGAAGTTATGGTCCTTGGAAGTTGGAACCAAAACCACTTTTGTTCCATAACTTAGAAATATTTTGGTTTCTTATGGTTGCCCCTTTTGCAAGAAACCTCATTTTTCTTGATTTTTCTTAATGAATGATGATCAATACCATACATTAACATTATTTTTTACTTAGGGGAACCATATTTGTGAAAATTTCCAAAAAGTCAAACTTGATTTTGTGCACAGTTGACTTTTTATCGGATGAAATCCAAACTGTGCGATCCTTTGTGAAATCAAGTCCTTGACCTAAATCAAACCTAATGGATGTATTCCATAGGTGTTATAGGGTGTTTTGAAGGTTTGGGAGCATGTCTTGGTCAAAAGTCAAAGGCACAGTTGACTTTTTCCTCAAAACCCTAATTGTGGTCCTGGTGAAACTGAAACTTGTGAGCCAAGCTTCTTGGGCCAACCCATTATTGTAAATGGATCAATGTGGTGTATTTGAGGCCCTCAAATCATGTCTTGAGGTCTTGGCTCTTGCTTTGCCCCAAAAGTCAACTTAAGGGTTAATTAGGTCAAGAAACCCTAATTCCTGATTTTTTTATGAATGCATCCCCTGAGGCTAAATTGACTTGATGATTGGGTTCATGAGGTCCCTTGGAGTATCTTGGGTTATGCTTTGAAGCATTGGCTCATGCCCAGAGGAAAAATTCCATCTGGAGGCCTTGGTCGACCAAAACCCTAATTTAGTGACACTGGCGATCTTGAGGCTTAATCCACTTGGAATGTTGCAACCTTGTGCTTGATTCTTGATGTGGGAGTCCTCTTGATCCTTTATAGGTGTTTGAGAGGTTAGAAAAGTTGAATATCATGTCATTCCTTGATTGATCCTTTGTCTAAGTGCTCTGAGATGGCTAAAAAATCCTAGTTCTTGATTGTGGTGAATGCTCAATCATCTTTGAGGAGATTGATGAGACATGAAAGTACAACCATATTGTGATGATGATTTGCACAATGATGGGATATCTTGGTGGTCAAAATTTAGGGTATGGCAGATGCCCCTATTTAATTTTCTTGGACCCGAAGATGTGAATGGCGAAGGTATCTGGGCATTCGGGGTGCAAGAGGATTAAATATCGGAATACCCAAAATTTTGACGGTGGTTATGAATGGCTGTTTGCTCATTCATCTTCTTTTACTAAGCAATGATACTTAGAAAAGGGTAAAAACTTCCCCTCAATCCTGGTCTTTAGCCATAGAACTGGTTTTAGTTTCTTTTATCAATAAACTTCCCCTAGATCCTGGTCTTCAGCCACAGAACTGGTCTCAGTTTTTGATATAAACTTCCCCTCAATCCTGGTCTTCAACCGCGGAACTGGTCTCAGTTTCTTGTATAAACTTCCCCTCGATCCCGCTCTTCAACCGCGGAACTGGACTCAGTTTCTTTTGTCAATAAACTTCCCCTCGATCCTAGTCTTCAGCCAAGGAACTGGTTTTTTTTCTGTCAAGTTCCTTCCTTGACAAGGGACGCTATGTGTAGCGGTTTTCATCAAAATTCTCGCCGAATTTTCCTGGGGAGATGCCATTTGATGGGAAAAAGTTTTGACGTCAGACTTGCTGGGGAAACCCATTCGTTTGAGCTGTAGAGGTGTTCAAACTTCTCTGTTGGAGAGGTCATTTGTTGACTCTACTGGGGAAAACGAGTCTCTTGAGAGGCTATTTCCTGCTTGGGGATATTACATCATACTTTTCTTCGAGATCTTCTCGGAGAAATGCCATGTGATGTAATCCAATTTTGAGGTGCTGATGACTTCATTAACATTGACTTTCTGGAGAGAAAAACCAATGTGTTGTTGAGAGTCTTTAGTTACGAGGCTTTCCCTGGGGATTTTCCTTAATCCGGGAAAGCGTAAATATCATCTTCAATGGTGAAGAGTGACGTTTGTCGAATGTCTTCTTGCGTTTTAGAGGTTCAAGTTATTAAAGTGGTCGAGGACCGTCCCCAATCCAGAAATAAACTGGGGAGAAACTGCTCAGACGCTGTATTTCCTAACAAGTAAAGGACTGACAACTCGATTGAGAGGACTTTTATCACTTGGGGATAAGACTGACCAGAGTGATAGTGATGCAATATGAATATGAGTATGAATCAATAATGCATGATGTATGTATGTTTATGCTGACAAAACTGACGCGACATACAGACTAATATATGAACACGACTGGATACTCGGCCACTGCTGGGAATGAAAAGTATCATTGGATCAAGATAGCAATCCTGCCTTGCTTAGGAGAGGTAGTCCCTGTGGGGAGAAAGAATTGTTCAATCGGTCTTAAGAAGTACGAACTCTGCAGGGGATGTCAGATGAAACATGGTCTCTGACACAGTTGATCCTTCATTTAGGAGTACTGGTTTAGAAGGAGTACTTTGATTCTGCACTTTGAGGTTCAACCACCTTCGGAGAAGCGATCGATGTTCTTTCGATGCTCAACAGTCAAAAGAATTGCCATCTTTATTTTTAAAAGCAGAAAATTTTTGACAAGTAAATTCATTTTTGTTTTATTTCAAGAATCATTGATCATGTTAGAAATGTCATTCTGTAAAGCTAAAACGAATGAGAATTGCAAACAAAAGCACTAGGGCTCAAATTTTATTGATAGGATGGAGATCAGCCAAGCGCGTGATCCCATAGAGTATTTACAAAGTTTAGAAAATGGTAATTTCAGGGAAAAGGGCTATATTGAAACATAGTGATCGTTATCCTTCTACCAACTTCGAATTCTGGACATCCTGAGCTTCTGTCGAAGATGAACTTGACTGGAGTTTTCCTGATGGATGACATTACTGCTGGGGATTTAACCTTGTCGATCGTAGTTACTTGCCATTAATCCCTAACTTTTGTCTGGATTGTACTTTGAGATTTCTAATCCATCGGGATGATTTTTTCTAATGTCTCTAATTTTTGCCCGGACCGCCCTTTCGGGTTTTCAATCCAACGAGACGTTTTTTTTTTATTTAGGCGAAGTATTTCTTGACTACATCAACATTTGTGGGGTAGGCAAATTCCTCTCCATCCATGGTTGCAAGTCTCAAGGCGCCGCCTGAGAAAGCTTTCTTGACCACATATGGGCCGTTGTAATTCGGAGTCCATTTTCCCTGAGAATCAGTGAGGAATGATTGTATCTTTTTGAGCATAAGGTCTCCTTTTCTGAAGACACGGGGTCAGACCTTTTTGTGAAACGTTTTCTTCATTCTCTGCTGATACAACTGACCATGGCACAAAGCCGTTATTCGTTTTTCTTCGATCAGATTCAGTTCGTCGTGTCAACTTTGACACCATCCATCCTCTGTTAACTTAGCTTCCATCAATACCCAGATTGATGGGATCTCTACTTCTATGGGAAGCACTGCCTCCATGCCATATACTAGAGAGAAAGGGGTTGCCCCTGTTGAAGTGCGGACAGACATGCGATAACCGTGAAGAGCAAAGGGTAGCATTTCATTCCAGTCTTTATTGGTTACAACCATCTTTTAAATGATCTTTTTGATGTTCTTGTTAGCTGCTTCTACCGCTCCGTTCATCTTAGGCCAGTAGGGAGATGAGTTATGGTATTCAATCTTGTGAAGGTGTGAAAAACACAAGAAAGGGGGGGGGTTTGAATTGGTTTTTCAAAATAAAAACTTTTCTTTTATACTGACCCTTTTTAACAACTCTTTAACTTATGAGTGAAAATCTTAATGAAGCTTGAAAGAGATGACACAGTATGTTTATACTAGTTCACTTGAGATTTTCTCAAGTTAATCTAGTCCACCCGCCAAGGTGATTTCGCCTCTCTCAATCGAGGTCTTAATCCACTAATCAATCTGATTAATACAATGCACAAGCCTAACTGCTGGTGAGTAACAACAACCTCTAAAACTTTCAAGTTCTAGACTTCTCAAGAAATACAACCTCACTGGTCTTTCTCAAGGAACAACCTCAAAGACAACACGTCTTACACTTATCAAGAAATACAACCCTATAGGTCTTTCTCAAGGAATACAAACCTAAGTTTGAAAGAAGTTTTGTTTACAAAGTATTGCTTCTAGCACAAGCTGAATATGTAAACTATTTTACAGCACAGAAAATGACTTTTTGAATGATAATAACAAGATAGAGCGTGTTGTTAAGCGGAGCCGTTGTTATCATTCTTTGAGTCTTCAAGTCCTTTTATAGCTGAGTAAAAGTAGTCGTTGCAAGGTAATCATGACTATTGATGGCGGTTTGGTAGAAACGTGAGGACAAATTAAACCTTTTGTGTCTTATCTTGTCATTACATCTTCGTTGGCACTGTTACCAAGAAATCTTCATTTGAACTTTTGCACAGTTACCAAGATATCTTCGTTTGAACTTCGTTGCTTAGTCTTCTAATCTTCTTAACTTCAGAGGCTACTGTGAGCATGAGTAAGAAGGGAAAACGTAGCTTGATTCTTAAGACCTTCAAGTCTTGGAGTCCTCAGAGCAACGTCTTCAGAGTCTTCAGCACTTGGTCTTCAGAACCTTGGTCACTTAGAAAATTTTCTTCATATCTTCAGAGGCTTCAGATATTATTTAGTTGATGCATGAGTAGAGACTATTGGTTGGGTCTTCAGAACCTTTATCAGAGAGTGAAAATCTTCAGCATTTGGACTTTGTTCATCACAACAGCATTTGGACTTCATTCATCAGAACCTCAATCTTCATGTTTTCAGAACTTGTTTTCTTTATATATTATATCACAGAGTCTATGATCTTCAGATTCGTCTGAGGAGATTTAGCACATCAAGTGAAACACGTAGGCAAAGTATTCTTTTAGCATTATGTCCACACCTATTAACGAAAGCATAACCTATTTGTTAGATTCTCAAAGTACAAACATTAGTTTTACGAAATTGTTCATACAAACATACTCGTTTGATATCATCAAAACTTAGAAGTAATATTGCAGAACCAAATCTTGTTCTCACAATCTCCCCCTTTTTGATGATGACAAAATTAAGTATTTTGATGACACAATTTTGTACATAATGCAAGAGTAAGAAAAGGTTTTAAGGAATGCTTATCCTTCGTATGAGGTACTCCCCCTGAGTCTTAGACTTGGTGAATTTCTGTGGATGGACTCCCCCTGATTTCAATAGGTCAGATACTGAAATCATCGTAGTCTTGATTCAATTTTAATTTCATCAACAGAGTTCTGATTTTCTGAAGATTAACTTCATGACGTTTGAATCGGATCAGAATTCCTGAAAAGAAAAACAATCTAATAGAAATAACAGTTGTTAGCATGTAAACAACGTTGTTTTTCAGAAATTGACTATGAGAATCAAAATATCACATTCATTACTTCTCCCCTTTTTTGTCATGATAAAAAATAATTGGTGTTCAAGGGTGAAAAACAAAGATCTAGAATCTTTAAAAACAAAAGAAACACAGACGAGCTTAGGTGCTTCCAGAGGACATCTTGTCCAAAATCTTCTGAAGCATGCTCTGGACATTTGTATTGACAGTCTTTTGTTCTTCAAAATTTTCTCTAAATTTCTGTTGTTCTCCTCTGATTTCTTCAATTGCGTTCTCCAAACGCTTCACAGCAGGGTCAGATGAGGAAACAACTACGTCATCTTGCTTGGCCTTTTCTGTGGCTTCAATTTCTTGCGCCAATCTGGCTTCTTCAGCAGCCTTTTCTGCTAGAAGTCTTGCTTCTTCAGCAGCTTTTTCTTCAGCTTCTTTCTGTTTTGCGGCCAAAAACCCGAGTTCCCTAATCCGCTCTCCTGCTTCTGCTTTTTCCTTTGCTACCTGAACTCCAGCAGTTATAGTGGCGTCTGAGAAGCTTGCAATTCTTGCAAGTTCAGAATCCAACCATTTCTGGAAGTTTTGACAAGAATTTTCAAGCTCTAGAGGCTTAACACTTGTGTTCATTTCTGCTCTTAACTTTATAACCTTCTTTAACGCCTTGTTACGAAATTGAATAATGCATTCTTCAAGGGTTGTTGGAAGAGGTACATCATAGATGACTAAAGCAAGGTAAGGTTCAGCAGAGTTGGTTTCAGACGGTGCTGGCTGAGAAACAATCTCAGTAAGAACATGTTCAGTCGTTTGTTGATCAGCAGGAGAAGATACCTCTGGGGTAACTGAAACCATGAGAGGTTCAGAATTTAGAGATGGAAGATCAAAGTGTTGAATTGAGGATTCAACAACGATTTTTTGATGAAAAGCGTAGGACATCGGTGAGACAGGTATATCTGGTTGGATGATTCAGGTGGTTGTTGATGAAATGTATGTAGGAATTGCTTCAGATTGGATAGGTGTACTGATTGATGGAAAGGAAATTTATGGATTTTCATGGATAGAGATTGGTGATGGTGGAATTGAAAAAGATGGTGGCTTGAAGCTGACTTGTGGATTTGAGGTGGGAATATAGGTAGCTTTAGATGATGATGGTGCAGTAGCAGTTTTAGTAACATTCAATGAAATAGAAGTATTGATAACAGACTTACTGGTATTTCCAAGAAGAAGAGACTGTAGAGTGGAAGTCTTAGAGGATTCAGCTTTGTTATCCTTCTTCCTTTTCTTAGGCTCATAATCTTCTTCAGTTTGCCTCCTCTTGCTCCTGGTAATATATTTAGGTTTTGATGCGACATCTTCAATTCTGAATTTGGTCATGTCATGTCCTTCTTCTCTCATTATGGCAACGAATCCAGCAATTGTATTTATATTATCTCCTCTGTGATAGATGGGATAGTCTGTTACTGGAAGTCTGTTTTTGATCACAGTGTCGTGAGAAATAGACAAGGGTTTCACTTCAATGTTCATGAACATTTTCATATGCTTAAGGTTAACAGCATTGAAAGCCTCTCCTATGCTTGCAGTCAGGTATTCTGTATATTTGGCTTCTTTGACTAGATACTCCACTAAGCCACTTTTAACAAAGATATCAGAGAGAAGTCTTCCGAAGGGAATGTAGTTTACAATCTTCCTTTCCGGCGAGGTTGTTGTTCTTGTCTTGCGTACCATATCCCTTAGATAGTAGAACATAATTGATGGTAGACACATTTTCTCATTCTTGTGCAAATAGTACAACATGTACTTTTGATTTGCATTGAAGAAGTCAGCAGCACTCTTTGAAGGTCTTAGATTGATACACCCAAGAATAATCTTATGCCAAATCCTCAGATTATCACGCAAATCCTTGCTTTTATACTCTGTTGTCCCAGATTGATAATTTTTTAAAATTGCTTTGTTGATGACAGAGTCAGATTTCTCGGTCTTTCCATAAACCCTTTTTCCTTCCAAGAACTTTATTCCTAGCAGATCTGAGATTGACTTCTCAGTGATAATAATCTTTTGTTCCATAACAAAGGAGACAACATGAAGATCGTTAGTTTCAGCTTGTCTCCAGAATTCTTTTACTAGATCTTCGTATGTGGGACCTCTCAGTCTGTCAAAATAACTTTTCCATCCTTGAGTGTTTAGTTGATCATTCAGGTTAAACCCATTTGCATGAAGATTGTCAAAGTCAACATCTAGTTCCTTGAGAACGGTTAGCTTGTCTGCATGAATAACACAAGTAACTGAGGGTTTTCTTTGCGTCACATGGTTTGCATCGATCGTGGGAAGAGATGATGAAGTCGACGTGATCGTTGCGGTGGTCGCGGAAGTTGTAGAAGGTGCGATGGATGAAGAGGGTAACTCCTGAGAGGGATTCAGTATTGCTTCAAATTCTTTGGAGAGGCGAACATTTTCTTCTTGAATGGTGTTCATCATGATGAAGGTTGAGATCAGAGAAGATGAATATGGTGATTGAGTGTTTGAAGGAGAGAGAGAGAGATGATTTGGGGTTTTATGGTTTCTAATCGAGTGAGAGTAGAAATAAGACATTTCGAGTGATTATTTAGAATGTTTTTGACAACTAAGGGTATAGACACCGTACAGGGGATTAATAAATGAATGTAATAATGTTTTAAGTCAATTTCAAGAAAATTACTGTTCATTTGATTTGGATAAATGTAATGATTTAGATATAATGCAAAAATCATTTTCTAATTAAATGACACGTCATAATGACTTTAGAATCTGAACAACCCAAAAGTATTCATCAGAACTGAGACACTTCTTACCAAAGTGGTTCTGACGATTTAAATGGTTACTTCCTCAGACTAAACACGTTTGATTCTGACGCACTCTTATTCTGGACAATAGTCCATTTTTAGATGCTTTAAAATAATTTGAAATCTATCTTCAGCTAAGGGTTTTGTAAAGATATCAGCCCATTGATGGTCTGTATCAATAAATTTTAAGCATAAAATTCCCTTCTGAACATAGTCTCTGATAAAATGATGTTTTATTTATAAGTGTTTAGCCCTAGAATGTAAGATTGGATTTTTACTTAAACAAATAGCAGCAGTATTATCACAGAAGATAGGAATGTTACTCTCGTGTATCTGATAATCTTCTAGCTGATTTTTCACCCATAGCATCTGCGTACTGCATAAGGAAGCGGATATGTATTCTGCTTCAGCTTTTGAGAGAGCAATTGTTGATTGTCTCTTACTTGACCATGAGATTAGGTTGTTCCCTAGGAATTGACAGTTTCCATATGTACTATTTCTTTCCAATCTGTCTCCAGCATAGTCTGCATCATAGTAACCAGACAGAGTGTACTCTGATGTTTTGTCATACATCAAGCCAAGGTTAGTTGTTCCTTTCAGATACCTTAGAATTCGTTTAACTGCAGTTAAATGAGGTTCTCTTGGATCTGATTGAAATCTAGCACAGAGATGTACGCTGAATAATATATCAGGTCTAGAAGCAGTTAGATACAAAAGAGAACCTATCATACCACGATACATCTTCTGACAAACCTTACCACTTGCTTCTTCCTTCCCCATTATGCAAGTTGGATGCATTGGAGTCTTAGCTATTTTACAATCCATCATGTTGAATTTCTTCAGAAGTTCTCTGGTGTACTTACTTTGATGAATGTAAGTAGCCTCTGGTTTTTGATCAATTTGAATTCCCAGGTAGAACTTCAACTCACCCATTAGGCTCATTTCGAATTCTGCTTGCATTAACTTTGAAAATTCCTCGCATAGAGAAGGATTAGCAGAACCAAAAATAATATCATCAACGTAAATCTGAACTATAAGAATATCATTTTTGAATGATTTACAGAAGAGTAGTATCAACTTTGCCTCTGGTGAAGTTATTTTCTAAAAGAAATTTGGTCATTCTATCATACCAAGCTCTGGGAGCTTGTTTCAGACCATAGAGAGACTTTTTAAGTTTAAAAACAAAATCTAACTTTTCGAGTTTTCAAAACCAGGAGGTTGTTTGACATAAACTTCTTCTGATATATAATCATTCAGAAATGCACTCTTAACATCCATCTGGTATAAGATGATGTTATGATTTATCGAAAAGGAGATTAATAGCCATATCGCTTCAAGTCTGGCAACTGGAGCAAAAGTTTCATTATAATTAATCCCTTCTTGTTGTCTGTAACGCTGTGCAACAAGTCTTGCCTTGTTTCTGATGACTTCGCCCTTTTCATTGAGCTTGTTTCTGAAAACCCATTTAGTACCAATGATATGAACATCTTTAGGTTTTGGGACAAGATCCCATACGTCGTTCTTTGAGAACTGGTTAAGTTCTTCTTCCATTGCCAGAACCCAGTCCTTGTTCATAAGAGCTTCATCAACTGTTGTTGCCTCAATTAATGATACCAATCTCATAAGCGTTTCTTCAGAGGGTTTAAAAGCTGATATGGTTCTGATGGGAGTGTCCTTGCTACCCAGAATTTATTCTTCAGGGTGTAAAGTTGAGATTCTCCTTTTCTTTTGTTGTGGAGTATTGGACGATACATAAATGATATTGTGAGTATGAACTTCTGGAGTTTTAACTTCTACTTTTTCTTTAGGTTCTGAAACGCTGATTTCCAAATCTGCAAACTTTTCAACTAGCTTTGACTTTTCAGGGTCAAGCTTATCATCGAATCTGACATGAATTGATTCTTCCACAATCCGTGATTCTGTGTTATAAACTCTGTAGCCTCTTGAGTGTTCAGAGTATCCAAACAACAGAAACTTCAGTGCTTTGGAATCAAACTTGCCAAGATTCTCTTTAGTGTTTAACATAAAACAAATACATCCAAAGGGGTGAAAATAAGAAATGTTGGGAATTTTATTCTTCCACAATTCATAAGGAGTTTTATTCAAGATAGGTCTTATAGAGATTCTATTTTGAATATAACATGTTGTGTTGACTGCCTCTGCCCAAAAGTGCTTAACCGTGTCAGTTTCTTGGATCATGGTGCGAGCCATTTCTTGTAAAGTTCTGTTCTTTCTTTCTACAACTCCATTTTGTTATGGAGTTCTAGGACAAGAAAAATCATGAGATATCCCATGTGAATCAAAAAGTTTTTCAAAATCTTTGTTTTCAAATTCTCCACCACGATCACTTCTGACCTTGACGATTTTGCAACTCTTTTCGTTTTGCACTTGGGTGCAGAAGGAAGCAAACACAGAATGTGACTCATCCTTGTGTCTTGAGAATTTTACCCATGTCCAACGACTGTAATCGTCAATAATGACTAGTCCATATTTCTTACCATTGATAGAAGCAGTTTTCACTGGTCCAAATATATCAATGTGAAGAAGTTCCAATGGTCTAGAGGTAGAAACAATATTCTTTGCTTTAAAAGAAGTTTTTGAAAACTTACCTTTCTGACATGCTTCACAAAGAGTATCTGAAGAGTACTTCAGATTTGGCAAACCTCTGACAAGTCCAAGCTTGTTCAGCAGTGAGATTCTTCTCAAGCTAGGTCATGTTAATAACAAGACATAAGACACTTTACATTTTGATGTTTTAAATCTGATAATTTAATTTTGTAAGTATTGTTCTTCCTTTTACCATTGAACAGAACAGATCCATCCTTTTGACTAACAGCCTTACAAGACGTTTGATTGAAAATAATGTCATAACCATTGTCACTAAGTTGGCTAATTGACAATAAAGTATGCATTAGACCTTCAACTAAAAGAATATTATTTATATAAGGAAGATTACCATTTCCAACCGTTCCGGAGCCAATGAATCTTCCCTTCTGATTTCCTCCGAAACCAACGACACCTCCAGGCTTAAGTTTCAGATCTTGGAACATGTGCCTTTCTTCCGTCATGTGTCGTGAGCATCCACTATCCAGGTACCATGACTGGTGTTTCAGTGGCGCCATTAAGGATATTTGAAACATACACTATCTTATTATTAGGTACCCATTTTGTGGGTCCTTTCACATTAGTCTCTCCAGAGGTTCTGACACCTTTGGATTTTCGTGCAGCATGATAATAGTGTGGTATTTGTGCATAGTATTTGAGTCTGGAAGCTTTCTTCTCTGTCTATGCTTGTAATATAACAGACTTAGAACCTTCTGGTTCTGGACATTTTAGTTTAGTGTCAGCACGTACAAAATGTTTAGATAGAGGTATTAGTTTGATATTCTTGGTTTCATCATATGGTTGTGATGTTCCTGAATATCCTAGACCTCTGCTTCCATTTCTGCTAACTCCATGGATCATTGAAGCTATTTTACTTCTATCTATGCTTTTAGCAAGAAAGTGTTGAAAAGCTCTATCATATCTAACCACTTCATTAGTGTTGGTTATGTTGGAAGTGATCTCTTCTTCTAGCTTAAGGACTTTACTTTTTAAAGCAGCATTTGTGTTTTCTAAGAAAAATAATTTTTCGTTTAATTCTGAAATAGTTTGCTTGCTTTTAGTAAGATCCTCTAAAGGAACCACAAAAGTCTTTTTCAGAGTTTTGTGTTTTCTTAGAAGGAGTTGATATCTTTCCACAAGTCCAGATAATCCTATTTCAAGTTTAGAGCGAGATAAGGAAGAAAGTACCTCTCTTTCGTCGTCGGAGTCTGATAGTTCTCCTTCTGATAAATTCCATGTTGCCATAAGACCATTTTTAGTTTTTTTAGGTCTTCCATCTTTCTTGAACTTTGGACAATCATTCTTGATATGTACAGGCTCCTTGCATTCAAAACATGTAACTTCTCTTCCATAAGGTTTCTTTTGACCATGTGTAGGCTCAGATCTTCTTCTTGGTCCTTTGAACTTATTTTTCTGTATTTCCATAGTTGACTTATCTTTCTTGATATGAGAGATATATCATCTTCGTCTGAATCCTCTTCAGATTCTTCCAATTCTTCCTCTGCTTGATATGCCTTTTTCTTCTCAGACTTAGCCTTTAGAGCAATAGATTTACCTTTCTTCTGAGGTTCGTCTTCTTGAAGTTCTATTTCATGACTCCTTAAATAACTAATTAGTTCCTCAAGACTTATGTTGTTTAAATTCTTTGCTAGTTTCAAGGCAGTTACCATTGGTCTCCATTTGACAGGCATACTTCTGATAATCTTCTTGACATGATCAGCAGTACAGTAACCTCTGTCTAGAACTTTGATTCCAACAACAAGCATCTGGAATCTTGAAAACATAGTTTCCATATATTCATCGTCTTCCATTCTGAAGACTTCATATTTTTGGATTAGTGCAATAACCTTTGTCTCTATGACTTGAGCGTTGCCTTCATGGGTCATTCTGAGGGAATCAAAGATAGACTTTGTAGTTTCTTTGTTTGTGATTTTTTCATATTCCATATATGAAATTGCATTTAACAGAATCGTTCTTGCTCTGTGATGATTCTTGTAAGTCTTCATTTGAGCATCTGTTAATGCACTTCTGGCAGTCTTTTTGCCTTCAGAATCTACAGGGTGACTGTAGCCATCAACTACCAGATCCCATAGATCTAAGTCAAAGGCCAGAAAGTAACTTTCAATTCTGTCTTTCCAATAGTCAAATTTTTCCCCATCAAAGATAGGAGGTTTTGCACTATAAGAATCTCTTTCATTTACGGTAACATTTAGTTCAGGTGCAACCATTTTTTTCACACTTGGATCGGTACTGAACACTGTTAAGTGCTTAATAAAAACTCAACCTTTTTATCACCTCAGAACCGGAGCTCTGATGCCAATTGAAGGTGTGAAAAACACAAGAAATGGGGGGTTTGAATTGGTTTTTCAAAATAAAAAATTTTCTTTTATACTGACCCTTTTTAACAACTCTTTAACTTATGAGTGAAAATCTTAATGAAGCTTGAAAGAGATGACACAGTATGTTTATACTAGTTCACTTGAGAATTTCTCAACTTAATCTAATCCACCCGCCAAGGTGATTTCGCCTCTCTCAATCGTGGTCTTAATCCACTAATCAATCTGATTAATACAATGCACAAGCCTAACTGCTTGTGACTAACAACAACCTCTAAAACTTTCAAGTACTAGACTTCTCAAGAAATACAATCTCACTGGTCTTTCTCAAGGAACAACCTCTAAGATAACATGTCTTAGACTTCTCAAGAAATACAACCCTACAGGTCTTTCTCAAGGAATACAAACCTAAGTTTGAAATAAGTTTTGTTTACAAAGTATTGCTTCTAGCACAAGCTGAATATGTAAACTATTTTATAGCACATAAAATGATTTTTTTGAATGATAATAACAAGATAGAGTGTGTTGTTAAGCGGATCCGTTGTTATCATTCTTTGAGTCTTCAAGTCCTTTTATAGCTGAGTAAAAGTAGCCGTTGCAAGGTAATCATGACTATTGACGGTGGTTTGGTAGAAACGTGAGGACAGATAAAACCTTTTGTATCTTGTCTTGTCAGTATATCTTCGTTGGCACTGTTACCAAGAAATCTTCATTTGAACTTTTGCATAGTTACCAAGATATATTCGTTTGAACTTCTTTGTTTAGTCTTCTAATCTTCTTAACTTCAGAGGCTACTGCGAGCATGAGTAAGAAGGGAAAACATAGCTTGATTCTTAAGATCTTCAAGTCTTTGAGTCCTCAGAGCAGCGTCTTCAACACTTGGTCTTCAGAACCTTGTTCACTTAGAAAATTTTCTTCATATCTTCAGAGGCTTCAGATAGTATTTAGTTGAAGCATGAGTAGAGACTATTGGTTGGGTCTTCAAAACCTTTATCAGAGAGTGAAAATCTTCAGCATTTGGACTT
Organism: Lathyrus tuberosus; assembly: GCA_022829125.1. Lineage (NCBI taxonomy): Eukaryota > Viridiplantae > Streptophyta > Magnoliopsida > Fabales > Fabaceae > Lathyrus > Lathyrus tuberosus. The sequence goes on along the minus strand of JALAZF010000946.1, from coordinate 681,041 downwards.
CGTTCATCACAACAGCATTTGGACTTCGCTCATCAGAACCTCAGTCTTCATGTTTTCAGAACTTGTTTTCTTTATATATTATATCAGAGTCTATGATCTTCAGATTCTTCTGAGGAGATTTAGCACATCAAGTGAAACACGTAGGCAAAGTATTCTTTTAGCATTATGTCCACACCAATTAACGAAAGCATAACCTGTTTGTTAGATTCTCAAAGTAACAAACATTAGTCTTACGAAATTGTTCATACAAACATACTCATTTGATATCATCAAGACTTAGAAGTAATATTGCAGAACCAAATCTTGTTCTCACATCTTGAACTCAGCACATAATTCTTTCATCATCTTGTTGTTCAAGTTAGATTCATTATCAGTAATGATCTGGCTGGGAACCCCATAACAACATATGAGATTGCTTTTGATAAATCGGACCACCACCTATCGGGTTACATTGGTGTATGATACTGCTTCGAACCACTTGGTGAAGTAGTCAATGGCTACCAGGATGAACCGATGTTCGTTCGAAGCCTTGGGTTCGCTCATGCCAATCATGTCGATTCCCCATATGGAAAAAGGCCACGGGGAAGAGAGAACTTTGAGATGCGTTGGCAGTACATGGATTTTGTCTGAGTATATCTGACACTTGTGACACTTCCTCATGTAATTGTAGCAATCAGATTCCATCGTCAACCAATAGTACCCTGCTCTCATAATTTTTCTCGCCATTGTGTGTCCGTTGGCATGAGTGCCAAATGATCCTTCGTGAATTTCTTTCATCAACATGTTTGCTTCTGGTCTGTCTACGTATCAGAGCAAGACCATGTCAAAGTTTCTCTTATAGAATGTGTCGCCATTCAGGAAGAAGTTGCCTGCCAGCCTTCTGAGGGTTTTCCTATCTTTTCTTGATGCCCCAGATGGGTATTCTTGTTTCTGAAGGAAAAATTTAATATCGCGATACCAAGGTTTTTCGTCTATGACTACTTCGATCGTGAAGATGTAGGCGGGCCTTTCAAGGTGCATTATGTCGATCTTAGGTACATCATACCATTGACCTACACTAATCCTGGAGGAGAGAGTGGCTAATTCATCAGCCATGTGATTCTCTTCACGAGGGATATGGTGAAACTCGGCTCTGTTGAAGAATGGTAACAACCATCTTGCGTAATCTTTGTAAGGAATCAGTCCTGATTGGTATGTGTTCCAATCTCCTTTGATCTGATTGATAACCAGGGCTGAGACTCCATACACATCCAAGTTCTTAATCTTTAAGTCAATTGCTTCTTCGAGACCCATGATACAAGCTTCGTATTCGGCCTCGTTGTTTGTACACTTGAATGTTAGTCTGGCAGTGAAAGGAATGTGGATACCCTGAGGTGTTACGATGATTGCCCCAATTTCGTTTCCATAGATGTTGACAGCTCCGTCAAAGATATGTCCCCATTGGGAACCTGGTTCTGGCCCTTCACTGGGTAGCGGTTCATCGCAATCTTTCATTTTCAAGTACATGACATCTTCGTCTGGGAAGTCAAACCCGACTGATTCTTGATCGTCAATCGGTGGATGAGCCAAATGATTGGCTAAAATACTTCCTTTGACGGCTTTTTAAGCGTGGTACTCAATGTTGTATTCCGATAACAACATCTGCCAACGGGTGATCTTTCCCGTGAGAGCAGGCTTTTCAAAGACGTACTTGATCGGATCCATTTCAGAGATCAACCAAGTAGTGTGATAAATCATATACTGGAGAAGACGTTTGGCTACCCAAGCCAGAGCACAGCAAGTTTTCTCAAGCATAGTGTACCGAGTTTCACAGTCGGTAAATTTCTTTCTTAAATAGTAGATGGCAGACTCTTTTCTTTTTGTTTCGTCTTGTTGACCAAGTACACAGCCCATTGAGTCCTCCAAGACTGTTAAATAGATAATCAGTGGTCTTCCCTCCACTGAAGGTGACAGGATACGTGGATTCAACAGATACTCTTTGATACTATCGAAGGCGGTTTGGCAGTCTTCTGTCCATACGCAGTCCTGATTGAGTAATTTGAAGATCAACGCACATGTCGCGATCATGAGGAATATAAATCTGGAAATGTAATTTAAACGCCACAGGAATCCTCTGACTTGTTTTTCAGTCTTTGGAGAAGGCATTTCTTGGATGGACTTGACTTTGTCAGGATCAACCTCAATTCCTTTCTGGCTGACGATGAACCCTAGCAGTTTTCCTGAGCGGACACCGAACGTCCATTTGTTAGGATTCAAGTGGAGTTTGTACTTTCTCAGACGCTCGAATAGTTTTGACAGGTGGGTCACATACTCCTCTTTTGTTTTAGATTTGGTAATCATCTCATCGACATACACTTCGATTTCTTTGTGTATCATGTCATGAAACAGAGTAGTCATGGCCCTTTGATAGGTTGTCCCAGCGTTCTTCAAACCGAACGGCATTACATTGTAACAAAAGATGCCCCATGGGGTGATGAACGAAGTTTTCTCCATGTCTTCTGGCGCCATTTTGATTTGATTATAGCCCGAGAATCCATCCAAGAAGGAGAAAACTTTGAACTTTGCTGTACTGTCTACCAGCATGTCTATGTGCGGTAAGGGAAAGTCATCCTTTGAACTGGCTTTGTTCAGATCCCTGTAGTCTACACATATTCTGAGTTTTCTGTCCTTTTTTGGAGCTGGTACTATGTTGGCTAGCCATTGAGGATATTCTGAGGTGGCGAGGAAACTCGCGTCAATCTGTTTATGCACTTCCTCTTTGATTTTGATGGCCATGTCTGGATGAGTCCATCTCAGTCTCTATTTCACCGGAGGAAATTCTGATTTTAGCGGTAGATGATGTTCTACGATGCTGGTATCTAACCCTTGCATGTCTTGATAGGACCAAGCAAATACATCAGGAAACTCTTTGAGAAATCTTATGAAACTTTCTTTGACAGTCGGACTGAGCAGTGCCCCAATCTTGACTTCTTTTCTCTCTTCTTTTGAACCCAAGTTGACTGTTTCCAACGGCTCTTTGTGAGGTTCAATGGACATTTCCTCTTGTCTGAGTAATCGGGAGATCTCTTCTGAAATTTCTTCGTCTTCTTCTTCTTCAGCCTCAAATATTAGGAATTCAAAGATGGAAGAAGACATTGGATCGTATGTTTCAACGGGGTTTAAAACAAGTATTCTGCATGACATGATGATTTATTTTTAGAAGAGATAGAGAGGATGCAAGAGTGTGTGGAGTGTATTTTCTGAAAAAATGCTTGTTTTTATTTTTGGGCTGTTTTAGGATTACCATTTTCTGAAAAGCGAAAAATGAAAACAGTAATAAATGCGGAAATTATAGAATGACGTTATTTATTTATGATTTTGTTGATTCTTGAAACTACAGCCCTATAAAACAAAACTCTGTCGCTTTGGGCGAAGCGAAGAGAGACATTTACAGAAAGTGAGCCCTATAAAAACATTTGTTTCACCTGGGCAGGGTGAAAGGTTAAAACAAAGATGGTAATTACTTAGACTTATGGGCGACTTTCGGGACATCGACAACAGCCCATTGGCGGTGAACTCCTCAGTGAATCACAAAGTCTCGTACCTTCTTTCTTGGTTTGTCCTCAGAAATAACGATGATTTCTGGCGGAGCAGGATCATTGGAGTCTTCCTCCCAGGCAGAGTTGTCGTAGACAAACTCTTCTGTTGTATCTTGCACAATGTATTCATTTTCAGGTGGATCTCCCCATCCAGTTGGCTGGATGTATTCGAGCCTGATACGAGAGCTTTCAAGAGTGGTGTACTTGGCCAAGAAGTCGTACTTGCCACTCGGTTGTCCTAAGGTGTCCCATACTTCCGTGGAACTGGAGGAGTCATCCTTCTCGATGACGTTGACCTCGGGAAAAGCATAGTTGATGAACTCTTGTCCTGCAATCTTTGCAGATTCATCGTTGTGCTGGATATTTTCTGAATACCCTGAGTAATTATCCCATGATTTGGGGGGGACGCAGGTATTCTTTTCAATGATGCTCAGCTAATATGTATCGTTGGGCTGTCTCTTTTGTCCCAAGTCTTCTGGGTATGGCTGCCAGATAGGCAAGTCATCCATTGGGTCATGATAGTCATAGTCGAAGTTGTATTTCATCAGAGTGTCCTCCTCTAATAAGTTGGGTGAAGCACGACATCCTTCCGGATCACAATCTCCGTACATCATCTTGACGTCTGATCTTGGTATATATCTCGGACTTTGCGTAGGATAGCAAAATGGGTACGCGTTTCTTCCTGAGACATATAACCTTCCTCGTTGAGATAGAACTTCCACTTTTCATCTGTATCGGAGGAGTCACCCTCATTGATGGTATATACTTCTTGAGACACCGGGTGAAGGAAACCTCCACTGTGGAAGAAGTCCTGAATGGGATGAAAACTTTCATCATTAGTAGCAGTCTGGGTACAGGTTGAGGAAAAACCAAGACCTTTCTTTGTCTTGTTATCCGTAGAAATGACAAGCTGTCCCCATCCATTTGCGTTGTTACTCTCTATTACTTTGAGAGCGTCTTTGTATGAGGAAATTGATGTTCCTTTTCTGATTGATTCTCATCGCTCACCAAAAGTGCTTGGAACTGAGTTCCAACAACCTCTTCTGGTTCTACACATGTGAATGATGATAAGTTGCTTACGATTAAGGCATGTTCTCCGCATACTGTGATTAGCTTGTTATTCTTGACGAACTTCAGCTTCTGGTGAAGTGTCGAAGTGACTGCCCCAACCTCATGTATCCAAGGTCTTCCTAATAAACAACTGTATGCTGCCCGGATGTCCATGACCTGGAAAGTGACTTGGAAAATGTGAGGACCGATGGTTATGGGAAGATCAACTTCGCCGATAACTGTTTTTTGGGATCCGTCAAAGGCTTTGACGATGACCTCGCTGCCTCTCATCGGGGATACTTGAAATGATAGTCGCATCAGAGTTAATTTTAGCGTAACATTCAGAGTTGATCCTGTATCGACCAGTACGCTGGCTAAAGCATCGTCCTGGCAGTTGACTGTAATGTTAAGCACCATGTTGTGATTTTTACCTTCTTCTGGCAGTTCTTCATAACTGAATCCTAAATTGTTGCAGGAAGTGATGTTGGAGATGATGCTATCGAATTGTCTTATCATCACATCTTGTTCCACAAAGGCTTGCTCTAAGACTTTCTGTAGGGCTTCTCTATGAGCTTTGGAACTGAGCAAGAGAGATAACATAGAGATTCTCGAAGAAGTTTGTAATAGTTGGTCTACAATGTTGTACTTGCTCTTCTGGATGAGCTTCAGCATCTCATCGTTGTTCTTTGAAAGGTTGAGATTACTGGATTGACCGATTGGCTGATTGGGAACTTCTGTTTGAGGTTCCTTTTCTTTGGTGGGTTCTCCAACTCCTCTGTTAAAAATCCAGCCGCTCCGTGTTACTCGACTGATGTCAGCAATGTTTACGACACAGGGTAATGGAGTTTCCTTTTCACTCTCGATTATTGTTGCACCGTACTTGTAAGGGTTAGCCTTATCGGATTTGTACGGTATTGGACCTGGCAGGTAGATAACCACGGGAGCCTTTTGATTTTTTTGACCATCGTAGCCGGACTCAATTGGTTCGAGGTTAAGAATCTTTCTACTATCAAGAGGAACTCTTGATTCATGGAGTAGAGGGATTATAGCGTATACGTCTTTGGTCCTTTCATGATTAGAGATTAAGACAACGTCTTTGCTTTGATCAGGAAGATAGTCTTGCATTACGTTAATCGAACCAGAACTTGAACATGGTCAAATCTCTTTCCGGTCCAACTGATTTTGAAGAGCTGGCCGTACAAGGTAGCGTCCTTGGTTGTTTTCTGAGCAAACTCTACAGCGCTCATAGTTGTGTGGTGGCTCCTGGCCACGTCTGCTTTGTATATAGTGCAACCTTACTAGATCTGTTTCAATCGATCGGACATCCTGACTTTGATACCTATCAAGATTCTCATTAGTCATGATGACTTGTTGTGTGTCTTCATCTAGGTAGATCGGAAGCCACCAGTGGTTCAACAAGTGTTGAAGTGTTCTTTGGACAAGTGCATATCCTTGGTCGTCTTCATGACACACTTTACAGTCCTGATAATCATGTGAAGCCAGAAAACCGAGCCTGACTTACTTACCGTGTAATTCTACCAAACTGGTATTCATCAAGCGAATATCAAAGATTTGAATCATATTTACTTGATGGCTACTTCTATCACGATAATCCTGGATCCATCAGAGATCCATTTGACGCTGGAGGGTCTCTTGTACAAAAGAGCATCCCTGATTGTTTATTGAGCATATCAGACAGGAATTATAATCGTGCCCTGGTATGTCATGATGTTGGCTTTTCCTTGAGTGCATTGCCACCAAGTTGACATTCATTTCCAAAATGTTGTGGTTCTAGACAATGTTGGGATTTGCATGAGCCATATTAACCTCACGGATTTGTTGATCTTGGATCCATCCGAGATCCATCTGTTCTTGTAAACCTGATTGCACAACGGAACATCCTTGATTATTCTTTGAGCAGATATCACACTGGTGATAATCATGAGATGGTACATGACCGTATCTACTCTGTCTGTAATGCATCTTGACCAGATTGGTTCCTAATAGGAGTACATCGTGAATTTGATAGTTGTGGTTAGATTTTTCCTCTATCAAATTTACTGTAGTTTTCTCATGTTGAGGCAACGAGTTCGTCTGAACATTTGAATTAGTATTTTTAAAAGATAAGACCCCATTCCTGACAAGCTTCTGTACATCAGATTTGAAGCTGAGACAGTTTTCAATGTTGTGCCCCAGTCCTCCTTGATGGTAAGGGAAAGTTTGATCTGCTTTGAACCAAAAAGGCGGGTTTTCCGATACTGTAAGAGGAGACCTAGTTTGGACGTTCCCCTTTACCAGTAGTAGTGGAAACAGTTCTGCGTACAACATCGGTATAAGGTCAAACCCTGGTGGTCGTGTCATACGGTTGTTGTTGTTGTACTGTGGACGAGCCTGCTGAAGGGGCTGTTGGGTCCTTTCCTGATACTATTGTTGACTTGGTTGGCTCTGAGCAACCCGAGGTTGATACGTTGGAGCAGGCGCAAGGTTGATAGCCGGAGTTACCGCTGCTACTGGTTGATACCTTTAGCTTTGCTTTTCGAGAGAGATATTACTAATATCTTGTTCTTTTTTATTTGAGAAAGCACTACCGTATCTTTTGGTACTGCTAGATGGTTCTGTACCTTTGACCAGACGTCCTTCTCAAACTGCTTCCTCAAGGCGTACTCCCATGTTCACCATTTCGGTGAAGTCACTGGGCGCACTGTCGACCATTCGGCCATAATAGAATGAGCTTAAGGTTTTCAAAAAGATCTTGGTCATCTCTTTTTTCTCAAGAGGGGGACAGATCTGGGGGTAATTTCATGCCATCTCTGAGCATATTCCTTAAAAGTTTCCTTGTCCTTTTGCGACATGGCTCTGAGTTTATCTCTATCTGGTGCCATGTCCAGGTTATACTTGTATTGCCGAACGAAGACAACACCAAGATCTCTAAAAGTGACGATCTTGGTGTGGTTTAAACCCATGTACCATTTGAATTGGGCACCGGTTTAACTATCTTGGAAATAACAGATCAGTAGCTGTTGATTCTCTGTCTGAGTTGACATCTTTCGAGCGTACATCACCAAATGACTTTGCGGGCAAGAGTTTCCCTTGTATTTTTCAAAGTCAGGCACCTTGAATTTGTGCGGGATTTTCACATTGGGGACCAAACAAAGGTCTACGGCGTCCTTTCCAAATAGATCCTGGCTGCGAAGGGCATGCAGTTTCTTCTGCATCTCCAAGAATTGTTCGTGGAACTCATTCATTCTGTCATACATATCTTCATTTCCACCAGAGATTATTTGTGGAATATGTCCTTCCAGGACAGTGTGTACCACTGGTTGTGGTATAGTCATTACGGCGGTGACTCTCGGTGCTTCCCTATCCCGAGGTTTGTAACCTTCAGGAGTTGCTGTCATGACTCTTGCACCCTCGCCTTCCCGAAGTTTGTAACCTTCAGGCCCAGCAGCTCCTGCTGCAGTTTCTGGGTCTTCAGTGACCGGTGGGATGTATCCTTCAGGGATAAAGTTGATAGGCATGCCCCGGGAACGATCTTTAGACATGTTGTACCAAGGATCATACGTCTCCATTATGGGGGTAGATGTGATCTCCAAGATTATAGTCCTTTCTTGTTGCCTCTGAGCTGCTAACAGAGATTGCATGTCACTGTGAAGTTTTCTCAAATCTTCCTTTAGAGCGTCGATTTCTTCTCTCAGCTCTCTGTTCTCTTCTTCGAGATCGTCCATTTTCTTTTGTCGATTGGCTCGAGTATTGTACGAATGAGACAGTTTGACTCTAGAATCGTGATACATACGCGAGACACAAAGATGAGAAAGAAAGCGTTATGTGAGAATGATTAATGATATGCAATGATGTATATTTTTAGTTTTTTGTTTTAATAAAAAAGAAACTTCAACAAATAGATTGCAAATATCATACAATGGGGAGACCCCGTTTTATTGAATTTGAAAGATTGGAGAAATGGAAATACAGTATTTTACAAAGTTCTGTAAAAGGAAAAGTCTAAGCTTATGGATCCTGAGTCCTCTTTGAGGAAGGCTCAGGTGCTGGATCTGGTATTTTCCTTTTCTTTGACCGGGGCTCTTGAGCCGTTGTCGGGCAGTCGGTCATTTGCCAAGTGAAATGAGCGAGCAAATTTCTTTGGTCTTCTTGATTTTCTACAACATGTTGCTCTAATATCTTAATCAGAGCATCCTTTTCTTTTAACAGTTGCTGAATTTTGGTACACTCCACATTGAGAATACGGTTCTTGTTCTTCCAAGATTTCTTTTCCCGTCAAACTTTGTTGAGAGTGACCTGAAGTTTTTCTGCATCAGACATAAAATAAAGGACATATTCGTTTAGCAGAAGAACTTCTTGACAAGGGTAAGGCATCCTCAGCTTGAGGGCTCGCGTTTATACCCAGTGGAGATAAGGTTCCACAGAGACACAATCTGGTTTTCCTAGAGACTCTCTTCCATTCCTGTGAACATGTTTCCAGGCATGCACTATTTCTGTCTTTAGTGCCCTGTCATTTTCTCCTTCCTTAAAGAAAAGACCTTCCAGATGAACATTACGCGGGATATGCCTCATCGGGTATCCGAGTTGACGGCGAACTAAAATCGGATGATAGTTGGTTCCTCCTTTAGTTCCTATGAGGGGTACATTAGGGAAATTTCCACATTTGTCAATGATCATTATCCCGTCATAGATTTGATTGTACCAATCAATGTCAGAGTTGGTAAGAGACATGATTCTCTGTGACCATCGTAGAGTACTCTTATGATCCCAAAAAGCAGCAGACTTGGGTAAACGGGAAGTGAACCATTTGTATAGCAGGGGTACACAGCATGTGATCATTCCTCCGCTGTACAAATTCCTTAAATATACATAATGATAAGCGTCTGCGAATAAAGTCGGTACAGGGTTTCCAATCAGAAATATCTTAATGGAATTGGTATCGACAAAGTTATCGATGTTGGGAAAAAGGAACAACCCGTATGTGAGTAGAACAAAGATATCTTCGAAAGCAGTTATGTTTCCTATACTGGCGAAGTATAGCTGGCGAAGTATAGGGCTTTCTCTACCAAAAACTTGGCCGGTAAACCTTGGATTCCTTCCTTAGTGGTCATGTGAGTCCTGACTTCTGACTCGTCCAAATAGATTTCTCTTGCAATGGTTTGATCTTTTGGAATTTCTTCCAGTCCAGAAAAGGGGGCTTGATCAGTGATAGGTAAATCAGTCAGGTGAGAGTACTCCTTCAGTGTTGGTGCTAGTTGATAATCCGGGAATGTGAAACAGTGATAAACCGGATCGTAGAACTGAATCAACGTAGACAGGATTCCTTCAATCACATGGACCCTTAAAAGAGATAGCAGTCCTCCGTACTTAGCTCTGAAAGCATCAGGGTTGGTGATCATCCTTGCCAACCCCCTTAAATCCTCTAGTTTTGGAGCCTTGAAGGTGTACTTGTGCGTTTTCCTTCTATCGAAATCCATAAAGCAATCCTTTTCTCTGATATTTGCAATCATTGTTTTAGTTTAATTTGAAAAAATGAGAGAAGAGAAAAGAAGATTTTTTTAGATAAATGCATGAATGCAGCACACAAAAACATTGAAAAAACATGGGTTCAAGGGTTCAACGTCACGAGCATGGAGTCATGGCTCTACCCATCCCCAAAGGTTGTATTCTGGTGAGTTTTTGTACTTGTGGAATGGGTTAAAAGTTCCCAAAATCATTGACCCCCCTAAGGATAACAACAGCAAGCGGGTTCACCCGAGCGAGCTGTAGCGTTCTAGGGAAATCTCAATTGAGTGTAGTATCGTGTGTCAACTATTTCCGATAGCTACCGCACTACCAAATGGCCACATGGTTACTGTATACTAAATCCTTAATTTCACGGATACCACATTGGGACAATCTGCCTTCACAACGGAGTCGTTAAGCATTGAATCCGCAAAGGGTATCTTCACTAATTTGATGGTCTACCAGGATAGCTTATTCGGGATTCACTCCCTGTAAGACCACCCGTCTATGCCATCACCTATCTTAGGGTTCTCTCATACTTTCCATATGTGACATCACTCGCATTCCCATTAGCAGAAAAATAAACACGGATATCAAGTAGGAAAAATAGTATATAGTATGGTTCCTAGAACTAACATCCTAGACCTCTTAGGAACTATAATCCTAGTCCTATATAGATAAAATGACTCCCCTGCAGAGTCGCCATTTCAGTGTAGCGTTCGATTTTTGTCGGTGACGCGACCACCTTATCGCAAATGGGTTTCTCCTCACTGCAATGGTAGGAGTGGGGTGCTACTTTCTGATTTCTTATTTATCCCGTGAAGCTGGAAGGGAAAGGGAAGCTATCTAAAACTAACCTTGCACGCGAGTGTTTAATTGAACAAATGCTTAAATAGATTCGGGGAGTTCGGGGTCAGGTTATACAATGGGGAGTTGTCAATTACCCATCCTATATGTGGTTATCAACAGGTTGTTAGCAATAGGTTCTGCTTTGTACTTGATGGTGTTTATCTGTTGATGGGTTGGGAAAGTTTCTTCTTTGGGGAGATATGAGAGAGAGAGAGAGAGAGAGTTTTTGATGATTTTAGTGAGGTGCTGGACCTCAGTTTTGATCGGACTGAAGGTACTGGACCTAGAGTGTTTGATTAGTATGCGAAGGTATTGGACCTAGAGTTTTTGATTGGTATGTTCGCTAAGATTTCGCAATCTTATGCCTACGTATTCCCGTTTAAAGAAACAGGGAAATCAGAGCAATCGTAGTTCCTCCTATTCTATGGGAGGAAAAGATGATGTTTTGGTGTCTTGTTCAAAGCCCAAGATTGAAGCTAAAAGGTTCATTTGTGTCTTGTTCAAAGCCCAAGATTGAAGCTAAAAGGTTTATTTGAGAGAGAAATTTTCATTTCTAAAGGGAGACATCTCGTCTATTTATCACAACTGTTGGTTGACTATTTATAAAGAAGGGTTATTTTAACTGGGATATGAGAATCCAACAATGCCATAATTTCCTTTATAGGGGATTTATCCTGAAGGAGAAAACTTTAACTCAGTGTTGAGCAATGCCATTTTTCCTTAGGAGTCTTTCATGCTAAGAGAGGGACAGTGGCGTGGATGTAAGTAATCCAGAGGCTTGCCACTTATAGCAATTAGATGAATGAGGAAGTTTTCCAGGATAAGAGATGGACGACAGCTTGGATATTTGAATCAACAAGTGTGCCACTTACAGCAGTTATCTGGGATTAGGGTTTGTTTTGAATGCCTATTTTAATGTATGATATCACAGAGAAATGACTTCCTGCAGAGAGATTTTGATTTCCTCTGAGGGGGATGTTGATTTTTGTGTGCCTTGATCAAAGCCCAAGGTTGAAGCTAAGAGATTGATTGACTCCACTGGGGAAGTCCTTATACAAAGCCTAAGAGGAGGATGGAAAAGACTGAATCAACAAGAGAGTGTTTATCTGTCTTGTACAAAGCCCAAGATTGAGGCTAAAAAGAGACTGACTCTTTGGGGGATATCATTATACAAAGCCTAAGAGGTGGCTAAAAGTTGACTTTTCCGGGGGAATATTTTGTCTGTCTTGTATAAATCCCAATATTGAGGCTAAAAGAAGATTACCTCTGCTGGATAGATTTATACGGTGTCTTGTACAAAGCCCAAGATTGAGGCTGAAAAGGGAAAACTGACTCTATTGGAGAGTATGATTTGCCTTGTACAAAGCCAAGATTGAGGCTGAAAAGAGATTGACTCTGTTAAGGATATTTTAGGTGTCTTGTACAAAGCCCAAGATTGAAGCTGACCTTATCGGGGAAAATCATTATACAAAGCCTAAGAGGAGCCTGAAAAGAAGATTGATTTTGTTTAGGGATATTATTTCTCAAACCCAAAAGAAAGCTGGGAGGAATTGTCTTCGTTGAGGAAGATATTTATCCAGAGCTTAAGAGAAGGTTATGAAGATTTTGACTTTGTTGGAGAAACTTTATTTATATCTTGTACAAAGCCCAAGATTGAGGCTACAAGAATGACTCAATGAGTGGGTGCTTATGTTTTGTACTACTGACTCAACAAGAGAGTGTGGAAAGGTGATTGACTCAACAAGAGAGTACTTTGTTTGTCTTGTACAAAGCCCAAGATTGAGGTAAAAAAGGGTTAACTCAACAAGAGAGTGTTGAAAAAGTGGTGGTCCCAACAATAGAGTGCTTTTGAGACTAACTCTGCTGAGGAAAGTCATTATACAAAGCCTAAGAGGAGGCTAGCTTTTGCTAAGGATTATTGAGATCCAGAGGCAGGTCCAAGATGGGGAATCAACTCTTGCTGAGGTTTACAGAAGAGTTGAGGTATCAGATGCCTTGAGGTTCAGATTTGGGATAATGTTATGACCCTAGCTGGGAAAATTTTATGGTAAAAAACTGAGTTTTAGACCCTGTGAGTATTTTAACTCTACTGGAGATTGGTTTAAATGACCAGAGTTTTTCCTGGGTTTGTAGGGAACTTGAGAATGACTTTGAGATCCAAGAGGAGATTAGACTGTCTGAGTCTACTGGTATGGAAGAGTTTATCTTTGTATGATGCCCAAGAGGAGGCTGGTGCTTTAAGGGATGAGAATCAACCCTAAATTGGTCTGAGGTTTTGACTCTGGAAAGACTGCTATAGCAAAGGATGACTAAGTTCTGTCTTATACCTTTAGGAGGTCATCAGGTTCCTTGTATTAAGCCCAAGAGAAGGCATGGGAACTTCTAAGAAGCCGGAGGGTCCTTGTACAAAGCCCAAGAGGAGGTTGAGATGCTTATAGGAAGCCTGTGGGTCCAAACTTAAGAAGAGTTCAAGAAAAGTTTCATCGGGTATAATCTTTTCTTTAGTGAACAGTTCTAGGGTTTGAAGAAATTCAAGAGAGGTTTCACCGGGAATTAATCCTCTCTGGGGAAATGAACTTCTTTGACAATTTTTAATAGTGACAGTCTGAGAAAAGTTTCATCGGGAATAATGCCTTTCTCTTTGTTCCATATTGTTTAAGCCCAAGAGAAGGCAAGACTGTATCTGGAAATTCCTATGGGGAACTAGTTTTGACTGTATTTAAGAGTGACCAACTGGCTTTACCTAATTCTAGACTTAGTTGTCGGGGAAAACTCTAAGTAGATATACAAGTATATATACAATTGATATATGACAAGTATTTAAAAGGATATGAAAGAAAGACTTACAGGTGAGCAAGCTTCCAGCAATACAGACAAATATATATATATATATATATATATATATATGAAAGCATGTAAAGAAAGTCGGTAAAAACTTATAGGCGAGCAAGCTTCCATTGTAACAGTTGTATGGTTAGTTGTTCAAGAAATTAAAGAAAGTTTTGATAACAACTATAAGTTTGAACCTAAATCAAAAGGGAAGTTGTTTTGAAAAGATTGTTGGGGCTTATACTCAAGGAGAGACCCAGATGAAAAAACAGTAATCGTACCGTCGTTTTGAAAATTGTATCGGGACTTATACAACGAATGATGCCCAAGTTATTGTATTTACAAAGAGGGTTGGGTCTTACAACTCAAGGAGAGGCCCAAAGTTTATTTTTGTACAAGAGATGGGGCTTACAACTCAAGGAGAGACCCAAATTATTTTGTTTAAAAGGCGACAACCTCGCCGAGATTTTAAAATCGTAGTGGGACTTATACAATGACTGAGGCCCAAAAAGGTTTATATTTACAAAGGGGTGGGACTTACACTCTATCAAGAGGCCCAAAAAGGTTTGAAAAGATTTGTTAGGGTGATAATGATCAAAACCTTCATTTTTTTGATTTAAAATGTATTTTAATTCAAATAAAATAATCAAACATGTGAAAAAGGTTATGATCTTGGATTTATATTTGGAAAATCATGTTTCATTCATGGGATGATTTAAAAATCATTTGAATTTTGCAAAACCAAGAGAAAGAAATATTTTTAATGTCTAAAAAACAAATAAAAATATAATTCTTTACAAAAATATCAAATATATGAAATAAATAATATTTTTGTGAAATTTTCATGGAATAAAATATTTAAATATTTTTTGTGAATTTTCAAAAAAATAATTAAAATTGAGAGAGAAATTAATTTTTGGATTAATTATCAAAAATCATAAAATATTAAAAATAGAAAAAATGTGGAAAGGTAGCAAAAAAGGTCTGGGTGGGGTTTGAACCCACGACCTCATACACAAACACACATGCGCGCTATCACTGGGGTGGTGATACATCCGTGTATCAAAACCACCCCATTAATACATAAGGGTGGCTTGGTTTCTAGGCCTGGCCAAGGCAAGAAACCAAGTCATGGGGGATTTGCATGAAGGTTGTAACTTGCTCATTTCTCCATGGATTAGGACAAAATTTAGGTGCATCTGACCTAGAATTTTATGAGGAATCCAATGGTACTTTTAGATTTTTCAGAGGATATCTCTATCAAAAAATCCGATAGTGGTTTCAAAAATGCCAAGATTTGCATTTTTTATGCTAACACATCATATACACACTAATAGCATGGTGAATTAGTTCAAACACAACATATATGATATGTATGAGATGTTTATAATCAGTGGACTTCAAAGCAATGCATATTTCAAAGAGTTCAAGTTGTCATGCACTTACCTCTTAGAGGTTCTTGTGCTAACTGTCAAGATCCTTGTGCCAGAAGTAATCCAATACTTTGGACACTCTTGATTGATCCCTTAGAAGCGTTTAGGATGATCAAAACCAGCTGGAATCCTCAGGAACAAGTTTTAGCTCTTTCTTGCAAAAGGGGCAAAAGTGACCAATATGAAAACTCTCTCAAATGGTGTTCCAGATGAGGGGAACCAATTGGGACAGTTTGAGGATGATATTTGGAGTGTGTTTGAGGCGTTTTTTGGTTTTGGAAGTGACTGAATCAAGGCATGGCTTGGAAAATGCAGAAAAGTCCAATTTTGAGGTTTTGGAGGTGGATTTTCTGATTTTGGTGTTTCAGGTCACAAGTGAGTGTTTGGACAGCTTAGATATAACATATTGGATGTGTTTGGATCATAAGCTGTGGTGGAATTGCTCTCTAACTCAAAAACTCATAGATGACTTGCAAAAGAAGGCATTTTGGCCTAAAGAGAGAGATTTTGAGGAAAACATCAGTTGTAGTGCTTTGGTGTACTCAAATTGAGCAAAAATGAGCTTTATTTATAGTAGAGCAAGTTTTTTTGCAAGCAATAGTGAATGGCAGCTGGTACAGGCCTTTGGCCAATGTTGATCCAAGGGAATCTTTAGTCTCCTATAGCCATTGACTTGAGGTTAGGGCACATGCCTATGGTTCTTTGATTCAGTGCTGATTCTTGACTCATTCAGTTAGGAATGTGTCAGTCCATGCCACCTTGGTGTATCCATTGAATGCTTGGAAACAAAATTGGAGTCTTGGCACCTTTTTAGCCTTTTTAGGTTTGTTATGGCTATGTGTAGATTTTTGGACTTTGAAGGCTTGGGGATCAGATCATTCTACTTTTGTTTTATCCTCTGATGTGCTCAAGTGGATGACAAGGCTTGGAGTTGTCCAATTTTGCCAAATCGAGCAAATGCACAAAATCTGCCTTGTACAAGGCAGTTGGAAATAGTGATTTTGAGGGGGATCATATCTCCCTGCTCAGGTTGAGTTATGGGAGGCTCTTGTACTTTTTAGAAATCCCTCATATGATACAAAACATGTGTGATCATAGTTTATTTCAAAACTATTTGGATCCAACTGAAAAAACCCCATCAACATTGATGTTCAATGCTGGTAACTTAGGCAGATTTCACTAAGTGTTGGAAAAGTTTCATTTTCATGTTTTTGTGATTTTAATCAATCCATAACTCAAAATCCATGAAGAATTGGAGTCTGAGGTAGTTGAAGATTTTGTAGAGTGTATCAAGACCTACAATTCCAGCTTTGGATCAGCCAAAATGGTTGCTTGGATCAGAAGTTATGGTCCTTGGAAGTTGGTACCAAAACCACTTTTGTTCCATAACTTAGAAATATTTTGGTTTCTTATGGTTGCCCCTTTTGCAAGAAACCTCATTTTTCTTGATTTTTATTAATGAATGATGATCAATACCATACATTAACATTATTTTTGACTTAGGGGAACCATATTTGTGAAAAATTCCAAAAAGTCAAACTTGATTTTGTGCACAGTTGACTTTTTATCGGATGAAATCCAAACTGTGCGATCCTTTGTGAAATCAAGTTCTTGACCTAAATCAAACCTAATGTATGGATTCCATAGGTGTTATAGGGTGTATTGAATCATGTCCCAAGGTTTGGGAGCATATCTTGGTCAAAAGTCAAAGGCACAGTTGACTTTTTCCTCAAAACCCTAATTGTGGTCCTGGTGAAATTGAAACTTGTGAGCCAAGATTCTTGGGCCAATCCATTGTTGAAAATGGATCAATGTGGTGTATTTGAGGCCCTCAAATCATGTCTTGATGTCTTGGCGCATGCTTTGCCCCAAAAGTCAACTTAAGGGTTAATTAGGTCAAGAAACCCTAATTCCTGGTTTTTTTATGAATGCATCCCCTGAGACTAAATTGACTTGATAATTGGGTTCATGAGGTCCCTTGGAGTATCTTGGGTTATGCTTTGAAGCATTGGCTCATGCCCAGAGGAAAAATTCCATCTGGAGGCCTTGGTCGACCAAAACCCTAATTTGGTGACATTGGCGATCTTGAGGCTTAATCCACTTGGAATGTTGCAACCTTGTGTTTGATTCTTGATGTGGGATTTCTCTTGATCCTTTATAGGTGTTTGATAGGTTAGACAAGTTGAATATCATTTCATTCCTTGATTGATCATTTGTCTAAGTGCTCTGAGAGGGCTAAAAAACCCTAGTTCTTGATTGTGGTGAATGTTTAATCATCTTTGAGGAGATTTATGAGGCATGAAAGTACATCCATATTGTGATGATGATTTACACAATGATGGGAAATCTTGGTGGTCAAAATTTGGGGTATGACACCGTGATTTTAGGTATCATATATACAACGACACTCTACATAAAAGTGCCTGCACCCGCGTCATTATATATCTTTCGCAACCGTTGTTAAATGGGTTTTCCGTAGTAGTGCTTGCTCTTTCCTGACACGTGGCCACAGGTGAAAAGTTAGGTCAGGGTATTCCTTATAGTGCACTTTAGTTGCTTTATGTTCCCTGGGAAGAATCCAGTCGTTGATTTTGCAACCTCTTGCTTCTGTTGATCTGGTTCATTACTTGCCTTCACACACACACACACATGCACACATGCGCGTGTGCGCGGTCACGTACATACACACACACACACACACACACACATATATATATATATATATATATATATATATATATTCACAATCTTTCAAAGTTCGTTTCTATTAGTGAGTGCATTTCTCTCTTCATTCCCAAGATTATCTACCAGAGCGATTTGCAGCCCCTCGCCCAAGGCTCCCATTCTTCCCCATTACACTTTTCTTTCTCGTTAGTTTTTGTTTTACTAGGTACCCTCATTACCTAAAGCTTTTAATATCTTCAGCTTTTCCTTTCTCTCTATCAATATAAGTGAAAGTCTTGTTATTTTTCCTAGCCATTCTAAAAGCGATGAATATCCCATAGTTAGGGCAGTGGTATCTTCTGGTTCTAGCTTTTACCCTTTTATTAACAGTCTTCTAGGTTGTGAGGCTATATCTATATGCGATGGTTCTGAATTGAAGAGATTCTCTAGAGGATCTTCGGAGGAGGGACGTTCCTCTTAGGATTATTATTAGATGCTTTTCTTTGATGATGGAGTTGAAGGTCACCATGTGGCTACTTCCATGCGACCTTCTTCTCACGTTATAGGAATTTTGACTTCCCCTGCTTTACTGACTCTGTAAATGCATGCTGCTAGCTTAAGAAAAGGGTGTTTTAGAGATTACATCAAGGCCTATCAAAAATCCTATAAATGAGACCCTAGATATACTATATTAAGGATCATGTGGAGTGTAGGGCCTGACCAAATAAAGTGTGTTGGCTTAAACCCTCAAAGCATTTTAAGGTCGATGAAATATCCCTAAAACGGGTTGTGTTAGAATAGCCAAATGATGTGACTAAATATAACTGGGTGGATGCAGAGATATTGGGGACCCCTCTATTTTAATACTCAAGAAATCGTAGACGCGGCCAACATTGTGGTTGTTTGTCCTTCTGATTGGTCGTTCTTTCTGGTAGATCCAGAGAAAAGGACGTGCAGCGCCTTTAAAGGGTGTTCAATCCACTTTTATATGTCTATTTACCAAGGTGAACTTGTGGTTGCCTCTGTCTGAATTTGAAGTTGCGTTGTTGAGGTACGTGAATATTGCCCCCTCTTAGTTTCTGCCTAGTTTTAGGGACTATATAAAGATGTTCTAATTTTGGGCCAAGCATAGGTCTTGTAAACTTTTTCCCCGTTTTTTTTTCTTCAATTTTTTACTTATTGTACATACTTTTCAGAATGAAATCAAGGATCAAGGGCTTATTGAGCTTCGTCAGTACCTTCCCTTGCTCAGCCCTTTCACTGAGGACTGGCCGATTTTTGGAGGCCCTTCTTGCTATTGCAAGAGAAGGTTTTTGAAATACTGGTCCTGGCCCCATTTCCACTCTGCGCCTCATTCTCACAACATTAAACTAGATTCCCTCTCTAATGAAGAAGTTATGATGAGGAGGGATCTAGAGTATATAACCCATGGACTTGGTTATGAATAAGGGTTCGTCCTTGGTAAAGTATCATCTTCCTTGTAGAGGAAGAAATCTATTGATATTCACGCTACTGTGAGCAGGACCGATTATGCGGAGAGGAAAGAAATCTTTGGTGGGGGAGGAGTTAGTCTTTTTACATGTGTGTTTGTAATTTGTAGATAAAATAGATGGTTTGCAAAAGCTCTATGCCATTGCCTCTACTTAGGGAATCAACCCTGGTCCCATTGGTGGGGATGGTACGCCTCCTCCTGCAACTTCTGTTGCATCGTATACTTCCAAGGCTACCGCAACTACCTTTGGGGATAACCAAGTTACCCTTATCGCTGCCACTCATATTATAGAGGATCATCCACAACGTGTTGGACATGTGACTCCACACTTAAGAGGGGATGAACTGTATGTTTCAAAAAAGCATAAGTTTAAAAAACTTTTTAGATCATTATCAGAGTTTGAAAACATTTTAGAATTTTTTTTTATAAATAAACAACGAAAAATAAAATTCGTAAGGTAAAGTGTGGAAATTAAAAGTTAAGGGAAGAGAGGAAAACACCATAAGTTATAGGGGTTCAGTCAAAAGAAAAAGACCTAATCATCTTCTCAAGATTTGACCTTTTAGAGTATCCAATAACCTTAAGAGCTCTTAGTAGGTTGAACTCACTTACCCCCTTATACAACGATGTTGAAGTTTGTGGCAAACTTTCAACCAAATAATAAACATGGAGGGAAGCGGCGATTCTTCCTTCCAAATGATGGATCAAAGCGGTTAGTCTATTTTTTATAAGAAACTTGGAACGGTTAGTCTTCAAGCTTCAAACCAATATTTTACACGGGCCGATCTTGAACCTGGGAGAGCTTCTAACACTGGGTTGAGCTCAAGAAAAGAATCTTGGTTTTATACCAAGCTTACCAAGAACCTATGAGATTTTACCATAGGGTTGATCTCAGACCGGAGCAAGCTTTTAATACTGGGCTTAGCTTGAACCGAAGCTTGGTTTTATACCTGGCTAACCAAGAACCTATGAGATTTTACCCGTCGTTTGATCTTGATCTGAAGTAAGCTTTTAACATTGGGTTGAGCTTGAACCTAAACAGAGACTTGATCACACAATCACAAACTAAAGATTTTCACGGGTTTAGATTTAAACCCAAATAAATAATCCCTAAATAGACAAATTTTTGAACCTAGGTAAAAACAAACTTCCTTGGTGAACTTACAAATCTACCCTTCCGGAATCACAACTTCCACACTTGTAAAATGACTTTCTCGAAAGCGTTATGGCTAAACTTTAGTGAGATAAAGTAAATAAAAATACATTAGAGAGAGAGAGTGAGAAGTCAGGAAAAAAATCTCACGTTTTTGGATGTGAAAATAAGTGGGAAATGTCCTTCTATTTATAGGCTAGAGGTTGGCACAAAAAAGGGAAAAAATTGTGGCAAGCATTAATGAGCCAACCAATTAGCATCATGCTTCAATCGATTGTTTGGCTTAAAAGTAATCATTTGGCTTATTTCAAAAGGAAATATAATATATGTAGTCGTTACCACTCATTAAGATGCACTCCTAATCATTTAGAGCGCATTTTTTATCGATCCCAATCAATTTGAAGAATTGTGAATGGATTGGCAAGATTTATAAAACTACTCCGAACGTTTTGACAGTTCCTAAATCATATGGCATGACTTAAAGACATTTTAAGAAATATTTACTTGAGAAACTAATGATCTGGTTGCATATTTAACCGCTTTATACTTGACTTTGGGTGTTTTCATTAGAATCTAGTTGTCATCATCGAAAACATATTTGTCTTTAATGGGTCTTCCTAGATCAGTAATATGCAAAACAAGGTTCCATATTCTCCTCATTTTTAATAATGACAACACATATCTCATGGAGGTGGTAAAATAAATAACACATATTTGTTTGGAATAATTAAAATCCCCCTCTATTAAGTAGAGATTATATGCTTCTCCCCCTGAGGTGGGTGTTCTGCCTTATTGGTATGGCAACAGCGGAGTTCGGTTGAGTTGTACCTTAGCACGCTCCTGTGGTTGGGATGTACTTCGTCGTGGTCGAACCAAGCACGTCGATGGCAGTGTTTAACTATATTATTTTTTGAGCTTTTCAGCGTTCCATGGTCGAGCAAGTTCCTCCCCGTTTAGGTTTTTGAGGTAGTAGGCCCCATTTTCTGTTTTCGCGAGGACACGAGAAGGGCCTTCCCAGTTCGCGGTGAGCATGCCCTCGCGCGAGTCTTTCTGGTTTCTCCGCGGGACTAGGATACCTATTTGGAACTCGTGTTTAATGACTTTGTTGTCATGTCGCAAAGTTATCTTTTGTTTAAGCGAGGCTTCGCAGAGGGTTACCCCAGACCGAATTTCTTCGACCAGATCGAACTCCTCCCTTAGTGCCTCGGTTGTGTATATTAGTCAGAATGGGGTCTCCCCGGTGGTCGAGTGTCGGGTCATCCTGTAGGCCCAGAGCACACTGTGTAGCTCCTCGACCCACCTCTTTTTGGCTTCGCCTAGTCTTTGTTTTAGGCCTCGTAGGATCACTCTGTTCACTGCTTCAACCTGCCCGTTTGTCGATGGGTGTTCGGCAGACGTGAAATGTTACTTCGTGCCTAGTTTGGTAACAGTCCTGGAAGTTTTTGTCGGTAAAATGTGTCCCGTTGTCAGTGACAATCGCCTGGGGCACGCCGAACCGAGAAAGTATGTACCTTTTGTAGAGACGGAGTATGTCATGTGCCGTGATTTTGGCAAGGGCTTTGGCCTCTATCCACTTCGTGAAGTAGTCGACACCGACTATCAAATATTTGTTCTGGTATGACCCTATAGTGAAGGGCCCGAGAATATCCTTCCCCCACCAAGCAAAAGGCCACGGGGACGAGAGCGTTTTGAGCTCGTTGGGCGAGGCTAGGTGCATGTCCCAGTGTCGTTGGCACTTGTCGCACTTCTTGACGTGTTCCTTTGCGTCCTGCTGCATGGTGGGCTAGTTGTATCTTGCTCGCAGAGCCTTCCGGGTGAGAGATCGTCCGCCGAGGTGTTGGTCGTTGATCATTTCGTGGATCTCCTGGAGTATGTGATTGATCATGGATTCCTCAACCCACTTGAGGAGAGGGATGGAGAATCCCTGCATGTACAACTTTTCCTCGACCAATACGTAAGAGCAAGCTCTGCATCTGACTACACTAGCCTCCTTGGAGTCATTGGGCAGTTCCCCTGTGCTGAGGTACGTGTATACCAGGGTGATCCAGTAGTTGTTGTCTCTGATGGTATTTACATCGACGATCGAGGTGGGTTTCTCGATGCTTGGTTGAGAAAGTACCTCCTGGATGACGGACTTGTTTCCGCCCTTCTTCTTCGTGCTAGCTAGCTTTGACAGGATGTCAGCCCTGGTATTGTGCTCACGGGGAACATGTTTCACCTCCACAGAGTCAAACTTTTTCATCCTCTCTTTTACCAGGGCTAATTACTCTACGATGCTGTCATTTTTGGCCTGGTACTCTCCCCGCACCTGCGAGGCGACGAGCTGGGAGCCGGTAAATATCTTCAGCTCCTTCGCCCCAAGGTCCTCGGCTAGGTGCAGCCCTACGAGGAAGGCCTCGTTCTCGGCTTGGTTGTTAGAAGTCGGGAAAGATAGAGCGAGGGAGACCTCAATCAATATGCCTTCTTCGTTCTCAAGAATGATGCCCGTTCCACTTCCTGTCGAGCTGGATGCCTTATCGATATAGATGGTCCACTTGCGGGCTCCGTCGATCAGGGAGATCGGGGCAGTCATTTCAACGACGAAGTCGGCTGGTACTTGAACTTTGAGGGCCTTCCTTCTCTCGTACTGGACTTCAAACTCAGAGACCTCGAGCGACCATTTGAGCATCCTACCCGCTATGTCGGGACGACCGAGTAACTGCTTCACGGGCTGGTTCGTCCTAACCACGATCGTGTGGGCCAGG
Organism: Lathyrus tuberosus; assembly: GCA_022829125.1. NCBI lineage: Eukaryota > Viridiplantae > Streptophyta > Magnoliopsida > Fabales > Fabaceae > Lathyrus > Lathyrus tuberosus. The sequence continues at coordinate 657,744 of JALAZF010000946.1, read as the reverse complement.
AATTAGTGCCGCAACCTTCTGGCCACATTGATGAGGGCCAGAGTGACCTTCTCGATTTACTGGTACTTGAGCTCGGGGCCATGTAGGGCTTTACTGGTGAAGTAAATTGGTCTTGTCCCTCGAGGTTTTCGCGAATGAGAGCTGCGCTGACGACCTCGGTCACGACGGTGAGGTATAAATATAAATTCTCCCCGCTCTTTGCTCGCAATAGGACTAGGGGTTGTAAGAGGACTTGTTTGAGGTGGAGGAGAGCTTGCTCGCATTCCTCGGTCCACTCGAACGTGGCTTCCTTGTGCAAAAGTTTGAAAAATAGGAGTGCGTGTTAGGCAGACTTGGCCACGAAGCGGGACAGTGAGGTGAACATCCCGTTCAGGGATCAGATCGATTTCTTCGAGCTTGGCGTTGGGAACTCAGATAACATCCTTCACTTGTTGGGGTTCGCCTTGATTCCTCGCTTCGTCAAATAGAAGCCAGGGAATTTGCCTGCTCGGACCTCGAAGGCTCACTTCTCTGGATTGAATCTCATCCTACATCTCCTCGCCGTGTCGAAGACTCTTCTGAGATGAGCAGTGTGGTCGGTTTACTCTCGTGATTTCACGATCATGTCGTCAATTTAGACCTCGAGCATGTCCCCGATCTCGCCTCGGAAAACTTTTTTCATCATCCGTTGGTAAGTAGCGCCGGTGTTTTTTAGGCCGAAGGGCATTACGTTGTAGTAATAATTTCCTGACTCGGTCATGAAAGCCATGTATTGCTTTTCGGCCTTCGCCATGAAGATTTGGTTGTATCCCGAGTATGCGTCCATGAACGACAGTAGTTTAAAACCTGCAGAATTGTCGACAAATTTGTCGATGTTAGGCAAGGGATATGCATCTTTGGGGCAGGCCCTATTGAGATCGATATAATCAACACACATATACCATTTTCCATTATATTTTTTGACAAGTACATTATTTGAGAGCCAGGTTATGTAATGGGCTTCACTAATAAAATTTTCCTCTAGGAGGTCTTTTATAGCTAACTCAGCAGCCACCGTTTTTTCAAGAGACTGCCTACACCTACGTTGTACTATGGCCTTAGCGGCCAGATCTATGGTGAGCTGGTGGCAGGCCACGTCGGGGTCAAGCCCGGGGCATCTCCGTAGTGCTCCATGCGAACAGGTCAGCATTCTCCCAGAGGAATGCTTTCAGCTAATTCCTCGCCAAGTTAGGGAGTCCTGTGCCGATCTTCACGCTCATGTCGGGGTCGTTGCCGAGAGTGATGAGCTCAAAGTCGCCATCTGGAATGGGGTGTACGGGATGGAGAAGCTGCTTATTGCCACCATTTGCTGGGGGTGTGCCGGCTGCTGCTTCATTCTGCTCTTACTTGTTAGGGAAGTGGCTGTCGAGGTCGACTGAGTTAACGCGTGGCAATGGTTTCTTCTCCTCGGTGCATGCTGGCTTGCTGACAGTATTGGGCGTGATGTTGATTGAGTTCAGCCCCTTGGTGTCCACCTCAAAACACCTTATAGCAACTTCAATATCCCTGTGGAGGGTGACGACGCGACCCCTGGCCGTGTAGTACTTCATCTTCAGGTGGATTGTGGATGGTACTGCAATCAGCTCGGCCAGAGTTGGCCTTCCCAGAATGCATTGGTATAAAGAGGGGCACACTATCACGAGGAAGCGGACTTTGACCTGCCTGGCAGTCTCCTCGGACCCGAAAGTGACGAGCAGCTTAACATAGCCCCATAACCTCGTGGTGGTGTCATTGGAGCCCTGCAAGAAAGTGTCTACGTACGGAGTCAGATGCCTCTCGTCGATCTGGAGAGTGGTGAACAGGTGAGCATACATCATTTTGACCTAGCTCCCCTGGTCGATGAGGATGCGGCGGACGTCAAAGTTCGCCATCTGGGCTCTGGTCATAAGAGAAATACTGGAATTAGGGGCGCCACCTGGTAGCTCCTTGAGGTAGAAGGTGATCGGGTTTGATTTTCCTTCGAACCTGTCGAAGGCGGCGTTCTTCTTCAAGCTTGCGTCGATTAGCTCGTCAAAATTCCTCTTTACTGACCCCACAGAGAGCTTGTTGAACCCTCCGCCGAATATGACCGTGGCGGCGGGGAAGCTCTCCTATGGGCTACGAGAGGACAAAGGTGTGTCAGCCTCATAGGAATGGTAGAAGTCCTCTGGCCGGGAGACGCACAGGGCGACCTACAGCCCAGCATCGTCGGAGCGTGGTGTCACCTCCTCGACCCTCTTCGCCTCGCGGGCTTCCTGTCGAAGAGCTTCGTTCCTCCTAGTGTACTGTTTTACAGCTTTAGTTTCCCTTCCTTAATCCGGATTTCAATTGCATCCTTGAGATGGATTCAGTCTTCCGTGACGTGTCCGTGGCTCTTGTGGAACCGACAGTACTTGGACTTGTCGACGTTGGGTTTGGGGGGCGTCGGCTTTAGAAAGCGAACCCCACCCCTTTGGAATTCTGAGTTGATGCACTCGTCCAGAATGCACTCACAAGGAGTGGTGAGTAGCGTGTACTCGGTGAAACGGCCTGCTGGCCCCCTATGTTCTTAGGAGTCGCGGCGTCTATCTTCTCTTCTTTTCTCCCCGCCTCGACGGGAAGCTACGAAGTCTTCGTGCCTGGAGACTTTGGCACTCTCCTGGTTCCGCGAGTCGCGGGCGTTGTTAGCGGCCTCCTTCTCCTTGTATTAGATGTAGGCCTAGGCCTTGTGGAGGAGTTCGTCCAGTGTTCCGGGCCTTTCGATACCAACCGCATTGGTAAAATTGTTGCGGGGTCGCAACCCTCGCTCGATCAGGTATCTCTTCATACCGCCTGGACAATCTCTTGATTGAATCTCTCTATATAGTCTCAGAGAGATTCGTCCTTCCCCTGAATAATAGCCTCCAGGGACGCCTCTGTCTTCGGATATCCCCGAGAGGCGGTGAAGTGGATGGAGAACTGCGTCTTCAGCTTTTTCCAAGAGGTGATGGATTTAGGGTCGAGGCTCTTGCGCCATGCCATCGCGCCCTTCCTCAGGTTCGTTGGGAAGAGTCTGCATTTTATAGCTCCCCAGACGTTGCGGTAGTCGAGCATCACATCGATGCTCTCAATGTGGTCGTCTGGGTCGGTCGTGGCATTGTAGGTCGCCAAACTCGGGGGTTTCTCCATCCCGACGGGAATGGGATTCTCCATGATGGCTCTAGATAGTGGACCGCGAGGGTCATCTTTATCACTTCTAATTGGTGATTGCGACGGGGAAAGGTCGTACCGAGGGATCCTTCCGCGGCGTGGGGAGCTTCTTGGTCGACTCTTCAGTTTCTCCGCTGCTCGCCAGCTTTGTTTCTCTTGGGAGCCAAGGAGCGTTCCTCTTTCTGGGGAGGAGTGCGGTCACGCTTCTAAGTAGCTACGGGTTGAGGCCTTTCCAGATGCGGACGACATCCAGGTTACCGCCGGGAGAGGCTCCGAGAATCATCCCGTTGAAGTCTCCGTGGGGGAGAGGGAGGACGGGTCTCTCGTTGTTGCTGGGACGGGCTGCAAGAAACAGGGCACCGATGTCTCCTCGGGGGAGAGTGTAACACCCCATTTAACTATTTTTTCGTTTATGATTTATTATGTGTGTTGTTTGTGATTTTATTGATTTAATTAGGGGTATGTGTAGGGCAGGTGTGAGAGCTTAGTAAGAGAACTTAATCAGAATTAAGGGTTAGGACAACATGGTAATAATAATATAATAAGGAGACATTTTATTAATGTTAATGTTAGTTGTATTAATATTAACATTATTATTATTATGATTGTTAATATTAGTATTATTATAATAATAATTATTATTATTATTATTATTATTATTGGGATTATTATTATTATTATTATTTGATCGTGAAGGCAGGATCAGATCCTGTAGAAGTGGACCACCAAGTACGTCAGGGATGCTGGTCATATGGAGAGGAGGAGGGGGTGTACCTGCAAGACACTCTGACGCTCAAGTAAAAAAGGGTCAGAGAAAAAGGGGCAAGTACAAGTGTTAGTTTGTAGGGTGAATATTGGATACCTGACCCTCTCAAACGAGAGGGTTTATATAGAGCCCCCAGCGCGTGGCCAACGGCCCTATTTTCGGGGAGGAATAACCGTTTTCCCGAAGAATATGTAACTACCCAAACTAGATGTTATGTCAGGAAGAGTGCCCGAAACTAGCCGTTATGTCGGGCATAGGCATAGTTTCGGGCACATGCCCTTAACTGTTCGGGGAGCAATCGGAGTCGTGCGTAACGGGCAGTATTTTCGGGGAGGAACGATGCATTCCTTGCCTGGTTGGAGGGGCAGAAAGGTAAATTTTGCCCCCTTGTGGGTTGGACTTAGGCGATTTGGGCCGCTCTGGAGCAGAAGCGGATTGGGCCATGCCCAGCCATTGGTCCAGTCCAGAACAGGAGCCCACCCAAGTCGTTGCTCCCGAGCATGGGAGTGATGACTTATGGACAACTCGCGACTCCGGGGATCTAGCGTGACGTCATCGTTTAAGGACGAGGAGGGATGTCTCAATGTGCCTGTGACCCCTGGTGTCCGTGAGATTCGTGGTCGTGACCTTGTTGCCCAGTGCAGGGGAGACTAAAGGTCAGTCAGAATTGGAAACGTTGGGGCGCCACGTGGGCCTAGAGCTCCGTGTAGCAGTCACTAGGTAATGATGGCTAGTTGATAGTCATCATGGCCTACGAGCGCGTGTCTGCACGTGCCCCTTTGTATTAAAGGGGAAAATTCATTCCATTTGGAACTTTTTTGCTCTGATTTCTCTTCGTCTCCTTCAGCACTCCTGCCCGTCACCGCCGTCTGCTTACTCTGACCACCGCAACAAGCTCCTAGCAGCCACTTTCATCTTCTTAAATCAAGTAAGTTTCCGATCCTGTGCTTCTTCTACTCCTTTTGGTGGTCAATGGTAGATTGCATGTGGTTAAGGCTAGGTTTAGAGGGCGAAATAGGTTGATTCCCGGTGACTGTTGGTGGTGGACGGTGGTTGTGCCATTTTTCCACTTCTGACATGTTGTCGGACGTGTTAGTATGTTTTGGTTATGAGGGTGGTTGACGGTGTCGTTGCGATGGCGACGCTTGTGTAACCGTCGTGATTGTTCATCTTCTGAGTGGGTGATGAGTTTCCCGGTAGAATGCTCCCAGATTCTGGTGAAGCTTTGCGGTTTCCGGCAAAGCTTCGATCGGAAACTGGGTATGAGCGCAGGGAACCTCCTCATTTGGGGACGATTTGTTTCGAGGGTCTCCTCGCGGGGAGGTTTCAGCTTTTTGATGTTAGGGCTCAGGCGGGGGACATTGTCCTCAGCCCTTTGCACGCCCTTTCACTTGACCTAGCGGTGGAAGGGTGGATTTGATTTGTTTTTGAATTCACTTTTCTTCTCTGCTTTTCAGGTGATTGACATGCCGACGGGGCCAGATAAAGAGATTATCTTAGATACGTCTGAGGAAGAAACAAGCTCTTCAGAAAATACTAGCTCGACGGCTTTGAGTTCCTCCAGTGACGTTGGAGAGGAAGAAGAGTTGGAGGGTATGGCCGAGGACGTCGTTGAGGATTCCATGGAGGAGTGGGAGGTGGCCGAACCTGCTGACATGTGTCCACTTTTGCAACGTATTTGGGTGATGTCTTCACGGAGGTCGGACTAGAGGGGGAGTAGAAGGTGCACTTTCCCTCCGAGGATGAGCGGGTATGTAAGAATTTTGGGGACCGCTTTACCATGTATGAATACGCCGTCAAGGAGTTGGGTTTGAGGTTGCCGTTCACCGATTTTTAGCAGTCGGTGTTCGTGCATTTGAAGTTGGCCCCCACGCAATTGCACCCCAACTCGTTAGCCTTCATTCGGGCGTTCGAGCTGGTGTGCGAATACCTCTCCATAGGGGCTAGTCTCCCCTTGTTCTTCATCATCTTCCATCTTCAAAGGCAGCTGTCGGGGAGGAAGTATGATTGGGTATCCCTGAAGCAGCCTCGTAAATTGTTTAAACCGTTTTCAGAGTCAATACGGATGTTCAAGGAGCGGCATTATGTTGTCGAGCCAATGTCTGAAGCGTCCCAGGACAATACATACGTCTGGGAGATTGAGGTGGATGAGGACGGGAACGACCTGCGCGATGAGGTAAGGAAGTTTATTGGGTAGAGAATCTACAAGTTCCCCATTCATTGGGCACCTGATCATTTCGCCAAGAAGCTCGACGACTACATTCTCCAACCGCACGAGCTACACGGGCAGGATGTCGTGGCGTACGAGGAGTTGGTGAAGTACGTTAACTCCTTCCTGCTTGCTGAGTGCTGGACGAACAAGGGTAATCCGATCTTCGAGGAGGACGGTAGTCAGAGGGTTGAGTACCGGTTTATCAACACCAAGGCACTGTTGGAGTCTTTTGTTTGTGCAGGTGAGATGCCTCAGGCCCATGAGAGGGTTGTGAAGAACGCTCTTGCGAGGAACAAGGCCGGTGAAGTTCCTCTGAAGTCTCGGTTTGCTGGTGCTCATGCTCACCCTCCGGTTCAGACTGTTGTGGGGACTTCTTCTTCTTCTACACCGGCTCCCCGGGGGTCTCCCCTCCCTTTGACCAAATGATTGAAGCGGCCAAGGGTTACTGACGTTGTGGACCTCACTCGGGTATCAGAGAAAGGGAAGTTCGAGCTTCCCCCTGCATCCTCGATAGCAAATTCTTCGAGGGAAACTTTTTGATTGTGCCTCGGGCTGAGTTTCTTTGCTTGGAAAGCATGGACCTCCCGAGCAAGAGGGCGATGGTGGCTCAAGACGCTTCAGCTTTGGTTAGGATGCTGGAGATGGCAGCCGTTTCTGCGGAAGGGGGCTCTGCAACTGAGGCCGAACTTAACGTTGCTCGGGCTACCATGGCGTCCCTCAGAGAAGAAGCCAAGGTTGCCGATGATGCCCGAAAGAAGGCTGAGGGGGAGGTAGCTCGGTTGAAGAAGGAGAATTCAACGCTGGCGGCGGAGAAGAAAGCTTCTGAGGAGCTGGTCCAGCAGTTGAGGGCGGTCAATGCCCCGGGTGAAGATGAGCCGGAGGATGTGAAGGAATTGAAAATGAGATCCGAGCTGGTCGCCCGTATGCTGATGGCCAAGGATGACAGTATTGCCGTCGCGGATGAATCCTTCAGAAATGTCGTGGCTCAACTGCGGGTGGTGAACCCCGAGCTTGACTTTTCTGTCTTGGGTACCCACTATCTGGCGCATGTTGAGGATGGCCGGATCATTATGCCCGACTCTCTCCTTGAAGGGAACACCGAGGATTAGCCCGTGGAGGACCAGGGGCCTCAGTCTGAGCCAACCGAGCACATGGACGAGTAAGGAGTCTGTTTTTGTTGTTGTAATTTGTCCGGCCTGCGTGCCGAGTAGTTGTTGTAACTTATTATTTGGGGGGAGGCATGGCCCCCATTTTATGTAACCCAGCACAGTCGTGGTCCTAGTGGCCACTTATTTTTGTTTAAATTATATGTTCGATTCTGCTTTTAATTTTTGCTAAGTGTTGTACTCATGCTCGTTGTGAATGTGTGTCTGCCCGTGATAGGGAGTATTGGACTTATGCGATCTTTTAGGGGGATTGCTCATTGTAGACGTGTTCGGCAGTGAGAGGTACTGATCGAACGGCCGGGGAATGTCCTGGCGGGGATGCTGAGCTCAGGTCGCGTTTGAGGCCTGAGTTCGTGGCGTAAACATCCCATCGCGAGCTGGGCTTCTGCCAATCATGGTACTTTGACGACAGAGATGCTCGATCGAGGACCGCCGTCGAGCAGTTACTCGGCTCGTTATTGAGCGGGGTTCTGGTTTATCGGTATGCGACGCTTGTACCTAGGCGTGCATAGTGGTCTGTAGTTGGTGTCCATCGTCGTGACGGGTCGAACCGAGAATTAGGTCCTTAGCTATAGTATTGTTTTAGCTGTTCGGCGTTCCATGGTCGAGCAAGTTCTTTCCCGTTGATATGTTCTAGGTAGTAGGCCCCATTTTCCATTTTTACTCGGACGCGTAGGGTCCTTCCCAGTTGGCTGCTAGTTTGCCTTCGCGAGAGTCTTTGTGATTTCTTCTTAGAACAAGGCTTCCCATGTCGAACTCTCGCCGTATCACCTTGGCGTTGTTCCTGATGGTAATTTCTTGTTTTAGTGAGGCTTCGCGGAGGGCTGCCCCGGTTCGGATTTCCTCGACTAGGTCGAGTTCTTCTCTTAACGATTCGTCGTTCATCTCCTCGTCTAGGGGCGACTCTGTCCTCCTGGAGGGTACGTGAACTTCAACGGGGATTACAACCTCGGCCCCGTATACTAAACGGAAGGGTGTTTCCCCGGTTGTAAAGTGTGGGGTTATACGGTATGCCCACAATACGCTGTGCAGTTCCTCGACCCAAGCCTTCTTTGTTTCGTCCAGCCTTCGTTTGAGGCCTCGGAGGATGACTCGGTTAGCTGTCGTAGCCTGCCCGTTTGTTTGGGGGTGCTCGACGGATGCGAAGTGCTGCTTCGTGCCCAGTTGGGCGACGAAGTCCTGAAACTTTCTGTCCGTGAATTGCGTCCCATTGGCCGTCACTATTGCCTGGGGAATGCCGAAGTGTGCAAGGATGTTTCGTTTGTAGAAAAGCAGTATGTTGAGGGCAGTTATTTTGGCCAGAGCCTCCGCTTCTATCCATTTTGTGAAGTAGTCTATGGCTACTATTAGGTATTTGTTCTGATTTGATCCTACTATGAAGGGTCATAGGATATCTAGGCCCCACCAGGCGAATGGCCACGGGGAGGACATTGCCTTGAGCTCATTAGGTGGAGCCAGGTGCATGTCCCCGTGCCGTTGGCATTTATCGCACCTCTTCACGTGTTCTTTCGCATCGTGCTGCATGGTCGGCCAGTAATATCCTGCTCTGAGGGCCTTCCGAGAAAGGGACCTTCCGCCGAGATATTGGGTGTTGATTCCCTCGAGGATTTCGCGCAGGACGTTTGTGACCATTTCTTCCTCGACACACTTGAGCAGTGGAATGGAGAATCCCCGCCTGTAGAGTTTATCTTCGACCAAGACATAAGAGCAGGCTCTTCGCCTAACTGTGCTGGCCTCTTTTGGGTCGGACGGTAGTTCGTCTTTGGCGAGATAGTTGTAAACAGGGGTTATCCAGCAGTTGTTGTCGCCAATCACCTGCACGTCGAGGATCGGGGAGACCTTCTTAACACTGGGTCGAGGAAGTACTTCCTGTATGACGGATTTGTTTCCGCCTTTCTTCTTTGTGCTGGCTAGTTTGGATAGCACATCTGCTCGCACGTTATGTTCGCGGGGAACATGTTTCTCTTCCACTGTTGCGAACTTCGCCATTTCCTTCTTGACCTGGGATAAGTATTCGGTCAGGTTGTCGTTTTTTACTTGATATTCTCCCCGGACCTGGAGGGCCACTAGTTGCGAATCTGTGCAGATGACGACTTCTTCTGCGCCTAGGTCCTCGGCTAGGTGTAGCCCAGCGAGGAAGGCCTCGTATTCGGCCTGGTTGTTCGAGGTTGGGAAGGATAGGGTGAGAGATACTTCGACGATGATTCCTTTGTTGCTTTCCAGGATGACGCCCGCATCGCTCCCTGCCAAGCTTGAGGCACCGTGGTCCATTTACGTGCTTCGCCCGCGGGGGAGTCTGCGAATGTCATTTATGCGACGAAGTCGGCCAGAGCCTGGGCTTTGAGAGCTATCCTGCCTTCATACCGGATTTCAAATTCGGATAGTTCAAGCGACTATTTGAGCATTCGACCGACCATGTCTGGTCGTCCCAATAGCTATTTTATGGGTTGATCTGTTCGAACCACGATCGTGTGAGCTAGGAAGTAGTGTCTTAATCTTCTGGCTGCGTTGATGAGGGTCAGAGCCACTTTCTCTATCTGTTGGTATCTTAACTCTGGTCCTTGCAGCGCTTTGCTCATGAAATATATGGGCTTCTGCCCGTTAGGTGTCTCGCAGATAAGAGTGACGCTCACTGCTTCGGTTGCTACGGCGAGGTACAGGTACAACGTTTTGCCATTGTCCGGGCGAGAGAGGACTGGTGGCTCTGAGAGTGCCTGTTTCAAATGAAGAAGGGCCTTGTCACATTCCTCGGTCCATTCGAATGCTGCCTCTTTGCAGAGGAGTTTGAAGAATGGTAGGGCGTGTTGCGCAGATTTGGCCACGAAACGAGATAGTGACGCGAGCATCCCGTTGAGGGACTGGATGGATTTCTTGGACTTGGGCGTAGGAAACTCGGAGAATGCTCGGCGTTTATTAGGGTTGGCTTCGATTCCTCATTCCGTTAAGTAGAAGCCGAGGAATTTGCCTGCTCGGACACCTAACGTGAACTTCTCCGGATTAAAACACATTTTGTATTTCCTGTCCTGTTCGAAGACCTTTCTCAAATGGGCAGTATGATCGGTTTCCTCGTGGGATTTTATGATCATGTCGTCCATGTAGACTTCGAGCATGTCGCCTATTTCTCCCCGGAAGACCTCGTTCATCATTCTTTGGTAGGTTGCTCCGGCGTTCTTTAGTCCGAAGGGCATTACGTTGTAGTAACAGTTGCCTGATTCGGTCATGAAGGCCGTATATTTTTTTTCGGTCATTGCCATTGGAATTTAATTATAGCCCGAGTAGGCGTCCATGAACGATAAAAGTTTAAAACCGACCGAATTATCAACAAGTTTATCAATATTGGGGAAGGGGTAGGCATCCTTCGGGCATGCCTTATTGAGATCGGTGTAATCAATGCACATGCGCCATTTTCCATTAGATTTTTTAACTAGTACAACGTTGGACAACCAAGTGGTGTACTTGGCCTCCGAAATTAATTTGGCCTCGAGGAGGTCCTTTACAGCTTTTTCAACATCCTCTGTTTTCTCTGGAGACTGCTTTCTCCTACGTTGTGCTACAGGCTTGACGATCGGGTCGATTGTCAGCTGGTGGCAGGCGACGGATGAATCCAAGTCGGGCATTTCGGCGGCGCTCCATGCGAAGAGGTCGGCATTCTCACGGAGGCATGCTTTGAGTTGCTTCCTCGCGATGTTGGGCAGGGCTGCTCCTATCTTCACTCCTCGTTGAGGGTCGTCGCCGAATAGAACGATCTCGAAGGTGCCATCCGGGATAGGGCGTATCGGATGGGAGCTGCTGCTGCTCGTTCCTCCTGTTGGTCTTCTTCGGGGAAGCGACTGTCGAGGTCGATGGAGTCGACCTGGGGCAGAGGCTTGGCTTCCTCGGAGCTGCTTGGCAACGCTGGCTTGCCCGACGCTTTTGGCAATGGCGTTGAGCCCCTTTGCAGCTGCCTCGAAACACCGTCGTGAAGATTCGATGTCGCCATGGAGGGTGACGACCATTCCCTTCGAAGTGTAATACTTCATCTTCAGGTGGACTGTTGAAGGCACTGCTACCAACTCGGCCAGAGCTGGCCTTCTGAAAATGCACTAGTAAAGTGACGGGCAGTCGATTACCAGAAATTGTACCTTGATGGATCTGGCCGTCTCAGCTGATCCAAAGGTTACAATCAGTTTCGACGTATCCCCATGGCTTGGTCACTGATCCGTTGAATTCCTGTAAATCAGACCCTACATAGGGGGTAAGGTGTGATTCGTCCAGCTGAAGTGTTGAAAACAGCTGGGAGTACATGATATCGACCGAGCTGCCCTGGTCGACTAGGATTCTGCGAACGTCGAATTTTCCATTCGGGCTCTAACGAGCAAGGGTATGCTCAAGTTCGGGGATCCCCCGAGGAGCTCTTCCCGGTAGAAGGAGAAGGGAACGGAGCCCTTCCAGGCCTGATCAAGCGTGGTCACCTTGTTAGAGCTTGTGTATATCAGATGCTAGAATTTTCGTTTCACAGAGACCACCGTGACTTTGTTGAAGCCTCCTCTAGAGATAACCATGTCGGAGGGAAACGTCTCCCACGGGCTGTGGGCCGCAAAATAAGCAGGGGCGCTGAGCCCGTCTGGGACGTAGAAGTCCTCCGGTCGCGATATGGACATAACGACCTATATGTTGGTGTCTTTCGAGGAGGTTACTTCCTCCTCTATCTTCTTGGACTCCTGGGGGTCCTGCCGAGGAGTGTTTTTCTTCTTCGTGAACTGTTTCAGGTGGCCGTCCCTGATTAGTATCTCAATGGCATCCTTCAGATGGATGCAATCTTCTGTAGTGTGGCCATGACTCTTATGGAAATGGCAGTATTTTGATTTGTCCACGTTTGGTCTGGCCGGCAGTTGTTTGGGGAAGCGGACCCCTGCCTGCTTGAACTCCGAATTGGCACATTCGGACAAAATCTTCTCCCTGGAGACGGTCAGGGGGGTGTAGTCATGGAATCGCCCGGAGGGCCCCTTGTTGTCATGGGAGTCACGAGGACGGTCCTCGCGCCTCCGTTCGCCTCGAAGAGATGTTGAGGCCTCCTCACCTCTGGAGGTCCGAGCGTTCTCCTGATGGCGTGATGCTCGGACGTTGCAGGCCGCAACCTTCTCTTCGTACTGAATGTGTGATTGGGCTTTGAGGAGGAGGGCGTCTAGGTTCCTCGGTGGTGCGAGGATGACGGCTTTAGAGAACTCGGAGCCTGGACGGAGCCCTTGCTCGAGCAAAAACTTCTTCATTTCGTCCGTTGTAGGGACCTATACTGCTTCCGTGTTGAACCTCTCGATATATGCACTGAGTGGTTCGTCCTTTCCTTGGATTATGGCACCAAGGGAGGCCTCGGTCTTAGGGTGACGGCGAGATGCTGTGAAATGCCGCGAGAACATCCTGTCCAGTTATCTCCATGAGGTGATGGACTCCTCGAGAAGCTGCTTGTACCATGTCATCGCCCCCTTACGGAATGTGGTCGTAAACAGCCGGCATTTAATGGCGCCTCATATGCCGTAGTAGTCCAACAGCGCATCGATGTTCTCGATGTACCGTCGGGGTCAGTGGTTCCGTCGTACGTGCCCAGTGACGGGGGGCTTCTCCAAGCCCTTTGAGAGACGAGTAGCCAATATCTACTGGGAAAATAGGCCGCGAGGCTCATCGTCGCTGCTAGAACTGGTGAATGACGGGGACCGAAGGGTACGCTCGCGGCGGTGGTTCCTTCGGGGAGAAGGGGAATGGTTCCTTCGAGGAGAAGGTGGGCGATTCCTTCGGGGAGAAGGTGAGCGGGTCCGGCCTTTAGACTTGACCGGGGGAGACTGATCGTTCCTTCGGGTCCTCTTGTGGCCGGGATAGTTCTGGTCACGTGGGGAAACCTGGTCACGCTTCCGGGCGGCGCGTGGGTCAGGCTCTTGGCGCAGTCTCCGGTCAATATCTCTCCGGGGCTGTGGGCTCCTTGATCGTTGCTGGTTCCTCCGCGAAGAAGGGGATCTTGGACGCTTGGATTCTTCTAACACCCCGATCCTCTCATTCTGCTGCAGGATCAGGGTGTTGGTTTTGTTGATCGCCTCCAGGAGGTTTGCCGCGGCCGGGTCAGCTTTGGGCGGAACAGGAACGGGCTGGACGTCACGGCCGGGTCCAAAGTCTATATTTGCCAATGCGCGTGCTCCTACTCCTCCCCAACTTGCTGCAGGGAACTCCTCCTCTCCCATTCCAGCCCCCCGGGGATCTCCTGTTTCTTTGACCACGCGGCCTAAGAGGCCGAGGGTTGCTGACGCTGTGGATCTCAGCCAGGCCCCGGAGAAGGGGAAGTTCGAACTCCCACCTTGCATACATGACAGGAAATTTTTTGATGGGACAACTTTGGTCGTGTCGTGGGCAGAATCTCTGCGTCTGGAAGGCATGGATCGCTCGAGCAAGAGGGTGCTGGTGGCCCAAGATGCTTCTGCGCTTGTCAGGATGTTAGAGATGACAGTAGTTTATACAGAGGGGGATTTAGCAATAGAGTCTGAACTGAGAACTGCCTGGGCCACCATAACATCCCTTGAGGAAACGGCGAGGAAGGCCAAGGAGGAGGCGAAGAGCTCAGGGGATGCCCGGAAGAGGGCGGATGAGGAGATGTCCAGGTTGAAGGAAAGGGTCTCTATGCTGGTTGTGGAGAAGAAGGCAGCGGAGGAATTGGTTGAGGAGCTGAGGTCGAAGAATGCTCCGGGCGAAGATGAACTCGAGGATGTGAAGGAGATAAAGTCAAGGTCCAAATTGGTCGCCCATATGCTGGCAACTGAGGATGACAATATCATCATTGCGGACGAATCCTTTCGGAACGCTGTGTCTCAATTGCGGGTAGTGAATCCCGAGCTTAAATTCTCCATCAATGGCACCCATTATTTGGCGTGTGTTGAAGATGGCCGGATCGTTATGCTCGAAGCCCTCCTCAAAGAGCATACTGAGCATATCTGTTGTAGCCTATTTTGGGGGGCATGGCCCCCGTTTGATGTAATCCAGCACAGCTGTGGTCCTAGTGGCCACTTATTATGTTTAAATTATATGCCCGGTCTTGGTGGCCGGTTCTGTTCTTTGCGTGGTTTTAATTGCTTTTATTTTTTGCTAAGTGTTGTACTCATGGTTGTTGTGAATGTATGTCTGCCCGTGATAGGGAGTATTTGTCTTATGCGAATTTTCAGGGGGATTGCTCGTTGTAGATGTGTTCTGCAGTGAGGGGTACTGATCGAACGGCCGGGGAATATCCTGGCGGGGTGCGGAGCTCAGGTCGCGTTTGAGGCCTGAGTTTGCGGCGTGAACGTCCCATCGCGAGCTGGGGTTCTGCCAATCATGGTACTTTGACGACGGCGATCGATGAGGACCGCCGTCGACCAGTTACTCGGCTCGTTACTGAGCGGGGTTCTGCTTCATTGTTATGCGACGCTTGTACCTAGGCGTGCATAATGATCGGTAGCTGACGTTTATCATCGCGACGGGTCGAACCGAGAATTAGGGCCTTAGCTATAGTATTGTTTTAGCTTTTCGGCGTTCCATGGTCGAGCAAGTTCTTTCCCGTTGAGATGTTCTAGGTAGTAGGCCCCATTCTCCGTTTTTACTTGGACACGATAGGGTCCTTCCCAGTTGGCGGCTAGTTTGCCCTCGCAAGAGTCTTTGTGGTTTCTTCTTAGAAAAAGGCTTCCCACGTCGAACTCTCGTCGTATCACCTTAGCGTTGTGCCTGATGGTAAATTTTGTTTTAGTGAGGCTTCGCAGAGGGCTTCCCCGGTTCGGATTTCCTCGACGAGGTCGAGTTCCTCTCTTAATAATTTGTCGTTCATCTCCTCGTCTAGGGGCGATTCTGTCCGCCTGGAGGGTACGTGAACTTCGACGGGAATTACAGCCTCGGTCCCGTAAGCTAGACGAATGGGTGTTTCCCTGGTTGTAAAGTGTGGGGTTATACGGTATGCCCATAATACGCTGTGCAGTTCCTCGACCCAAGCCTTCTTTGTTTCGTCCAACCTTCGTTTGAGGCCTCGAAGGATGACTCGGTTAGCTGCCTCAGCCTGGCCGTTTGTCTGGGGGTACTCGACGGATGCGAAATACTGCTTCGTGCCCAGTTGGGCAACGAAGTCCTGAAACTTCCTGTCCGTGAATTGCGTCCCATTATCCGTCACTATTACTTGGGGAATGCCGAAACGTGCAAGGATGTTTCATTTGTAGAAACGCAGGATGTTGAGGGCAGTTATCTTGGCTAGGGCCTCCGCTTCTATCCATTTTGTGAAGTAGTCTACGCCCACTATGAGGTATTTGTTCTGATTCGAACCTACCATGAAGGGTCCTAGGAAGTCTAGGCCCCACCAGGAAAATGGCCACGGGGAGGACATAGCCTTGAGCTTGTTAGGTGGAGCCAGGTGCATGTCCCCGTGCCGTTGGCATTTATCACATTTCTTCACGTGTTCTTTCGCGTCGTGTTGCATGGTCGGCCAGTAGTATCCTGCTCTGAGGGCCTTTCGGGCAAGTGACCTTCCGCCGAGATGTTGGGCGTTGATTCCCTCATGGATTTCGCGCAGGATGTGTGTAACCATTTCTTCCTCGACACATTTTAGCAGCGGAATGGAGAATCCCCACCTGTAGAGTTTATCCTCAATCAGGACGTAGGAGCAAGCTCTTCACCTAACTACGATGGTCTCTTTTGGGTCGGACGGAAGTTCGTCTTTAGCGAGATAGTTGTACACAGGGGTCATCCAGCAGTTTTTGTTTCCAATCATTTGTACATTGAGGGTCGGGGAGGCCTTCTCGATACTGGGTCAAGGTGGTACCTCCTGTATGACGGACTTGTTTTTGCCTTTTTTCTTTGTGCTGGCTAGTTTGGATAGAACGTCTGCTCGCACGTTATGTTCGCAAGGAACATGTTTCACTTCCACTGTTGCGAACTTCACCATTTCCTTCTTGACCAGGGCTAAGTATTCGGTAAGTTTGTCCAAAGTATAGATTTGCCCAAAGGATGGTGAAAAATGCTATCGCGAAGAACAAATATGGTACGGATGCTCCAAAGTCTAGATTTGCCAATGCGCGTGCTCCTAAGGTGAATGGTTCCTTCGAGGAGAAGGTGGGCGATTCCTTCGGGGAGACGGTGAGCGGGTCCAACCTTTAGACTTGACCGGGGGAGACTGATCGTTCCTTCGGGTCCTCTTGTGGCCGGGATAGTGCTGGTCATGCGGGGAAACCTGGTCATGCTTCCGGGCGGCGCGGGGGTCAGGCTCTTGGCGCAGTCTCCGGTCAATATCTCTCTGGGGTTGCGGACTCCTTGATCGTTGCTGGTTCCTTCGCGGAGGAGGGGATCTTGGACGCTTGGATTCTTCTAACGCCCCTATCCTCTCGTTCTGCTGCAGGATCAGGGTGTTGGTTATGTTGATCGCCTCGAGGAGGGCTTCCACGGCCGGGTCGGCTTTGGGCGGAACAGGAACGGGCTGGACGTCAAGTGAAGACTGATCGTTGTTGCGATCAGAAGGGGTAGGGGAAGGAGAAGCAGTGGCTCCGTCCCTTAGAAAACGGGCATCTCGGAGGAGAGATGAATGGTCGTCAACGTCAGATTTGTTGACGGGGAAGGTAGTGGTTTGGAGAGCAACCTTGGCGCGATCTTGAGAGGCCATGATGATGATGATCATTGAGAATTGTTTTGATCTTCGGTTTCCGGGGAAAGAAAGATGGGGAGAACAACGTTTCCCACAGACGGCGCCACTGATCGTGAAGGCTGGATCAGATCCTGTAGAAGTGGGCCACCAAGTACGTCTGGGACGCTGGTCATATGGAGAGGAGGAGGGGTGTACCTGCAAGGCACTCCGACACTTAAGTAAGAAAGGGTCAAAGAAAAAGGGGCAAGTACAAGTGTTAGTTCGTAGGATGAATATTGGATACCTGACCCTCTCAAGCGAGAGGGTTTATATAGAGCCCCCAGCGCGTGGCCAACGGTCCTATTTTTGGGGCGGAATAACCGTTTTCCCAAAGAATAGGTAACTACCCAAACTAGCCGTTATGTCAGGCAGAGTGCCCGAAACTAGCCGTTATGTCGGGCACAGGCATAGTCTCGGGCACCTGCCCTTAACTGTTCAGGGAGCAATCGGAGCCGTGCGTAACAGGCAGTGATTCCGGGGAGGAACGATGCATTCCTTGCCCGGTTGTAAGGGAAGAAAGGTAACTTTTGCCCCCTTGTGGGTTGGACTTAGGCGATTTGGGCCGCTCTGGAGCAGAAGCGGATTGGGCCATGCCCAGCCATTGGTCCAGTCCAGAACACTAACCTTTGAAAAACATTTCAAGGTGGTATCTTCATCCTATTTGCCTCGTGTGTTCATCTCCTCTTTCTCGATACTTGGAGAAATTCTATATATCATTTCAAGAGTATCCCACATTTTATTGGCGGTTTTGCAATTGTGAACATAAAAGAATTTAGTATCATCTAGAGACATGAATATAAAACTATTGGTTTGAAATCTATTTGAAATTTCCTCTTTTCTTCTTTTAAGCTATTGGAAAATAAAATTCATAAGGTAAAGTGCGGAAATTTAAAGTTAAGGGAAGAGAGAAAAACACCAGAAGTTATAGAGGTTTGGTTAGAAGGAAAAAAACTTAATCCTCTCCAATATTTGATCTTAAGAGTATCCAAAAATATTAAGAGCTTGTAGTAGGTTGAACACTCAAACCCCCTTATACAAGAAAAATGGAGTTTATGGATAACTTCCAACCAACCAACAAACATGGAGAGAAACAACGAGTCTTCCTTCCAAACTATGGATCAAAGAGCTTAGTCTCCTTTCCACAAGAAGCTTGGAGCGATTAGTCTTCAAGCTTCAAACCAAGATTTAACATGGGCTGATATTGAATCTGAGAGAGCTTTTAAC
The DNA here is from genome assembly GCA_022829125.1 of Lathyrus tuberosus. NCBI lineage: Eukaryota > Viridiplantae > Streptophyta > Magnoliopsida > Fabales > Fabaceae > Lathyrus > Lathyrus tuberosus. The sequence goes on along the minus strand of JALAZF010000946.1, from coordinate 639,559 downwards.
ACCGAGTTGAGCTCACAAACCAAATCTTGGTTTTATTCCCAGTTGACTAAGAACCTGGGAGAGCTTTTAACACCAGGCTGAGCTCACGAACCAAATCTTGGTTTTATGCCTGGTTGACCAAGAACCTATGAGATTTTACCGTCGGGTTGATCTCGAATTGAAACAGGCTTTTAATATCAGGATGAGCTTGAGCCAGGCCTTGGTTTTATATCGGGCTAACCAAGAACCTATGAGATTTTACATATGGGTTGATCTTGAACCAAACCAAGTTTTAACATAGGGGTGAACTTGAAACTAAACGGAGTCTTGATCACACAATCACCAAACTAAAGCTTTCACGGGTTTAGGTTTAAACCCAAATAAATAATCCATAAATGGATGAATTGTTCAACTAAGGTAAAAACAAACTTTCTTGGTGAACTTAAAAATCTACCATTCTAGAATTACAACTTTCTCAATTACAAAACGAATTTCTCGAAAGCGCTACAGCTAAACTTTAGTGAGATAAAGTAAACAATAATATTTTAGAGAGAGAGAGAGAGAGAGAGAGAGAGAGAGAGAGAGAGTAAGGAGTGATGAAAGAAATATCATATTTTTGTATGTGAAAATAAGTGGGAAGGGGCCTATATATATAAGCTATAGGTTCAAACAAGAAAGGAAATTTTTTGTGGCCAGAATTAATGAGTCAATTGATTAGCATCATGCACCAATTGATTGGTTGGCCTAAAAATAATTGTTTGACTTGTTTTAAAAGGTAAGAAAAGATACATAGTCGTTTACACTCATTAATATGTAGTCTTAATCGTTTAGGGCAAATTTTTGAGTTGACCCAATTGATAGGAAGAAGTGTCAATCAAATGACATGAACATAAAACTGCTCAGAACTTTTCTGATAGTTCCCAAATCATTTAACACGACTTCGAGACATTTTTAGAAATATTTTCTTGAGAAAAGTAGGTTTAAAAAGTTTTTTTTAGTGCGTGTGCGTTTACCCTTATAACTTTACGATATAGTCCTTATACTTTTACAATGTTATTCACTCAGACGTGTCAGGGTGAGCTTTCACACACTTCAAGTCTTGTCAGATAATTCATTCTTGTAGACACTTGATTAAGGTTTACTTTGAGATGAGGCTTGAGTTATATTCTATTTAGGTTCCAACATCAGATAGTCAAGTTCATTATACCTTAATGATCTGGTTGCATCTTTAACCGCTTTATACTTAACTTTGGCTGTTGTCATCAAAAACTAGTTGTCGTCATCAAAAGCTAGTTGTCATCATCAAAAGCATATTTGTCTTCAATGGATATTCATAGATCAATAACCTACAAAACAGGGTTCCATATAACCTTGTACTGCTTCGTCAAAGAGAGACTAAGATAAGGACCAAAGTTCCCTTTTTGAGGAAGATGCTCCTAAACGGGCTCGTCTTTTTGGAGGTGCTGCTTCTGGATCCGCTATTCCTATTATAAGAATATCCACCATCCTTCCTTCTCGGATTCCTCTCACTCACTAGGAAGTTATTACTTCCATGTCCTAGGAGGATCTGACCTACATTTAAAGTCTTCCTGAGGCGGACAAAATGGAGATTTTCTCTGAGGCCACTTACTATACTTACTTGGTAGTTTCTCTGTTTTCCCTAAATGTTGCTGGTCGGGACAACGTCTTGGCCATGGGTAACCCTTCCAAGGAGAGGGATACTTGGAAGGGTAAATGTGTAGGTATCAAATGGAAGTTCTCTAAGTTTTAGGAGAAGAGAAATGCTCTCAAGGAAAAAGTTCTTCGTGTTTAGGCTTTTTAAAAGGAGGTGAAAATCCACGACTCCCTTCCACCTTGGTTGCCCGGGTTGTTAATTTGGAGTCTTCCTTAGAATAAGAGAGGAAGCATCATGAGGAAGCAACCTTTATTGTTATGGAGGCAAATCACCATGCCGAGGAGGACCGAAAAGCTCTTCAATGGGAGAAGGAGTGTCGTGTTGAAGACCAGAGGGTTCATGATGTCCAGGTGATTGAATTGAAAGAGAGAGTTCGAAAGTCTCTGTAGTAGACTTTAAAGAACATGTCAAGAGCTCTCAAGCAGGTAGTGGACCAGGCTAAAGAGTTCTTCTTCGACATCCTTATTCCCAGCACGAAACTTGATCCTTTCAAGGTTGTTCGGGATGCAGATTTGGTTGACAATCGGGGAGCTGCTTCTTAGGACGAAGAATCCTAATTTTTTTCCTTTTTTCTGTAATGTTAGCGGGGCTTTCATTCCTTTTACAAAAATGATAATATTTATATATATTTACCTTTATGCTTGGTGCTTTTGTATAGATTTTTGTGCTTGATATATTTTATTTCTTCTTTGTGGTTACTCTGCCCATCATATGGGTTGTTGGTCTCCATGCTTTGGTTTAATTGGCGAATTCTTGTTGCAACATGACTTGCTCATCATTCTTGTACTTCTGGACTTGCTATTCTAGTGTGCAATATTAACATATGGTGTGTTCATCGAACTCGGTAGTCTAGACTGGAGTTTCGTTGTTGCTAACTCCGATTGGGAAGAGTAAGTGTCGAGCTTCATCATCACTAGGAACCATCCCTCGCCAAAGGTAAGGTTCCTATCCCAGCTCCCAGGGTTGACCTGGTTTGGGTTGAACGTCTTTGGGCTCTATCGCCTACGCTCTTGGAGTGAGAAGTTCCTAAGAGGGGGTGTTCCAACTACGCTTGAATTATGTTCAACAAGTGTGGAATCTGCTTTAGAATAGTGACTTACAACATCCTACAAAGGGTTATAAGACTCTTTGTGGTTGCAATATTATGAAGAAGATGTTCACCATCTATCTTAGTTTAGTTTTGAAAAAGAGAAAAGTTTATCAAAGAAGAAAAAGTTTGGAATCAAGAATGCATAAGCTTGTGGATATTTTGGAAGTAAAGGAATTATGTAAAAACTATAGATTCTCAAAAAATAATACTCATCTTCATATCTAAAGTTCTCAAATTATTATGCATAAAAATATTTGAAAAAATGCATAATAAACTGAATTTTAAAAAAGTTGTCTTCACTTTTAAGGTCAGTTCCGTTGCACTTTTTCAGTCAGGTCTGGTTAACTGATTTAACAAAACCTGTTGTTGTTTGAAATTTGAAAAACTGTTTTAAATTCAAAATTTGTCCAGTGCTTGCTAAGTCAGGTGTCTATTTAACTGTCTTAAGAAGTCCTGTACAGAATTCAAAATTGTGTATTTTTCATGAACCATTGTCATTCTAAACTATTGCAAACCTTAATAAAAATGTCTCAAACTTTTACATCAATTCATAGAGGTTTCTTAGGATGTATTTACGATAAAATACATCAGTTTTCAAATTACATCTTTCATTATTAATTTTTCACATCAATTCAAATAATTTTATAAGCGTTCTTTCTTTTTCAAAAATGTTGAAACTTTGTCCATAAATTTAAAATCATTCATAAAAGTTTCATAATATTTTCTTATCACTTAAGGTTCATATATTCAAATTTCTTCAAGTATAATAATTGATCACCAAGTGTGTGGTGACTTAATTTATAAATAAAGTGTGTGTACTTTCTAAAAGTGTTTGCAAATAGAAAGTGGTATAATTTCTATTTGTGTTGGAAAAGATTCTTTGATTCAGGGAGATTTAAAGTTCACCATAGTTGTTGGTGTATTTGTGAAATCAAGGAAGTGATGTACTTATTTGTTGTTGTTAGAAGATTGTAGGAGAAAACTTGGTGTGAGGCTTGTACAAAGATCTAAAAATAGTGAAAATATCTCTTAGGGTGTGAGGGGACTAGATGTACCCTTGGTTGATAAGGGGAACTAATATACATCTTTGTGTTCTTACTTTTCTTCATAAGTTCATCAATATTTTTCCGAAAAAATAAGAATATAAGAACATCTCTAAAATAACCGAAAAAGTCTTAAAATCTAATTCACCCCCTATTAGTTTGCACTCTATATTTACAATTGTATCATAGTTGGCAAATTAATTTTTGAAATTGCGCAAAGCTTTGTGGAATATTTAGTTCATGGAGAAAGTCACAACATAAGTATATTCTACTTCTTTTTTTACGTGTTATTTGTCTGACTATGCAGCTCGAGGATGTCAATCGGTCGACTTCACGCTACCAGGATAAGTATATTTGGTGTCGTGGACGCATTCGTCCTTTTTAGATGCCCGTTGGATGGACGTGCCTCCCAAGGGTTCAATTTAATTACCTTTGTTCGAGGAGTAATATAGGGCAGCCAATGTCTCTATAGCTATGTTGCTCGTTCACAATCGTAGGGGATCAACTAACTCTTGGTAGCTTCTCTTGATTGTCTCTTATGAACGGTCGATTGAATTTTTCAACTCTTTTGTTTCTTTACTTTAGATTTTGACTTTGGTCTCCAACAATCCTCCAAAATTTAGTTGATAGTGTGCTTGAAAGGGACGTCAAGAATTACCCTCCTCGATCCATTTGAATAGAGGGTTAAATTTCTTAAGATCTTCTCCACTAAGTCCTTCTCCAATTAATGTTGATCGAGCCTATTTTTCTTCTCTGGTGTACTATCTCCAAGCGAATTGGTGAATCCAAGTGTTTAGCTTGCTAAGACGACCGAACAAAGACACCTTGGACGATGTTACCACTTAAAATGATCCAAAAACACGAGCATCGCCCTCTCACATTCTCTTTCTGACTGTGGGTGTGAGCTCTGCTATTTTGCGAGGGCAACCTATCAAATTATCGAAGGTCAATGGATCTCTACCATTGTATGTATTCATATATGATTTCCAGATATTTGATTGCTCGACTGCGCCTGATCATAAGTTGTTACATGAAATTCACCGTCTAGGAGGTATCTTGTAGGCGTTTCTCCAACAACGAAGACTGCAAAACACATTGGCAACTCCGCAATCAAAATTTTCTGTATTTTCTCGTTTCTCGAACAAACTAGTGTGGCTTGATCCCTGTTTCACGGTTTAATATCACTTGTCGTTTATACGTTGGATCATTTGGAGTGGATTGACTTTGGATCTCTGACCGACCCAAAATGCCAAATAGTCTAATGGCTGAAATTCTATCTTTTAAAGTTGAATAAATAAGATGTCAAATGTTTGAACTCGCACCTCTGCATCTGATATCCCTGCACATCTTCTAATTGAGCTACCTATCTGATCTTGACGGCTGATCAGAACCTGAAGTGGGTTAAGAATGATGTATATGATGTTGGGTGTGTGAGATGAGGAGGGGGTATACCAGCAAGGCACTTCAACTGATCTTGACGGCTGATCAGAACCTGAAGTGGACAAAGAATGACGTCTGTGATGATGGGTGTGTGAGATGAGAAGGGGGTGTACCTGTAAGGCACTCCGATGTTAAAGTAAGAACCCGGAGAGGAAAAAGGCAAGTACAAAAGTATGTATTTCGTAGGATGATTTTTGAATACCTGACCCTCTGAGGGTTCTTATAGTTCCCTCCACGCATGGCCAACGATCCCTATTTTCAGGGAGAAATAACTGTTTCCCGAAGAATAGGTAACTGCCAAAAACTAGCTGTTAGGACGGGCAGAGGTGCCCGAAACTAGTCGTTGCTACGGGCAAAGATGTATTTCGGGTAACGAGCGTCGTGACTGTTTCTGAATGGTGGAGCCGTGCTTAATGGGCAAGAAATACCAAGGAGGAGTGGGTGACCCTTGGGGTCACCCGACCATACTTGCTCGGTAGAGGGGCAGAAAGGTAAATGCTGCCCAAAATTGCCTGAACTTAGGCAATTGGGCCGTTCTAGGGGCAGAAGTGGATTAGGTCATGCCTAGTCATTGGTCTACTCCGGAACAGGAGTCCCCCTAAGTCGTTGCTCCCGAGCACGGGACTGATTACTTACGGGTAATTCGTAGTCCTGGAGAGATATAGAAGGGGTCGTCCCTTACCGACGAGGCGGAGTTGTCTTACGATACCCGAGGGAGTTGGTGCCCGTGGGATAAACAACGTTGTCTGGCGTGCCCGGTATACGGGGAGCCCAAAGGTTGATGTGATCTGAAGAGGTGGGACACCACGTGTGCCTCGAGCCTTGTGTTGCATTAAATGCGTCATGATGGTTAGGCTAGGGTCATGATGATGACCCTAGCTGCGCGTGCTCGTGCACGTGCCTTTAGAATGCCTATAAATAGAGGGAGAAGCTGCTCATTTGCACTTTTTCTCCAGTTCGTCGTCGTTCAAGCCGCCGTCAAGTGCCGTTCCGCCACCGTACGAGCTCCGAGCACCGTCTTCGACCCTTTAAAACCTCCTCGACCACGTAAGTTGTTCATCTCTACTCTAGTTTCTAGCTTTTTTGCTTCCTGTTTTGCTAGAATGCATGCGTGGTCGTCGGAGCTTTAGGAGCCGATATATTTAGGTTTTTTCTAAAGCCATTATGACGAAGAGCATGCGCGTTACCAGTGGAGTTCATGAACTTTCCGGTGTACTATGAATTTTTCGGCGTGTTCATGAATTTTTCGGTGGAGCTTCAAACGAAATTCTGGGTAGTGAACCGGGGAGAGTCTCTTCGTGTGTGTAGGAGGGGTTTCCCCAGGCATCTCCTCGGGCAATACTTGTTCCATTTGATTAGAGACGTCCCCGGCCCTTCGCGCGCCCTTTCACTTGACTAGCGGTGGAAGGGTGGATTTTATTTTGTCATCGAATTCACTTTTGTCCTCTGCTTTTCAGGTGAAAAAGATGGCCCGCGAACCTGAACAAGAGATTCTTGTAGACTCGTCCGAGGAGAGCTTTTCAGAGAGCAGCGACACAGAACTTTCGGCCAATCCTAGTGATGTCAGCGAGACTCCCCCTAAGAGGGCCTCCAAGGAGGAGTGGACAGTCGCAGAGTCTACATAACATGCCTCTGTTTTTGCCTCCTTTACCGGGGATGCCTTCACTGGGGCCTGAAGGGGAGTAGAAGGTTAACTTTCCTGGTGAATACGATCGTATCTATACAGATTACGGGGAGAGGTTCCCAATGCACAAGTACGTTGATCGGCCACCATTCTTCTGAGTTTTTTCAGTCATTCGGTCGACATTTTGTAGCAATACTGGAAGCATAGTACGTGGTTTTCGTTCTATTTTTCCTACTATATTCGCTTTTCGTAATTGTTGCTGTTTCAATTTAGTTGTTGAAATTCTTAAGTTATTTGTCGCATTTTACGCGTGTGGTATTTGGTTAGTAGTTTCAGATTGCAGGTTAAGTACCCGGAAGGCCGACGGAAGAACGGAGCCTCGGAACACAAGAAAAATCAAGAGTTTGGTGAAGATCAGAGGCCTGACACGGCCCCCGTGTTGCCCAACACGGCCCGTGTCAGGAAGGGAGAGCTTTGGGCGAAGTGGAAAGGAATCCAGAGGGCTGACACGGCCCCCGTGTCAGCCGACACGGCCCGTGTCAGCACCCCTGGCACTTGAAGACTTTGGTGGCTTAATGAAGGCCTGACACGGCCCCCGTGTTAGCCCAACACGGCCCGTGTCAGGAGTGCTGTAGCTTGGATTTTATATTTTTTTTGTTGGCTCTGATTCACTTACCCGAGGGGCACTTTTGGTATTTTACCCTGTAATTTTAGAATCTGATGTTATTTAAGTGAGGTCTAGGATAGATGAATGGGATCTTTTGGATCGTATTATTGAGTTAGAGCATGGGGAGAATTCCGGAGAAAGAGGATCGATCAAAAGGGAAGCGATTGACGATCCAAGAAGCCGATCTTTATTGTAATGTTTTCATCCCTTCTCTTTATCGTTTTTATTTCTGTTATGAACATGAGTGGCTAAACCCCCCCAATGCTAGGGGGTGTCCCTAATTTGATTATTGTAATGACTTTTTGAATTCCAATCTATGGATGTGTGTTTGAACCATTTTCTTTAATTCTTGCAACGTGCTTAATGCTTTATCTTTTTGGGAAATCTGATAATTGATCGTAGTTAGGATTTGGCCTGAACAACCATCTTAACATTGTTGCATGAATTTTCTCACTGCCGGTATTGCCAAGGAATTGGGATACCCTGTGCAAACCAATTTTATATGTCAAAACTATTGCTTGATGTGCTTTCTTGACCTTTGAGGAATCAGGGTCAAGGAGGAATATCAAAGGTTTTTCTTTAAAGGAATTTTGGAAAAATAATACAGACTATAGGAAAGATAAGGTTAACACATGTATCTTTAGAGCAAGAATACGTAAAGTCATTGCAGTACAAGTTATACACCATCCCTAGCATTACTCTCATATTTGTGAATCCTTTATCGTCATTTTTATAATTCTTATAGTAATAGTTTCCTTTGACTCAAAACAAACTATCAAGGAATTTTGTTTAATTGAAATCTCTTCGAAAAACTTAATTCACTGCGCAGCCCTCAAGAGACCGACACTGGGGTTTACCCCATTTATCACTATATCGATAAAATAGTACACTTGCTATTTTACCGATTAAGTTTTTGGCGCCATTGCTGGGGACTGCCATAGATTTAAGTTTATTCGAACTATTTCAATTGAAATTTTGTTGCTCTGCAACCAAAATTTTATTTTTCTGCTATTTTAATTTTTATTATTGCAATTTTTGTTATCCGTTCTAACTCTTGTCTAACTGTTTATGCGAGGTCAGACCTCAGCTAAATTTTCCTTTGACACAGAACCAGAAAGAGCATTGCACGAGAGACGCCGCAAGGCAAGAATTGAAAGACTGGCAACTTCAAATGCAAGTCCTAGTGTTCTGATTCAGGAAACGGAAGACAAAGTATCTGTGCATTCTGAGCACAGTGACTCTGACTCTGACAGGGAGACAAATCAGGAATTCGGTAACATGGCAGGTAATCAACCTCCTGTAGAGAGATTATTGGGAGACTATGGAGGGGCAAATGCTCAACCAAATCGGATGACCATTGTGAATCAACCGGTGAATGTGGCACACTTTCAGTTGCATCCATCCACTATTCGCCAGTTGGAGAGCAAGCCTTTCTCTGGAAGAATCAACGAAGATGCAAATAAGCATTTACAGAGATTCCTTACTACCACAACATCTTTGAAGATAGAAGGCCATTCAGAAGAGGCCAAGAGACTTGTTATGTTTCCGTTCACACTGACTGATGATGCTGAAGAGTGGTTCTACTCACTTCGAGCTGGGAGTATCACAAATTGGCAAGAAATGGAAACAACATTCCTCAACGAGTATTTTCCTGCTTCAGTGTTCATTCAGAAAAGATACGACATTGTCAATTTCAAACAAAAAGAAGGGGAGTCTCTTGGAGATGCATATAAGAGGTTTAAAAGGTGTCTGGCAGCATGTCCAACTCATAACATGGATGCTACCGAGCAGATGCAAAATTTTGTGAATGGTTTACGACTCAAAACAAAACAGCTTATAGATACTGCTGCTGGTGGCTCAACTAATTTCGCAACAACCACTGGTATCAAAAGGATCATAGAAGCAATTACCACGAACGAGCATATCGAGTTGTATGATCGAACTGTGAATCAACCAGAAGGGAAGATTAATTTGAAGTTGACGGATCAGGTTGCTAAAATGGAGGCTCAAATTGCTGCCGAGGTAGAGAGAAGGTTAAAGAAGATGAACATTGGAACTCAAACAGTGGCACAGGTTGAACCAGTTCAAGCTGTAATTTGTGAAATATGTGGTGGACCGCACTTTGCGATGCATTGTGTAGCAACTCAAGAACAGGTTGAACAGATTAATATGTTGAGGCAGAACAATCCTTATGCCCACACATATAATCCGGGTTGGAAAAATCACCCCAATTTCTCATGGAAAGATCAACAAGGAAACGTTCAGAAACTGGTTCAAGTACAACAACCCTTCCAACCTCAGATCCAACAGTACCAGCCATAGCAACAACAACAACCATACCAACAGCCTCAGCAACAATACCAACCACAGGGTCCAAGGAAGGCGGATTGGGAAATCGCCATTGAAAAGATGGTCGCTCAAAGTTCCCAATTCCAAGAAGAAACAAGAAGCAACCTAAGGAATACCGGAGCCTCAATTAAGAATCTTGAGGTGCAAATGAGTCAAATTGCTCAGCATCTTGCAATCCCTCAAACGCCGGGAGCCCTTCCGAGCGCAACCGTGACTAACCCCAAAGACAACCATAAAGTTAATGCAGTCACCACGCGAAGAGGGAAATCCAAAGAAGAGGTTGAGAAAAATTCTGAACTGGATGACCAAATGCTTGAAGTAGAGTTGGAAATTAAAGAAAATGAGGTGGTTGAAGAAGAATTAGTGGTGCCAAAGCCGATTGTCAAGGAAACATCGGCGGATTCAAAACCAGTTATCAAGCTCCCCTATCCCCAAAGAAACAAGAAAAAGGGGCAGCAAGAGAAGAATTTTGAGAAGTTCCTTGAGATGTTCAAAAAGCTTGAGTTGAACATCCCATTCTTGGAGGCAATGGAGCAAATGCCTACTTATGCTAAGTTTATGAAGGATATCATATCAAAGAAGAGGACCGCTGATACGGAACCGATTATTCTAACAAAAACTTGTAGTGCTATTTTACAGGGACTCAAGATTCCGGTGAAAAAGAAGGACCGAGGAGCGGTCACCATTCCGTGCACAATTGGAGACCGATCATTCAAGAGAGCTCTTATTGACTTAGGGGCAAGCATAAGCCTCATGCCTCTATCCATCTACAAAAAGTTAGGTATAGGTAAAGTTCAAGACACCCGGATGACACTTCAGTTTGCGGATCACTCGGTTAAGTGACCTTACGGAGTTGTCCAGGATGTTCTTGTAAAAGTGGATAAGTTTGTGTTCTCGGTAGATTTTGTGATCCTTGAAATGCCGGAAGATGAAGAAATTCCTTTAATTTTGGGCCGACCATTCTTAGAGACCGGGAGAGTCATGATAGATATGGAAGGAGGTACACTTACTCTGAAGGTTTATGATGAGGAGTTAAAAATTGACGTTAGGAATACTATGAAGCATAAAGAGGATTTTGGAACAAGTAGTAACATACAAGTGCTAGAACAAGTGGTAGAAAGTGATCATTTGGAGAGTGTGTCCAAATTGCCTCTAGAAAGAGTTTTGAGCATGTCTATTTTTGAGGAAGATAAAGAAGTTGATGATAGTGATATGGAAGTGGTAGCAATGTTGGAAACTCAACCTGTTCTAAAAGGATCTCGAACACATAGGTGGGAAGATCTAAGGCAACCTATAGCGTTGAGCGGTAATGAAGACAAGCCGAAAAATTCAGAGTTGAAACAGCTTCCTGAGAATCTCAAATACGTTTTCCTCGACACTGAAGAAAAATGTCCCGCTATCATTAGCTCTAGCTTAAAAAGTGTGCAAGAGGACAAGTTGATTGAAGTTCTGAAAAAGTTTAAGGGTGCTATTGGGTGGAAAATTGAAGACCTCAAGGGTATAAGTCCTACGGTTTGCATGCACAAAATTCTCATGGAAGAAGATCACAAACCGGTGGTGTAGCCCCAAAGGAGATTGAACCCGGTTATGAAGGAGGTGGTGAGAAAGGAAGTCGTGAAGCTGTTAGATGCAGGACTTATCTACCCTATATCAGACAGTTCATGGGTAAGTCCTATTCATGTGGTGCCCAAGAAAGGAGGTACAACTGTGATCGCAAATGAAAAGAATGAGTTGATTCCTACAAGGACGGTCACTGGATGGCGTGTGTGCATTGACTATAGGAGGCTAAACTTAGCCACCCGAAAAGATCATTTTCCATTGCCGTTTATTGATCAAATGTTGGAGAGGCTAGCTGGGCATGACTACTATTGCTTTCTGGATGGATACTCCGGGTACAACCAAATTGCGGTTGCACCGGAGGATCAAGAGAATACGGCCTTTACCCGCCCATACGGTGTCTTTGCCTATAGAAGGATGCCATTCGGGTTGTGTAATGCCCCAACAACATTTCAAAGATGCATGACGTCCATTTTTGCTGATATGCTTGAGAAGCATATGGAAGTCTTCATGGATGACTTCTCTGTTTTTGGTTCCTCATTTGATAATTGTCTGGCTAACCTTTCACTTGTTTTGCAGCGGTGTCAAGAAAGTAATCTGATCCTAAACTGGGAAAAGTGACATTTTATGGTACGAGAAGGCATTGTTCTTGGTCACAAGATTTCCCACAATGGGATCGAAGTCGATCAAGCCAAAGTGGAGGTTATCTCAAAATTACCACCACCTGTGAATGAGAAAGGTATTCGGAGTTTCTTAGGCCATGCGGGTTTCTACCATAGGTTCATAAGGGATTTATCCAAGATAGCTAAACCTTTGACTACCTTGTTGGTTAAAGACAAGACTTTTGTTTTTGATAAAGAGTGTGCCGATGCATTTGATACACTGAAAAATAAACTAGTGTCGGCACCCATTGTGATTGCCCCCGATTGGTCTCTCCCCTTTGAGATCATGTGCGATGCTAGTGACATTGCGGTAGGGGCTGTTCTTGGACAGCGAAGAGATAAACTGCTTCATGTTATTTATTATGCTAGTCACGTTTTGAACCCTGCACAGATGAATTATGCAACTACCGAGAAGGAGTTGCTAGCTGTTGTGTATGCCTTCGATAAATTCAGGCAATATCTGTTGGGTTCAAAAGTGATTGTTTACACTGACCATGCTGCTTTGAAATATCTTTTTGCTAAGTAGGATTCGAAGCCCAGGCTCCTGAGGTGGATTTTACTTCTCCAAGAGTTCGATGTAGAGATTCGCGATAAGAAAGGGTGTGAAAACACTGTTGCTGATCATCTTTCACGGATGTCACCAATTGAGGAGACAGAGGATAAGCGTCCAATAAAGGATGAGTTTCCTGATGAACACATCCTAGCTGTTATTGGAGTGCCTTGGTTCGCGGACTATGCAAACTATCTGGTGGGTGGTATCATACCAGATGATTTCGACTCTAACCGTAAGAAAAAGTTTGTTCATGACTGCAGGTTTTACTTATGGGATGATCCGTTTCTCTACAAAAGAGGAGTAGATGGTCTGGTCAGAAGATGTGTACCTGAGGAAGAGCAGAAAGATGTGTTGAAAGCATGTCACGATTCCGAGTATGGAGGACACTTCAGTGGTGATAGGACAGCAGCTAAAGTCCTTCAGTCAGGGTTATACTGGCCCTCTTTATTCAAGGATGCCCAAGAGTTAGTGAAGGAGTGTGACAGATGTCAGAGAACTGGGAATATATCAAAAAGAAATCAGATGCCCCAGAACTCTATGCTAGAGGTTGAGTTATTTGATGTATGGGGAATAGACTTCATGGGGCCGTTTCCACCGTCATTCGAAAAAAACTACATTTTGGTTGCGGTGGATTATGTTTCAAAATGGGTGGAAGCGGTGGCATTGCCTACCAACGATGCGAAAGTTGTGGTGAGATTCCTGAAAGAGAATATATTTGCTAGGTTTGGTGTTCCGAGAGCATTGATTAGTGATGAAGGGACGCACTTTCTGAATCATCTCATGGAGAAGCTTCTGCAGAAATATAATGTGAAACATCGGATAGCTACGCCTTACCATCCGTAAACAAGTGGGCAAGTAGAGGTGTCAAATAGACAACTCAAACAAATTCTGGAAAAGACGGTGAGTTCATCTCGAAAAGATTGGTCTATTAAGTTAGATGATGCTCTATGGGCGTATCGAACAGCTTTCAAAACGCCCATCGGCATGTCGCAATACCAGCTTGTTTACGAAAAAGCATGTCACTTGCCATTGGAACTTGAACACAAGGCTTTCTGGGCCTCTAAGTATCTGAACATGGACTTGTCAAAGGCTGGAAGTTCTCGGATTCTTCAACTTCACGAGTTAGAGGAATTCAGAAACCGGGCGTATGAGAATGCTAAGGTCTACAAAGATCAAACAAAAAAGTGGCATGACAGGAGAATTCAAAGAAAAGAGTTTTGGGAAGGACAACTGGTCCTCCTGTATAATTCAAGGTTGAAACTGTTCCCCGGGAAATTAAAATCTAAGTGGTCAGGACCTTTCGTGGTGATAGAGTATTCCCGCATGGAGCGGTTGAAATCAAGAATCAGTCCAATGGAGATATTTTCAAAGTGAATGGGCAGAGGTTGAAGCCCTATTTCCAAGGACAACCAAATGGACTGGTTGATGTTGCTCGTCTCACTGGGTAGGACGATCAACCGTCGAGCCATGCGACGTTAAACGCAGCGCTGCGTGGGAGGCAACCCACGATTTTTATGCTAATTCTGTATGTTTGTGTCGTATATTATGTTTTGTAGGTGTTCACAGTGCATATGTATGAAGAGGTAGTGCGGTAGAGAGCTTGGTGTCGAATTTATAAAAAAAAAATGGAGAAAAAGTGAAATTGCAGTGGCCTGACACGGGTCCCGTGTTGCCCAACACGGGCCGTGTCAGGAGGTCTGGGAGTGTTAAAGAAAATGGGATGGACAGAAGCCTGACACGGTACCCGTGTTGCCCAACACGGGCCGTGTCAGAAAGTCTGGGAGTTGTAACAAAAATTGGAGCATGGACAGAAGCCGGACACGGCCGTGTCAGGCAGCGCGGCAAGAATTTTTCTCTCTTAAAATTTTGAATTTTGAATTAAATGTGTGGACCCCACCTGATTTTAATCACTCATAATTGTTTTAATTTTCATTTATCTCCATTCTTCTCATTATTTCTCTTCACTAACCCTATTTTATACCTTTTTCTCTCAAAAACTCCATAGCCTCCTTCATCAAAAGCTTCACTTTCCCGCCGATTCATCCACCGAAACGTTGTGGAGCCTTCACAAAAGTTGTTCTACGCATCATCCTCTACATAGTGACGGTAATTTTTTGCTCTAACCTTCCCGTTTATTTTCGTGTGATTTTTGCAGAGCCCCAAAATGCCCCCAAGCGCACAGACACCGGAAAGAGGCCGGCTGCGGAGGCATCCCGCGCCCGGAAAAGGCCCACCAGGCGGGCCAATGCTCACGACATTGTCTTCGACAGTGAGGACCAAGAGCGGAGGTATGCGATACACTTGAAGCGAAAAATCATCCCCACCAGGTATATGTGTTCTGATACTCTCAGTCGTTTAGGTATGAAAACTGAGATGGAACGAATGTTCCACACTATAGGTATGCTTGAATTTATGCACTACGAGGCCCCCACATTCGAGCGCATTACGCTTGAATTTTTTAGTACACTGCAATTTCAGCTTAAAAAGAAATGGACTGGTGCTACTTACTTTTTTTTTGGTACCATGTCTTTCAGGTTGTTTAACACAGACCATGAGATGACGGTGAAAAAATTGGGGGATGTGCTGAACCTTCCGATTGATGGTCCTGGCTTGGTCCCAGAATCCTTTGATGCACATGCATTCTGGACCGCTATCACAGGCCAGGAGGATTATGTGGCCAAGGGAGCGAAGGCATCGGGTATCCAGAACCCTTGTTTCAGGTTCGCCCAGAAGGCTCTGGCGTACACACTTTTTGGTAGGGGAGACAACAATGGTGTAGCGACTCAGAGGGAACTGTTCCTGCTGCATTCTATGGCAAACCGGACCCTGGTAAGCATAACAGCCTTTGCAGCAGATTATCTGGGGAGAGTTGCACGAGCAACTTCAGGGGGTATTTCCATTGGAGGAATGATTTCACAGATAGCCGACAGCCTGGGCTATGAACATGTTCTGCGAAACGAGACACCGGTCTCGGGGAAGTCGAAACTGGATCTTCAGGCGTTGATCCAGCAAGGTATGATTGCGGAAGCAGGTAACTGTTATTCATTACTTTGTTCTGGGAATTTTATGATGTATTTACCAAACCCCGATAGAATTGGGATTCAAAATGAGGAAAACTGGTGTTATAATAATGCCGTCCTCGATCTTAGGGACGAGCAAGAGGGGGATTTGTTTACAGGAGAGCAAGAGCAGCAAGGATTCAGAGCAGAGCCGGAGCCGCATCAGACGGTTCCTCCGTATGCTGGTGCTTCAAGCACAGGTTCAGGCTCATTCTCCATGGCACCGGACCAATGGACTTGGATCCAGACTCAGATAGGAGAGATTCGGGCGGAGCAGAGCAGCCAGGGTGGGAAGTTGGATAACCTGACCAACATGATGCAGCAAATGATGCTGCATTTTCCTGCTCCTCCTCAGTGAGGCACTGTGAGTCCCCTTTACATTTGATCTGTAACAGTGAGGTCACTGTTCAGTTCAAGTGTGGGGGGTTTTTAGTTTATTTAGTTTTTCAGTATTTATTTTCAGTTATTGTTGGTTTATCTTTATCTGTCTTTATTTGGTTGTTTTTGAATTTTCTGGTTTGATGCTTCAGGATTGTTATAGATATGCCCGACGAATGTGAAGACTCAGAGTGAGTGGTTGAAAAGATGCGAACCGAGCAAAGTTTCAAGGGAACCCCGAGAAGTGGACACTGCTAAAAGAATGGTTGGACATAAGTTCTCCAACACGGGACAAATTCGAGAATACTGAGCGCCCGAGACAGAGATGATGCCACACCACACTGAGAAGACTTGGAAGATGCCAGTAGACCAACCATGTGAGCTTCATTGCCAAATACTTCTGCACAGAGAGAGTATCAGGTATGTTTGTATCACTCTGAGTTCGCGTATCTGTCTGTGGGATTATCTATTCGCGCATGTACACACTGAGGCACTTGTTTGTATTAACCCAGAGCCTTTCTAGCCTACCCTTGCATATTTACCCCTCGTTACCCCATTTTGAGTTTTTCGTTCCTTTTTGTTTGTATTATTTAACCGCCATATGTTAACCATAAGCCTAAAACACTTCCTACCCTGCTTGACTGAGTGCTATCGACTTCGGAAATATGCAAATTCCTAAGTTTGGGGTTATCACATACGGATGAAAAGTAGAGTGAGTACATTGAGAAAAAAAAGAGAAAGAAAAGAAAAAAGTGAAAAAAAAAATGTCGAAAAAAAAAAAGAATAAAGAGAATGTACTCACTAAGCGGTAATCCAGTGGAAAAGTAAGGAAGGAAACCTCAAGTTATATGAGGAAAGAAAACTGGAAAATTGGTAGAAGTGTGCGAACCCCCCGGTTCATGAATAAATAGGAATGCATAGAGATGAAAGAGATAGCGCAAAAGTCGAGCCAAAACCCCTTGTTCTCCCTCCGTTTTGTTTATCCCACCTGGTCCCTTAGCCCCATTACAACCCGAAAGTCCTCATAAAGTGTGTTGTGCGTGTTGTGGAATTGAACATAGATGGTATTCGAATTTGTGAGTCGACATTTTCATACTTTGATTTTGAGAGCAAAACACGTGACCCCGAGAGATGCAGTGAGAGTGAGAGAACACTGGCAGTGAAATAGGATTTAAGACGTGGAAGTGTGGTGGACTGTCAGAGTCCGGTGCAAAGGAAATCGTTGAAAGGAAGGTGGGACGAGATTTGTGAAAAGCCTTAGCAGTGTTGTGGTAAGTTCTGATTCGAGGGGTGACCGACTTGTTTCTCTAACATCACTTGAGGACAAGTAATGAGATAGGTTTGGGGTTGTGATCGGTCACCATTCTTCTGAGTTTTTTCAGTCATTCGGTCGGCATTTTGTAGCAATACTGGTAGCATAGTAAGTGGTTTTCGTTCTATTTTTCCTACTATTTTCGCTTTTCGTAATTGTTGTTGTTTCAATTTAGTTGTTGAAATTCTTAAGTTATTTGTCGCATTTTACGCGTGTGGTATTTGGTTAGTGGTTTCAGGTTGCAGGTTAAGTACCCGGAAGGCCGACGGAAGAACGGAGCCTCGGAACACAAGAAAAATCAAGAGTTTGGTGACGATCAGAGGCCTGACACGGCCCCCGTGTTGCCCAACACGGCCCGTGTCAGGAAGGGAGAGCTTTGGGCGAAGTGGAAAGGAATCCAGAGGGCTGACACGGCCCCCGTGTCAGCACCCCTGGCACTTGAAGACTTTGGTGGCTTAATGAAGGCCTGACACGGCCCCCGTGTTAGCCCAACACGGCCCGTGTCAGGAGTGTTGTAGCTTGAATTTTATATTTTTTTTGTTGGCTCTGATTCACTTACCCGAGGGGCACTTTTGGTATTTTACCCTGTAATTTTAGAATCTGATGTTATTTAAGTGAGGTCTAGGATAGATGAATGGGATCTTTTGGATCATATTATTGAGTTAGAGCGTGGGGAGAATTCCGGAGAAAGAGGATCGATCAAAAGCGGAAGCGATTGACGATCCAAGAAGCCGATCTTTATTGTCATGTTTTCATCCCTTCTCTTTATCGTTTTTATTTCTGTTATGAACATGATTATTGTAATGACTTTTTGAATTCCAATCTATGGATGTGTGTTTGAACCATTTTCTTTAATTCTTGCAACGTGCTTAATGCTTTATCTTTTTGGGAAATCTGATAATTGATCGTAGTTAGGATTTGGCCTGAACAACCATCCTAACATTGTTGCATGAATTTTCTCACTGCCGGTATTTCCAAGGAATTGGGATACCCTGTGCAAACCAATTTTATATGTCAAAACTATTGCTTGATGTGCTTTCTTGACCTTTGAGGAATCAGGGTCAAGGAGGAATATCAAAGGTTTTTCTTTAAAGGAATTTTGGAAAAATAATACGGACTATAGGAAAGATAAGGTTAACACATGTATCTTTAGAGCAAGAATACGTAAAGTCATTGCAGTACAAGTTATACACCATCCCTAGCATTACTCTCATATTTGTGAATCCTTTATCGTCATTTTTATAATTCTTATAGTAATAGTTTCCTTTGACTCAAAACAAACTATCAAGGAATTTTGTTTAATTGAAATCTCTTCGAAAAACTTAATTCAATGCGCAGTCCTCAAGAGACCGACACTGGGGTTTACCCCATTTATCACTACATCGATAAAATAGTCCACTCCCCCTAAGAGGGCCTCCAAGGAGGAGTGGACAGTCGCAGAGTCTACAGAACATGCCTCTGTTTTTGCCTCCTTTACCGGGGATGCCTTCACAGGGGCCTGAAGAGGAGTAGAAGGTTAACTTTCCTGGTGAATACGATCGTATCTATACGGATTACGGGGAGAGGTTCCCGATGCACAAGTACGTCTTCAAGGACATTGGGTTGTGGCTGCCCCTCACCGACTTCCAGAGGTTTTTTTTCGTGCACTTGGATCTGACCCCCTCACGGCTGCATCCCAACTCCTTAGTGTTCATCCGTGCGTTCGAGCTGACGTGTGAGTTCCTGAAGATAGGAGCCACCCTCCCCTTGTTCTTCATAATCTTCCATCTCCAGAGGCAAGTCTTGAGGAGGAAGTTTGGCTGGGTCTCGCTGAAGCAGGCAAAAAAAGTTGTTTCAGCCGTTCTCGGAGTCCACACGGTCTTTCAAGGAGAAGTTCTACATTATCGAGCCCGTGTCGGAGAAATCCCAGGATTCTACCTATGTTTGGGAGGTGTCGACTGATGAAAACGGGGAGGACCTATATGACGAGCATGGCAAAGTGGTGGCAAACAGAGTGCTGAAATTTCCCTTCTGCTGGAGCGGGTCTCATTTTTCCCAAGGAACTGACCAGTATCTTGCCCAGCCGGAGATGCTGGAAGAAGACGACAAAGTCGGCTACGCGGCGCTGGTGAATTATGTTAAGAGTTTTACTCCCTCGGAGTGCTCGACTAAGAGCAGGGACCTGATCTTCGAGGAAGATGGTGGGCAGAAAGTGGAGAGCCACTACATCAGCACAAAGGGGCTCCTCGAGTGTAGGACTCATGCCGACGCCCATAAATTGCTTGGTAGTCTTTGTTTTTAAGTTTGTCAAGATTATTGTTTTCCCCGATTGCTAACGTGCCCGTTATGTTTTTGCAGGTGAAATGCCTTCAGCGCACGAGCGGATGGTAAAGTATGCCAATGTGAAGCGCAAGGCTGGTACAATGAACCCGAGGAACCAGCTTACCCAACGAGCGTCGCTTCCACATACGGGGTCGGGGAGCTCTTTTTCTATTCCGCCTCCTGCCCAGGGTTCCCCGGTGCCTGGAACTTCGAGGTTCAAGTGATTCCGGCAGAACGAGTTGGGGAACCTAAGCCAGGCGGGGGAGAAAAGCAAGTTTAAGCTTCCTCCATGTCTTCACAACAAAAACTTCTTCGAAGGCTCCTCGTTGACGGTTCCTCGGGCGGAGTCTCTGAAGCTTGAAGGGATGGACCGCCCGAAGAAGATTCCCCTCACGAGTCTGAGATGAAGAAGGCCCAGACCGTGATATCAGTCCTGGAGGAGAAGGTGAAGAAGGCCAAGGAGGAGGCCAGGGCTGCCGAGGAGGCAAGGAGGAAATCTCAAGAGGAGCTGACTAAGGTTAAAGGGCAGAATGAGACACTGGTTGCAGAGAAGAAAGTCGTCGAGAACATGGTCGAGCATATGAGGTCTGCTGTAGCCCAAGCTAAAGACGAGCACGAGGATCTAAAAGAGCTGAAGACTCGGGCTGAGTTAGTTGCCCGCATTGTGCATGAAGAGGATGACGTTTGTGCCATCGGCGAGAATTCCTTCAACAACGTTGTGGCGCAGCTGAAACTTGTAAACCCGGGGGTCCCACTGTCCACTGAGGGGACCCGTTTCCTGTACCATGTCGAGGGCGAAAAGATCTTCATCCCCGACTTTCTTCGGGTCCGAGAGGAGCATGTTCAAATTCCTCAAGAGGAGCCTCAGTCGACGTAGACTGTCCTCGAGGAGGCCCAGCAGATGGAAGAATGATATCTTGTTGTATTTCTGGCTTGCGCTCTGTGTTTTGTAATTTATTATGTTGAGTGGGTCGTGGTTCCCTTTTTTATGTAACAAGTACAATATGTGGTCCTCGTGACCACCTGCTAATGTAATATGTAAGTTTTTGGCCACTTTGGCCCGTTTTGTATGATTTGCGTTCGTGCATGGCTTTATGCGTTTTTATTTTCGCTAAGTGCAATAACTTTGCTCAACACAAGTGTGTGCTCGTAATAAGGGTGACTTAATGATTTGTTGTTTCGGAGCCTGCTCGACTGAGATATGTTCGTCAGTGAGGGGGACTGATCGAACGACCAGGGTAGTTACCAGGCATGAGAGCGAAGCTTAGGCCGCGTTTGAGGCCTGAGTTTGCGGCGTGAACTTCCCATCGCGAGCTGGGTGTTCTTCCTATCATGGTACTTTGACGAGGGCGGGCTCGATTGAGGAACCGCCATCGGACATGGGTTATGCTCGTTCTTGAGTGGGATCCTGCCTTAGTTTGTATACGACGCTTGTTACTAGGCGTGCATTCGTAGTCCGGACATTGTGCTCGTCGCATTAACGAAGCAAACCGACAATTAGGGCCTTAGCTATAATATTGTTTTAGCTTTTTGGCGTTCCATGGTTGAGCAAGTTCTTCCCCATTGAGGTATTCTAGGTAGTAGGCCGCATTCTCCGTCTTTTCCCGGACGCAATAGGGTCGTTCCCAGTTTACGGCGAGTTTGCCTTCTCGAGAATTCTTGTGATTCCTTCTTAAGACAAGGCTGCCCACTTGGAATTCTCGTCGTATAACCTTGGCGTTGTGCCTAATTGCAATTTTTTGTTTTAATTAGGCTTTGCGAAGAGCTGCTCCTGATCGGACCTCTT
This sequence comes from Lathyrus tuberosus, assembly GCA_022829125.1. Taxonomy (NCBI): domain Eukaryota; kingdom Viridiplantae; phylum Streptophyta; class Magnoliopsida; order Fabales; family Fabaceae; genus Lathyrus; species Lathyrus tuberosus. The sequence goes on along the minus strand of JALAZF010000946.1, from coordinate 618,084 downwards.
CGACGAGGTCGAGCTCCTCCCTTAGTGCCTCGTTATTTGTCTCCTTGTCCAGGGGGGATTCAGTCCGCCTGGATGGCACGTGTATCTCGATGGGGATCACTGAATTAGTTCCGTAAGCTAGGCAGAAAGGTGTTTCCCCAGTCGAGGAGTGGGGCGTAATGCGGTAGGCCCAGAGCACGTTGTGCAGTTCCTTGACCAAGATTTCTTTGTTTCGTCCAGACTCGTTTGAGGCCCCACAGGATTACTTTGTTCACCGCTTGGGCCTGCCCGTTAGTTTGGGGATGTTCAACGGACGCGAAGTGTTGTTTCGTGCCTAGTTGGGTGAGAAGTCCTGAAATTTTCTGTCCGTGAACTGCGTCCCGTTGTCGGTGACTATTGCTTGGGGAATGCCGAAGCGGGCAAGGATGTTCCGCTTGTAGAAGCGAAGTATGTTGTGGGCCGTTATTTTGTCCAGAGCCTCTGCTTCTATCCACTTGGTGAAGTAGTCAACACCCACTATCAAGTACTTGTTCTGGTTTGATCCCACGACGAAGGGTCTCAGGATATCTAAGCCCCACCATGCGAAAGGCCACGGGGAGGACATTGCTTTGAGTTCGTTGGGTGGTGCCAAATGCATGTCCCCGTGTCATTGGCATTTGTCGTATTTCTTCACATGTTATTTTACGTCATACTGCATGGTCGGCCAGTAGTACCCTGCTCGTAGGGCTTTCCTGGCGAGGGATCTCCCCCCGAGGTGCTAGGTGTTGATCCCTTTGTGGATCTCGTGCAAGACGTGGGCGACCATCTCTTGCTCGACGCATTTGAGTAAAGAGATGGAGAACCATCGCCTGTAGAGCTTGTTTTCGACCAGGACGTAGGAGCAGGCTCTGCGCCTGACTATGCTGGCCTCTTTGGGGTCGGATGGGAGTTCATCCTTAGCGAGGTAAGTATAAACGGGGGACATCCAGCAGTTACTATCGCCAATGACTTGCACGTCGAGGATCGCAGAGGTTTTCTCAATGCTGGGTCGAGGAAGCACTTCCTGGATGACGGATTTGTTTACCCCCTTATTCTTTGCGCTCGCCAGTTTTGACAACACGTCTGCTCTGACATTGTGTTCGCGGGGAACATGTTTTACTTCTACTGTTGCAAACTTCGTCATTTTTCCTTGACCAGGGATAAGTATTCAGACAAGTTGTCATTCTTGGTCTGATATTTTCCTCGAACTTGACGGCTATGACAATGCTCGTTTTAGATGGAGGATAGCCTGGTTGCATTCCTCTGTCCATTCGAAAGATGCCTCCTTTCAGAGGAGTTTGAAAAAGGGCAGTGCGTGCTGGGCGGACTTGGCCACAAAACAAGATAATGAAGTGAGCATCCTGTTGAGGGATTAGATGGATTTCTTCGAGCTGGGCGTAGGAAACTCGGAGAAGGCTATGCACTTGTCGGGGTTAGCTTCGATTCCTCGTTCCTTCAGATAGAAGCCGAGGAACTTGCCTGCTCGTACCCTGAACGTGCATTTTCCGGGTTAAAATGCATCCGATATTTCCTGGCCTGCTCGAAGACCTTTCTTAAATGGGTTGTGTGATCGGTTTCCTCATGGGACTTCACGATCATATCATCCATATAAACTTCGAGCATGTCCCCGATTTCTCCCTGGAAGACCTTCTTCATCATCCTTTGATAGGTAGCACCAACGTTCTTCAAGCCGAAAAGCATTACGTTGTAGTAATAATTACCCGACTTAGTCTTGAAGGTTGTGTACCTTTTGTCGCTTTTCGCCATTGGTATTTGATTGTAGCCCGAATAGGCGTCCATGAACGATAACAATTTAAAACCGGCAGAATTATCAACAAGTTTATCTATATTGGGTAGGGGTAAGCATCTTTAGGGCATGTCCTATTGAGATCAGTATAATCAACACACATACGCCACTTTCCATTAGACTTTTTAACGAGTACAACATTGGACGTCCAAGTAGTGTACTTGGCTTCTGAAATAAAGTTTGCCTCGATGAGTTCTTTTACAGCTTGTTCTGCAGCCTCCATTTTCTCCGGAGACTGCTTTCTCCTATATTGTGCTACAACCTTGGCAGGCGGCAGCAGAATCTAAGCCGGGCATTTCTGCGGCGCTCGAGGCGAACAAGTCCACATTCTCTCGAAGGCAAGATTTGAGCTATTTCCTTGCTATGTCGGGGAGGTCGGTCCCTATCTTCACTCCTGGCTGGGGGTCATCGCCGAGCAGAACGAGTTTGAACTCGCCATCCAAAATTGGGCGCATCGGATGGGAGATGTCGCCGGTGCTGGTTGAAGCGGAGAGGTTGCTCGAGTAAGTATGGGTCTCCTTTTGGTCATCTTCGGAGAAGCTGCTGTCGAGGTCGATAGAGTCGACGCGGGGCAGCGACTTGGCTTTCTCGAAGCTGCTGGGCAGGGCCGGCTTGCTGGAAGTCTTTAGATTGGCAGCAATGGTGTTAAGTCCTTTGGTGGCTGCTTCGAAGCACCTCCTTGCTGCCTTGATGTCCCCCTGTAAAGTGGCAACCAGACCCTTAGAAGTGTAATACTTCATTTTCAGATGCACAGTTGAGGGTAAGACCACCAATTCGGCCAAGGTTGGCCGCCTACAGATGCACTGATAGAGAGAGGAGCAGTAAATAACCAAGAATTGGACCTTAATAGACCTGGTCGTCTCTGCAGATCCGAAAGTCACGATCAATTCCACATATCCCCAAGGCTTTATGACTGACCCGTTGAAGCCTTGTAGGTCAGAACCTACGTAGGGGGTCAGGTGCGATTCATCTAGCTGGAGGGTGGAAAACAGCTGCGAGTACATGATGTAGACTGAACTGCCTTGTCGACTAAGATTCATCGAACATCAAAGTTAGGCATCTGGGCTCTTACGAGCAGCATAATTCTTGAGTTCGGAACCCCATCGAGGAGTTCCTCGCGGTAGAAAGATATGGGTACCGACTCTCCACAGACTTTGTCGAGCGTTGTACTCCTGTTGGAGCTCGTGCTGAGAAGGTGCTCTAATTTCCTTTTCCCGGAGCCCACGGTAACTTTGTTGAAGCCTATCTGGAAATGACCATGGCGGAGGGGAAAGTTTCCCACGGGCTATGTACTGCGAAGTAGGGGGAGCGCTGAGCTCCTCAGGAACATAGAAGTCCTCAGGCCGCAATTGCTCATGGCGACCTGAAGGTTTGTTTCTTCCGAGGAAGGCACCTCTTCCTTGACTTTCATCGACTCATGGGCGTCCTGCCGGGGAGTTTCTCTCTTCATGGTAAATTGTTTCAGGTGGTCTTCCCTTATCAATATCTATATGGCATCCTTCAGGTGGATGCAATCGTCGGTTGTGTGGCCGTGACATTTGTGGAAATGGTAGTATTTTAACTTGTCAGCGTTCGGCTTGACCGGTATCTGCTTAGGGAATCGAACCCCTGCTTGTTTGAACTCCGAGATGGCGTATTCGGAGAGGATTTTCTCCATGGATACGGTCAGGGGAGTATACTCATGGAAGCGGCTGAAGGGTCCTTTGTTGTTTCGGGACGGGGCGATCTTCATGTCTCCTGTTTCCCTGATGAGATGTCGATGTTTCATCGCTCTTGGAGGTTCGGGCACTTTCCTGATGGCGTGAGACCCGGGCGGAGCTGGACGCCTCTTTCTCCTCGTACTGGATATATGCTTGAACCTTGAGGAGGAAGACGTCCAGAGTCCTTGGAGTTTCAATGCTAACAGCTTTGGCGAATTCCGTACGGGGAGGAAGTCCTCGCTCCAACAAGAACTTCTTCATGTCATCGGTCGTTGAGATCTGCACCGCTTCTTTATTGAACCTCTCGATGTATGTGCGGAGAGGTTCATCCTTCCCTTGAATTGTGGCCTCAAGGAAGGCTTCGGTCTTCGGGTTTCTTATACTAGGTCATTGCTCCCTTCCTGAGCATGGTAGGGAACAGTCGACATTTGATAGTGCCCCGGACGCTGCAATAATCGAGAAGAGCATCGATATTTTTGATGTGCTTGTCAGGATTCGTCGTTCTGTCGTAGGTGCCTAAAGACGGTGGTTTCTCCAATCCCCTGGAGAGGCGCATGGCCATAATCTCGTGAGAAAACGAGCCGCGAGGCTCGTCGTCGCTGCTGCTACTGGTCCATAACGGGGAGCGGGTGCTTCGCTCAGGGAGAGGACGGTGACTTCGGTGGGGAGATGGGGTTCGTGCTCGGCCCTTGGATCTAAGCGGGGGTGAACGTTGGTCTCTTCTGGTCCTCTTGTTTCTTGGGGAATACTAGCTCCGCGGGGAAGCTTGGTCACACTTCTGGACGGCATAGGACTTTGGTTCGGGTGGTGCCTAACGGTCTCTTTCTCGTCGAGGAGGTGGGCTTCAGGATCGTCGACGCTCCTTCCTCAGCGGAGGGGATCTTGGTCGGGCAAACTCCTCTAGGAATCCAATCCTCGCGTTTTACTGGAGGATTAGTAGATTGGTTTTGTTGAGAGCTTTAAGAAGGGTCGTCACGGCCGGGTCAGCGTTGGGTGGAATGGAAACAGGCTGGTTGTCCAGGGAGGGCTGGTCTTCAACATGATCAGCACGACTGGGGGAGGGAGACGCAGTGGCCCCATTTCTCATATGATGGGCGTCACCTCCAAAGAAAGGTGCAGTTCTGTCAGTATCAGCCTTGCTGACGGGGAGAAAAGAAGAGTTGTGAGCATCATGAACGTGATCTTGGCTTGCCATAATCAGAATCTTGGACAGAGGGTTGTTTTGGTCTTGAATCTACGGTGGATGTTAGACAGGGATGACATAGTTCCCACATACGGCGCCACTGATCTTGACGGCTTATCAGAACCTGAAGTGGGCCAAGAATGACGTCTGTGATGTTGGGTGTGTGAGATGAGGAGGGGGTGTACCTGCAAGGCACTGCGACTGATCTTGTCGGCTGATCAGAACCTGAAGTGGGCCAAGAATGACATCTGTGATGCTGAGTGTGTGAAATGAGAGGGTGTACCTGCAAGGCACTCCGATGCTAAAGTAAGAATCCGGAGAGGAAAAAGGCAAGTACAAAAGTATGTATTTCGTAGGATGCTTTTTGAATACCTGACCCTCTCAAATGAGAGAGTTTTTATAGTGCCCCCAGTGCGTGGCCAACGGTCCTTATTTTCGGGGCGAAATAACCGTTTCCCGAAGAATAGGTAACTGCCAGAAACTAGTCGTTAGGACGGGCAGAGGTGCCTGAAACTAGCTGTTGCTACGGCCAAAGATGTAGTTCCGGGTACGAGCGTCGTGACTGTTTCTGAATGGTGGAGTCGTGCGTAACGGGTAGGAAATACCGAGGAGGAGCGGGTGACCCCAATGCTGCCCCAAATTGGCTGGACTTAGGCAATTGGATCGTTCTGGAAGCAGAAGTGGATTGGGTCATACCTAGTCATTGGTCCAATCCGAAACACTATCCTTAATCAGTCTTATTAAATTAAATTTAAATTAATCCTCATTCAAATTTGAATTAAAAACATACTAATCAAAATAAAATTTAATTACAATTTTAATCATCTATTTTCACTCAGTTATCAAATTGATCCTCTAATTTGAAAAAAAAAAATTGAGTTTTAGTCTCTACCTCATATTTTAGGATTAAAATAATGGTCTGAAATGTTTTAAATGTCATTGATTACTATTTGATGATGAAGAGTGATCAACACATATGAAATTGTAAAAAAAAAAAAAAAAAAAAAAAACTTGAAATTGTTAATTTCAACATTATAAATTATTATTTTTGTAAATTAATTAATACCATGTAAATTATATTTAATTCATTAACTGATTTTACATCATACAATCATATATCACCACATCTAAAATATGTTACATCACTAATTTTTAGTCTAAATTATGAAGGAGTGGTCAAAATAGATGATTTTATAATATGTAAATCAATTATGTAAATAAATAAAAATAAAAGAAGCAAAATTATGACTAACTATAAAGATAAAAAAAAAAAAACTAAATAATTGAATTTTTTCAACAACTTAAGTTTTTATCAAGATAAGGATTGATTATGATGTTTATTCAAGAAAAACGAACACAAAGATAATACCATTTCGTCTGCAAATTAGTCATATTCAAGAAACACCAACAAGGAAACTAAGAGACCCTACGAGGCATGCAACAATCCCTTGTGTCCTCTGATTAAGTTTCAACCCACAAATGAGAGAGCAACTTCAATAATAGACATAAATTGGCAACAATATTGACTTATCTTCTTGCTTTTATGTGCATACAAATGCATCTCAGACGGTCTCCGATTAGTTGGGATTAGCAATATATTTTCTAAATAATTTTAAATTATTATTATATAGTTTTCTAAATTTTAAGCAAGATGCATGAAGACATTTATAACAAATATAAATTGAAATTTAATCAAAACCTTTTATTAAATGCATGCATGTGTTCTTATGGGTTACAAACTCTCGCATAATTATAAAAGGTGAAATTTTAGGAGTGAATTGGAGCGAAGCAACATTTCTTCAAAACTCTTTTTTTTTTTACAACTTATTATTATTTTTCTTCTGTCTTAATACTTCTCTTTTGTATAATATTTTTTATTTATTTTATTAATTTATTATAATAATTTTTCACCTTCAATTTGTTTTCTTAATTTTGTACTTAATATAAATTATCGTCACTTATTTTTCTATTTTTTAAAATTGTTTTATCTAATTTTTATTTTATGTTTGTGTTTATTTTTTCGTTTCTGTTTTAATATATATTATATCATATTTTTCTTTTATATCATGTTTTAATCTTTTTTTTTGTCTATATTTATATATAGTAATAAATTGTTAAATGTATTTGTTGATTTGCATCAAAAAGTTATAATCCAAATTAAGTGTGTTCTGTTATGAATAAAAATAATAATGAATGTACATTCTTATTCTTCTTTTCATCTTTATATTTCCTATAAATAGTTGTGACTTTTCATCTCCCTTGGGTCCTATAAATAAGGTATATATTACAATATAAACTGTACATTTGAAGAAGATAATATAAGATTACTTTTTCTCTTTTCTTCCTCTCTGATCTCTATATTGTTTTGTTTAGTTTCATAACACGTTATCAGCACGGAACTCTACCATATGAATGTTAGCTAATTGTCTAAGAAGTGATACAAATAGTTTGATAATGAAGGTCTAACAATATGAAGCTTCAAGATTTAGAAGGTAATATTATTAATTTTTGTTTCGTAATATATATTTCTAATTCTGCCTATTTTGTATTGATATGTTGATTAGAAAAAAAAATCAACGATGAATGATTGTTAAAATATCTCTGAAAGACTATAAAATAATGTATTTGTAATATAGTTCCTGAAGAACTTAACAAATATCCTTTATGGATAGAAAAATAATAATTTATTATATAGTTCCTGAAGAATTTATCAAGCATCCCTGAAGGATAGCAAAATAATAATTTATTATATAGTTTCTGAAGAATTAATCAAGATCCATGAATGATTGAAAAAATAATAATGTATATAGTTCTTGAAGAACTTATAATGCATCCCCGAAGGATTGCAAGAAAACTGTTTATCTTTATCATTGTTTGAAGATCTATGATCTACCTCTCGAAAAAATTATATATTTAGAAAGGATCCCTAGAGGATTGTTCAAAGAATGAATTATTTTTATTCATTCATCAAATAATGGTTATCCCTTGATGATTGATAAGAAAATGATTATTCTGTCTCCATTGATCAGAAAAGTATCAATAACAATTTTCATGGATCTTAGAAAAATTGGCAATCACAAAAGGATTGCATGAATAATATTAATAAATGTAAATTTATTAAGATTAAAAATATATATATTATATACAGATTATTTTATATTTACTAGAGATTGAAACAGATAGAAAAATAGAATCATATGTATTATGGTAAACCAGATGTTTACAAATCACACTTAAGTGTGTTGTTGGCAAAATTGGTTGGGTCATCTCAGATGTATTATAATGTGAGAACTTGTTTTGAAGAACCAGAAGTTTCTTCAATCCAATCAAATTTGTGTGTTCCTAAAGGAAAATTTGAGAAATTGAGTTTTTAGGACATTAATTGTTGCATCGACTAAAAGATCGTGCATATGTCTATTCACAGCCCGAAGTTTGTGAAATTATTTTCTCAACTAATTAGACTAAGATCTTGTTTTCTGGATTTTTCAGAAATTCCTTGATAAGTATCACATATATTACTGAAATTAATTTTGAACATCTTGAAAGACATGCTCATAAAAAATGGACTTGAATATCCATTCTTTAGACGTCTAACGTTAGTTATATAGTTGATACTTGCGAGATCATCAATTCTAAATTAGATATTTGAAACACACAAAGTATGATATTAAGATATTTACTCGCATTAAGCCAACAAGTTAATATAAGATGATTCTCCCCTTAACTTAAAAATTATTTTAGGTTAACAACCTATTATATCTCATCTAAGTAAATTTTTGGATGTGTTGTAATTATTCAATTGCTCCAATATAATACGCTAATATGAGTTTTGAAAGAATTTTAAGAAAATGTATTTTATATGAATTTCGTACTTGAGGATATACCTTGATCCAATAAGTGAATACTTATTTGAAGCCCAGTAGGCTGATTATCAATTGATAAATTAATTTTATCAATATTAGGGGAAGAGAATAAGCAGCTGAAACTGTGAACCAGAAGTTCAAATTAACAATTTGAAATAAATTATTATAATATCATTTTGATCCTCAAAGTTTAAAACACAATTAATTTGCAAAGTTTATGAAATAAATTGTTAGCTGCTAATATTTCACTCAAAGTGGATTCTCATATTGGATAATATCATATTGCAAATGAGTTATAGTCGCGCCTCAAGCGCGGTAAAAAAGTCGGTTCCGATGTTAAAAGTCCTCTACCAAGAAAAGAAACTAAAGTTAAAAATGACCCAAGTGAGGATATGAAAACTCTAAGAGCACTTTGACATAATTTAATTTTGAGTTCCAAAAGAACTAACCAGGTACCTGAAATTTACGAAAATTAAGAGATCTCGATAAATTATGTCATGAATGGAATATGATGGAACCAAAATAAAGTCAATATTGACAATCTCTTTGTGTATAATATAGCGCTAAAGATGATAAATGATAACGAGGATCATGAGTCAAAGTCTATCAAAGATTATAGACAAAGTGAGAATTGGCCAATATGAACATATTCAATTGAAGAAAAATTAAACTCACTTTACAAGTGACTCGATTTTGGACCTGTAGTTCGAGCACCTCAAGATGTGAACTCAATTGAATATTGTAATACCCCAAAATTTGCTCTCTCTCTTTGTCATCATAGCATGGCATTATCATTTATCATATCATATCCACCTCATTAACATTACATTGCATTTAAAATAGAAAAATGAAGCATGGCATCCTTCTTACCATCAGGGCATGTGATCAGGTGGAAGGTGGACAATCAAGGGATCATTCAAAGCACAAAAAGGTCAATCAAGTGCCCTCAAGGCAAGCCAAGAGGTCTTTCATGTCTCATACCATCTCAATTGATCATCCACAACCTCAAGGATAAGAGATACAATGGGAGATTGAAGCATTACATCTTTCACTATGCAAGAGGTTCAAAAAATGAAGGAAAACCCTCAAAAGAGATAGCTCATTGATCCAAAATCATCCTCAAATGGCATATATCATCATCCTTTAAGAGGATACATAACATACTCTGAGGAATTGGAAATTGAAGACTGCACTTTTTTCTCCTAGGAGGTGGGCACCAAAACTAGGGTTTCAAATAAAATCAGGGAATTTTTGATTTTTTGGACCAAATTTGATGTCATGGTATTTCATATGTCCCTAAGTGTATGGAGGTGGAAAATTGCTTCTCAATTGGTTTTGGAAGTGGTTCAATTGGAAGAAAGATCAGAAATCAAGAAAATTGGGGCCAAGTCAAATAATCAGAGGAAAAAGTCAACTCTTGACTTTTTGAGGCCAAATTCATGAAATTCATGTTATATGTGTCCATTGTGCAAAATTTGATCAAGAAACTCCAAAGGAATCATGAAAAAATCAAGATGTGGAAAGTTGCCATTTTTGGGTGAAGTAGGGTTACTAAAAATAGTAAGTTTTGGCCATTTTGCATCAGAGTTTGAACCAAGGCCATTTAAAATTGAAGCATCAAGTGGAAATTCCACTCGGCCACAACAAAAGACCTTCCTTTAAGCTTCAAATCCATGTGTAGAACATCTCCATTGGATAAAAATTGAGAGAGTTATGGATGATCAAAGTTGAGGGAAACTTGGGCAAAATGCAAGTCAGCTTGGGCAAGTTTCAGGTCACGCGCATGTCATTTCTACAAACACCTGGTGTGCCAAATGTCAAGCTCAATTTCTCCAAGAAGAAAGCTCCAAATGAAAAACTTTTCAACATAAAAAATGTTCCTTGTAGTGCCCTCTCCAATGTTCATGTTGGGTAAAATTTCGTCTGATCAAGTTATGATGGAGAAATAGTGGCCTCAAGTCATGGTGATTGTGCTGAAAACCCAGGTGCCAAGGTGCCAGGTCGACCGACCACATGCCACACCCTTATACCATTTCCCAATGTGGATGTGCTAAGTCATTTTTCAACCTGTTCCAAACCTCATTTCACTTCAATTTTCACATCAACATTGTGCTCCAATGTGTCCTCTTTCCAAAGACTCCAAAATCTCATCAAATTGTTCAATGGTTAGAAAGTATTTCACCTGCAAACAGCCCTATGTTGGCACTGATGCTTTGACAGCTTGGTGCACGATTTTGGTTCACACACACCACAAACACTTCATAACATCTGCTTTCCACATTAAACCAAGCATACTTGATACAAATATCATACACCAGCACGTGCCATGCATGAAAATGGAAAGGGCAAACTTATGAAGCAAGTTTCTGCCACAGCAGCTTTGTTGTTTTACCCTCACTTCCACCATAGCACACCATGAATCACCATCACCACATCATAGCCAACCTCACTCGCCCCTAACTAACTTAACTCAGTTAGTTAGGGTGCACTCAGTTAACCAAGCATTGACTCACTTAACTGACTCACTAAACCATGGTTAACTCACATTATAAATAGAAATCTCACCTCTAATTTCAGTCTCAGCTTCATTTCTCATTTTTCACTTCAAAGTTCTCTCTACTTTCTCTCTGATTCTCTCACTCTGTCACCAACTCTCTCAAAAATTCTTCTCCAAGCACACGATACTTCATCCTCATCATCATCAATGGCACTTGATTGAAGGAGATTTCAGTATAGTTCTCAAGGTTGCTTCAAGCACTGTACAACATTGAATCTCTCTGCTCTCAAGACAACCAGTTATATAGCATTTATTTTGCTTAATTTGTGAAGCTCCAAGGTTGAAGAAGAAGCTACGATCTCTGGTTTTCTGAAGAATACCTCAAAGTCTCCAATCTTCAGGTACGAATTTCATCCATTATAGACTTAATGTGAGTTTGTTTTCAGGTTCTTGCAGCTTCTTATAAGCTCAAGAACTGGCCTGGCTAGTTGATAGGCCTTTAGAGGCATAGTTCAAATGTTAGGGCAAATCTTTTTCTGTTGAATTCTCTCGTATCATGAACTGTTTGTGCATTTTGTTCTTGAATTCATGTTCTCCATTAGTTCCTCTTTCGATTGATATACATGTTGTGGATTTCTGGAGAAATCAAAGTTGCAGACGGTGGTGAGTGACCGGAGAAGGTGACCGGAGGTCCCTCTCCGGCTGGTGGACTTTATTTTAGGGTTTTATGCTCAGTTTTAATTTGGTCCGTTGGATGTTCATGATCATGTGGTTCAAAACGTGCCAACACATTAAAAAAGGGCGTGCATGTCATGTGCCATTTTTCTGATTCACTTAAAAGTGATGTGATTCATTGCATGGTAGTTAAGATGCACATTCATGTATGCACGTTGGATGTAATTACCTTGACTTGTTTCTTGACTTGACTTAATCTGATGGTTGTTATTACTTTGACTATTGTTGACTGAAGTGCATGGTTGTTAGTGTGTTATGCGCGTAATTGGACCTAATCAGATTGTTATTCGCACCCCATGTTTTCAAGCCCAAAACATTTTGAACTGCTCAATTGCTATGTTTACACCCCCAGTCCTCATTTCACTTCATTTTATTTTTATTTTTTGTGCACGTTTACTTTTCAATTTTTAAAAATACAAAATAGCACTATAAAATTCCACAAAAATTCATGGACATCATTAAAACATTTAGGAAATTTTTCATGATTTTATTTCTTGTTTTTATGACATTTTTGCCCCTGTTCTATAATATTCTTTGAATTTCAATTTGTGTGCATGCTTAGTGTGATGCATAAATTTGTCCATTTTTGTTCTCGATCATTAAAAATTGTTTTGATGCTCTTCTTTTTGAATTGAGTCATTAGAATCTTGAGTTATGTTTAGTGTTTTTTTATTTGATTTTTTTGGTCATTTTATGGCATGTTTGGTGTTCACTTTTGTGCTACTTTGTATGATATGTCTATGTGACCTAAGTGCATTGTTTGACATCATTTTGCCTTGTTTCCTTGCATGCTACTTTGATATGTGATTCATCTCTGATTAGTGAACTTCAATACCATGTTTTCATAATTTTCATGAGGCCATTTGATTTTTGTTTGATGCATTTCATTTAAAGCATTATAACATGTCATATCATTGTAATCTTTTGTGCATGTTTACATGTTTTCTTTTGTACATAATGGCATGGTCATTTGCATATTTGGTGAACCATTCACTTGACATTATAGGTCATTGGTACATATTATATGTCATCCTTGCATGTTGACTTTCATTTAAACCTTGTGCACCTTTGACATGTTGTGTTTGCACTTTCCTTTGTTTGGAACTTCCATTTCAATCCTACTTCTTCTATCACTTCTTAAATGCCTTGATGTGCTTCATGAATACTTGTGAGAGTTTTGTGAATCATTTTTCATTTCATTTCAATTCTGATCCATGGATTACATGTTCCATTTATGCACATTTCTTCTTTTCTCTTTCATCTTTCATTCTTCCTTTTCTTATGATATCATGTTCTAATGTCATGGAGGATGTTTGTTGCCTATCCACTTGAGTTTGATTGATAATAACCATTGGTTTCCATATGATGTACATTCTGGTTGTGGCTCTAGGATTTGGTTTCTCATTTAATTCTTTTGAGTTTTATGGTGCATTACATGTTCTTTTACTTCTTATACTTCTTATACATGTTTACTAACCATGTAGGGGCTTTGGTAAGTTTCAATTGAGTGTGGATAAGGAATCCACATTCAACTTCTATCCTTTCTCTTTTACAATTCCATGTTATGTTTTGTTAAGCACTTATGTGCTTTCTTTTAATAACTCATCACTTTCCCTTTGTGAATTACAATTCATCTTCTACTTTAGAAGTGAATTGTTTAATTCATTCTTTCTTTGGACTTTAGGTTGAAACCTCACAAACCTTTAGGATCACTCCCTTTAATCTTCAATTAGGATTGAGTCTTAGTCCATATAGGTTTTACCTTTTCTCCTCTCTTGAGTCTCTCTTCTCATCTCTTAAAGAAAATTCAAAGTATCTAATGAAGATAGGCATTTATTGCATTTAGGCCTTTCATATAAAGAAAAGATTATAAGGGGTATTCTCTTATGATCTTAGAATGTGTAGCATATAGCCCTTCTTGGGTCAATGTGTTAAACATTTGATCTTGTATGAGGGACCTAAATGCAATACTTGTTGAAGGTACAAATAATAAAAAGCACTTCTTCATTTCTTAATCAACAAAAAACACTTAATAAACACAAGTATGCTAGTGTGTTTGAACCTTGACAATTGGAACTAAGTGTGGGGGTCTTCTTCACCCTTAGTGTGCTTTCTTACTCATTCCATCTTCGAATGTGAGAATGTACACATTCCAATGACTAAGATTCAGATACACTATCATATGCAAACAAATAAAAAACTCTTAAAAGACAAAAACAAACAATAACGTCTTTCCTTCGGGAATTCTTTTCTCACCTCATTCACTCTTAGCGTACGAACGCGCTTCTACTCGTTCTCTTGCAAGATGGTAACGCACTCGGACCAGCGAGCCTGCAACACCTGAGCTAGAACGTAAGCCGTTCTCTAAAAAACACAAACAACTTTCCCTTAGGTGAGGGGAACTACGTCGCTCTGATTCTCATGTTCCCGATGAGATACGTAGGCAGTGGGGTAGGGCCCATTCGGGCACTTCTTTTATTTTCCCTACATTTGTTTCTCTTTCTCTTTCTCTTTCTTTCTTTCAGTTCCTTTTTCCAGCATCTTTTCCTACACCCTTTGATTGAAGCAAGCAAGCGTGGATCCCATCGGGTACGATGGACGCGTGGGGGTGCTAATACCTTCTCCGTGCGTAACCGACTCCCGAACCCATTTCTTTTGGCCGCGAGACCATGCTTTTCCTTCTCTTCAGGTTTACGCGGTGTTTCCTTTCCCTCTCTTGGGATAAATACACATTGCTGGCGACTCTGTTCGGTGCCACTTTCGCGTTTGTACTAGGATGAAAATCCCGGGAGCGACAGCTGGCGACTCTGCTGGGGAACGAACCCAGAATCTCTGGTTTCCTTAGCGAGTCAATCCTAGCGCTTGTCTGCTTTTCTTTCATTGGGTGTTTACTGTTGTGCTATATGTTGCTGTTTATTTATTTTACTGTATTTACCGCATTTTAGCATTACATATCATATATTATATTGTGTTGCACTGTTTTGTCTGTTTGGCGGGATGGGTGTTCTGAGAGATAAGCTCACTACCAAGGCTTGAGTACATACATAGGTATTAGAGTGGATAGTCATGACGCTTGCGTGGTGGTGACCACGTATTGTTGTTCATGAGACCCACAACCAGACAAGGTTCTATCAGGAGCTTTCTGCTACTGCATGTTATGCAGGCCAGTGGTTATTCTCTTGAGGAACTGTCGACTCTGGTGACCATTCCCGAGGACTCAGTTGCGGCACTCCTCCCGAGTTATGACAGTGGCAGACCACATTCCGTGGCAAACCCATTGCACATTCTCGATCCGAGGACCCAATGCTGGGAACTTGCTATAGGACATCCCTTTTTGAAAGAGAATCAGCGGAGGCACTCCTCGATTGGCGATAGTACTGTACCCTGAGGGATGAATGTACTATTGTTTCTCGACCTCAGTGCCAGAAGCTGAGGACCTTTTTGTTTTGGAGAATCAGTTGAGGCCTCCTCGATTGATGATGATGCCAAACCAGAAATGGTGAACGTATCATCATTTCTCGACCTGAGAGCCCGGGATACTGAACATCCTAGTACCCACATGTGAGAAGGGCGGGTTGTTTACAGGTTTGCAGGTAACCATGACCTCCTACATACCCGTTTTTCTATCATCATTGCACAAAAAGGAAGTTTCATCCTATTGTATTCAGATGGTTCTTATCTATGGTTCTATATTAGTCTCAGAGCTACACTGACACCGTTCACAGTTCAGCACAGACACCTGATTACCTGATCACATTGCCCTTTGCATTGCATTATCATATCCTAACATACATGTTTATTCATTTCCAGGTGCATATATTACCCTTGATTCCAGTCATCAGGTGCCTGCAAAGATGAACACTAAAGAGAGGAAGAATATCATCAGCTATAAGTTCTTTACGCCTACTTTAGGCCCTATTGTTATGCTGAAGGGAATGGCGAGCCCTACAGTACGAGAAGCTTTTGAAGAGAAATATGGGTGGATTTTATCTATGGTCCGTAATGTCAGTGATTATGAAGCCAGAGGTCTCCATACGTTGATGCAGTTCTATGATCCGCCTCTGAGGTGTTTTGTATTTCCAGACTATGTGTTGGTTCCTACCCTGGAGGAGTATTCCAACATGTTGGGGATTGCTATCAAGGAGGAGCCCCCTTTCTTTGGATCAGTGGGGGATCTTGACTTTGGAAAGGTGGTTGGTGCTCTTTATTTGAGCAAATCAGAGTTAGGCGACAATGTCTCCAACAAAGGAAAGATTCGTGGTTACAAGCTGGAATATCTGATTAAGAAGGCCCAGGAAGCAGCTAAAGGCGAGAATTGGCTTGGTTTTAATGCTTTGCTAGCCCTTTGTATATACGGCATAGTGTTGTTTCCCAACGAGCCAGATTTTATTGATACGGATGCTATACGAATATTCATGATGAAGAACCCGGTGCCAACGCTACTGGGAGATCTTCACTACTCGTTGTACAACCGAAACGAAAAGAAAAGAGGAGGGATAATTCGTTGTTGTGCACCCTTGTTCTATAAGTGGTTTGCGGGCCGTTTACCACAATCAGGGGCTTTTGTGGATTCCAAAGATTCTCTAGAGTGGAAACAGCGTTTAATGGGATTGGTGGCCAAGGACATCGTATGGGTAGATCATGGGCTGATTGGCAAGAATATTATCCACAGCTGTGGTAAGTTCCCTAACGTTCCACTGATAGGAAGAATGGGTGGGATTAACTACAATCCTTCTTTGGCCATCCGACAATTTGGGTATGCCCTGACAGGTCCGCCTATTAAGAGAGATGTGGAGGAGTCCCTCTATTTTCATACATCAGATGGTTGGGAAGCAGCACAAAAAGCTTCTGAAAGCTGGGGTAGCATACTGAAAAAGGGGAAAGTTACTCTAGGCAAGCCTAACAACCGGGTTTATCCAGCATATGAAGAGTGGGTAAAGAAAAGAGTTGAAGATTTTCTCTTGCCTTTTGGTAAGCCACCCCTTTTGTATCTGGAGAATGAGAAAGCAAGAAGCACTGCTACTGTGGAAGAAGTTGACAAGTTGCAAGCCTTGGTGAAAAAGCTCCAAGGAGAGAATTCCGAGTTGAGTAGCCGTCTTCAGAATGCTCTACATGCCAACAAAGAGCTGGAGCGGAAAGCCCAAGATGCTGAACAAATCCTAACTGGAAAAGAAAAAGACTTTGCTGGAAGAGCCCAACATTTCTGAAAGATTAGTAAAGGTGCTGATGATGCTACTCAAGCCCACAAGCAAACCAAACAGGCGTTAGCACAGACCAAAGAAAAGTTAACAAAGTTTCAGCACGCTTGGGACGAAGTTAGGATCGAGAATGCTGAATTACAGGAACAGTTGCAGATTAAGGATGAAGAGCTTGAAAAGGCGCATGAGCAGAGGAGAAAGTATCGGGAAAGCCTCGGTAAGAGTCAAGAACAGCTAGAAGAAGCTAGAGGTGAGCTGAGGAATACCAAGAAAGAGCTTGAAGAAGTCATGATAGAAAGGGAGATACTCAAGACGCAAGCTGGCATAAAGAGACACAAAGGAGTGTGTGATGACGAGGCTCTGATGCTGCATATGGGTTCTTTAACTGAAGCTCTTGAGAAAAGGGATGTCTTGATCAAAGAAATGATTGAAAAGCCGAATCACCAGCGTACCCGTATACTTGTTGAGGAGATCAAATACTCAAGTGATAAGCTGAAGGATGTGGAATTGTCAGACTGATGTTCTTTTCCTTATATTTTGTTGTTAATGGTTACCATCAGGCTTGTTGATGGATCCATTTTTCCTTGTATTGCATTTGCGGTTGAACCTTTCTTAAATGTACTTGAATACTTTGTTGAATGAGTATGAGCAGTTTTATTCAGAATTATTCCTTATCAGATAGCTGCACACAAGCACATGACCACGACACGCCTCTTTATATCACGATTTCTGGTCTTCAGATTTCTGTGGTTGGATTGGAATCAGGGTATAAAAGCACCTCGGAAATGACAAACATGGCATTGCATATCATTTTGCATTTTTGTTACTTGCTTTTCAGGTACTCGTTGCAGGGTCTCTAACCTTTATTTGGTTTCAGGCAGTATAGCTGGGAATCATATTCACCGATATTCGACGCGAAGGAATCAAGTAAGAATCATGGATCAAGTGCAAAGTGATTTGGCTGAAATGAGGGCGCGTATGGACCAGTTCATGACCCTCATGACTGGCATGGCGCAAAATCAGGAGAGATTGAGGCTTCTGGTCGAGCGTCCAGACAATGGGCCCGAAGGTGATCAGTATGACAATTCACAGGGACATGGCATC